>JAQPZY010001212.1:600000-947500 GCA_029931535.1 Margaritifera margaritifera | reverse complement strand
ATTGAACAGTTCAAGAACTTTTGATTGTAAAATGATGAATGCCAAGAAGCAGTTGAAGGCTAAAGTTTCTTTATGAAGACAGACATGTGCACTCAGTTGCATATCACAAAATTTCGCAGGAGTGCTCGCATTGCTATGTGAAGGCCAAAGTAATTCCATCGTTGCCAAACGATTCTAAGAAGAAAATTGATTATGATGCTTGGGCATGCCTGTCTAAAGTGTCTGGAAAAGTACATGCTGCTAGATGTAAATGTGAAGCCGGGTAAATAATAATTCTTCTTGTCATATAACACAATTTAAACCAGAGTTTAAAAAGATAATGCTGATTCAGGGCCTGATCGCAGGGGGTGTTTCCATGGTGTGCATACCCCCCCCCCCCCCCCAGGCTAAAATAAAAATACACACACAAACGTACTGTCACTTGTCACTTGAAATTTGACCATCGTTTTATTCTTGAGCACATTTCTTGGGTATTATGCACACTTTGAGTAAATAGGCACATAGAATTTTGCTTTGGTGCCCTTTAGTTACGAGGAGAGTGTTATCAGGAAAGTTTGTTTTCGGTGTTTTGTTGAGATAGTCCCTTGTATCTTAGACATATGAAGACAGTTTTTTCACAAAAGAACGATGGTGACAATCAACAAAATCAGAAATGTTTTTGGCTGGATGGTTGTTTCTGGGTTCCCTTTGAGTATTTTAGGGAGTAAATAAAATCTCAATATAGAGTCAGTCTCTCTCTCTCTCTCTCTCTCTCTCTCTCTCTCTCTCTCTCTCTGTTTTCTGTATTTCTACAGGAAATATTAATGAGACTGTCTTTGTGCAATGTAATAATCACTCTCCGATGCGCTTAGACTTGACCTTAGAATTAATTTCAAGTGTTCTTGTATAATAATGAACTCCTGCGTTCATCTCCTTTCGTGCATGTCTACTGACATTGAAAATCCAGAATGGTGTATCAGAGATAGCATAGTCACGACTATTATTTTGGAACTTTGTAGCACAGTGAAAATTTTGCTTTCATGATGAATTGTTTCCTGCGTCCACTTCAAGGGTCCATAGCCTTATATCCTGTGCCGTATATTTCGCTATGTCTGCGGTCTAAACTGTTTCCATGGTCGAATTTTTGGACTGGCACCATCCGGCAGCAAACAGTTTAACACGCACAAGATATTGTTGTCCGGTGTGTGTGTGTGTGTGTGTGTGTGTGTGTGTGTGTGTGTGTGTGTGTGTGTGTGTGTGTGTGTGTGTGTGTGTGTGTGTGTGTGTGTGTTAAAAACCTAACATTATGTACTTACATATCTACACCCGGCCGAGGATAAGGCAACCACCTGCTGTCCACCCACCATTCCCAACTGTGAGTAGCAGCTGGAAAGAAAGGGAAAAGAGTAAAGTGCTGCTGTATTTTCCTGGAAGGCAGAAATGTACTGGACACTGCAAACGCTTGTTTAATACCAGCAGTTATACTGGACACTGCAAACGCTTGTTTAATACCAGCAGTTATACTGGACACTGCAAACGCTTGTTTAATACTAGCAGTTATACTGGACACTGCAAACGCTTGTTTTATATCAGCAGTTATAAAGACTCTTGGTTTAGTTGTTTCTGTTTATTACTACTACACCCATAAATGTCTTATTCTTGTTGGATCAAAACCTGATGACGAAAGTAATGTTTATATTTGAATAATACTATTTTTAAACTATGAATATTTGATTTTCACGAGTAGTATCTGTTCTACGAATCATCCGTATCCGCATGTTATTTTTATGTAAATGCCATATCAGTGTGGAGAGTATATAGTGTTTGACATGTCCAACCGCCATGTAACATAACGTTCGTCACAAATTTCGTTTCTGCTCAGTAACTTTTGAAGGACTTAATGGATTGAAAGGAAGCTTTGTATGGGCTTTACATTAAAGACATAGGTGATGTTCGATTTTCATCGTCTTCTGGCAGAACTTTACAGAATTGTGACCCCCGTTTGACTTAGAATTGTGCCCTTCGATGTCGTTTCCGCTCAGTAACTTCTGAAACACTTTAGTATTTTACATTAAAAATGTCTCGGATAAATTCAATTTTCACTGTTTTCTGCAATAAAAAGAATTATGGAGTTATGGTCCCTTTTCGACTTAGAACATTACCCTTCAATTTTGATTCTGCTCAATAAAGTTTGAAGGACTTCATGGCTTGAAATTGAATTTTGCATGAGACTTTACATTAAAAAGATATGTCAAGTTCAACTTTCACTGTTTTCTGGCAAACTTTTACGAAGTTATTGTCACTGCATAACTCAGTACCTAACCCTTAAAACTTGGCTCAATAAATCTTTCAAGGACTTCAAGGATTTAAATTAAATTTGGCATGAGGCTTTATATTAATAAAAAAAAACTTGGTGATGTTTGAGTTTATCGTTTTCCTGCAAACATTTACCGTGTTATGGCCCCCTGCCTGACTTACAACTTTTCCCTTCAGCATCATATTGGTGGGAGCAAAATGTGCCATATTTTTTCGTTTCCTCAAGCAATGATGGTGTCGTAAAAGTAAGATTTTTATTTTACATGCGTATATTTCATCCACCAGTAACTGTTTCTGGTTTCGTAGAAAATAAACAATATAGACTCTCCAATTCGATTTACATTAATCGCCATGAATATGAAGAAAATGATGATTGATGATTACTTCTGGATGTATTTGGAACCCCCTTTGTCGCGATGCTTTAACATCCATGTGGCAATATTTAATGTGTATCATAATATAATAAATACCAAGGTGAACTTGTATGTTTCTAATTCATGCTAAAAGAAAAAGGATTTAAACAAAATGTAAAAATAACAAATAAATAAGGTATTCATTGTCCGGTAGCTGATATATATTGACAATAAAATACACAATCGAGGGATTTAATTAGAGCTTCTAAGATATAAAGTGCCTTTTGGTCCGGTCTAGATCAATACATTTTCAAGAAGAAAAAAATGAAGTAAGAAATATGCGTAATTTAAAAACACTCTGCGAAGAAGAAAATATGTTTCCAATCCACAGCCAATCGAAGTAGTTTAATAGCAGATGCTCAAATGTTTATTCAGATTAGACAGAAATTCAGTGTTGCCAGGTTCACACTGGAGAGATTTCACCGTATTTTTATCGTTATATTCTTACCCCGTGGCGTCTTGGAAAACGATAACATTGGTGTCCGAACCTGTGGCCTCTCTAAATCTGAGACAGGTGTATCGCTCCCATTCCGTCATAGCCTGCCGGATCATGTACTGGTCTCTCTTACCTATACGACATCAAAGGTATACAGTGTATAAATGTATATGCTTCACTTTACTATTGAAATGGTATGTATAGGATTTTGTATGGATGTTAAAAAAATATATAAAATTTTATGACACGAATTGAATGACTTTCTGTTAGTGGCAAATTTTATTACTCAACAAGTGTGATAAATTTTATATCCAGTGAACATGGGTTTGAAATTCTATTTATCACAGAACATGAAAGGGGTTGAATATACTACATGACTTTGTTATGTAACGTTTACATGTGTGATTTCTAAACATAATCGGAACTTGTGCGAATTGGTGTTATATCTGTTACTCTGTGGACCTGATTTGTCTTTTTTCGTTACTCTGTGGTCCTGAGTTGTCTTATTTCCATTGTTCTGTGCTCCTGAGTTGTCTTATTTCTGTCATTCTGTGGTCCTGAGTTGTCTTATTTCTATTATTCTGTGGTCCTGAGTTGTCTTATTTCCATTATTCTGTGGTCCTGGGTTATTTTTTTTCCATTATTTTTATGTGGTCCTGAGTTGTCTGAGTTGTTTTATTTCCATTATTCTGAGGTCCTGAGTTGTCTTATTTCAGCTATTCTGTGGTCATGATTTTGTTTTATTTCCATTATTTTGTGGTCCTGAGTTGTCTTATGTCCATTATTCTGTGGTCCTGAGTTGTCTTATTTCCGTTTTTATGTGGTCCTTAGTTGTCTTATTTCCATTACCCTGTGGTCCTCAGTTGTCTTATTTCTATTATTTTGTGGTCCTGATTTGTCTTATTTCCATTATATGGTGGTCCTAGGTTTTCTTATTTCCATCACCCTATGGATCTGAGTAGTCTTAATTTCGCTCAGTGTTTTTATTCAACCTCTTTAAGGTTGTATTACATTTCTGTTGATTGCTCTAGAAACTGATCTGAAAGAGTCTCACAAACAGTAACGGAAATAAGACAACTGAGGCGAATACATTTCGATAGTGTTTTTCAGTGTCATTACAATATTTACGACGTAACATTACGACGCTGATAAATGTTAACTTTATGTTATTAACTTACAGGAATTCGAATATAAGTCATATTACCGATGCTGGGCAAATATGAGTCAGACATTTGGTCGATAAGAGCAACTTGGACTCTTGGTCGGAAAAAAAAAACTTCACAAAGAACTTCGTCAGTATCAGTCTAATTACTTCCTACTACGTCCTGTCTCCATGGAGAGAACACATGTAATAATAGATGTTAAAGAATGCGTACGAAATATAATTGATTCTTGCTATTCCACAAACAAATATATATTTTGTTTTTGAGGAGAGCACTTTAAACATATCATAGCTAATTTGGAAATACTTTGAGGAATAGATCATTTATATGATCTGATTTATTAAGCTTTTCTTTCTTTTCCGTCGACGTTAACTTACTGAAATGTTTCGGTTGGAATCTATACGGCATTATCCCGTTGGTCCAACGTAACCAGGGTGTGCGAATCGCCTTACGCTTGCCTCGAATCGGTGTACTGCTGGAAGAAATTATATATATATGTGTGTGTATGTGTGTGTGTGTGTGTGTGTGTGTGTGTGTGTGTGTGTGTGTGTGTGTGTGATTGTGCAGAAAATGTACGTAGATTTCCTGATTTAAATAGAACCATATTTTCAAATAAGTTTGTAGCATATTCTCCAAGTGGATAAATCGTATAAAACATCTGGCAGAGTGAATATTTATTCAAAATGAAACAAGTTCATCAATGTAAAATTCACATTTATCGGCATGTTAGATGTATCTACTTGAACTTAATTCCAATATACATCAACTAAAATGTAATTGATTATACTCTGTCGACCAACTTTTTTAAATAAGTTGTTTCAAAAAGTGTTCAACATACATGAGGAGGAAGAGGAAGGAGATGAGAAGGAGGAGATGGATAATGATGGGAATGAGGTGAAAAGAGGAAATGGACGACGACAATAAAGAGGAAAACAGCTTCAGTGCTGCATGTTTGTGTGATCGTGAAAATCAGAATAATTGCCTTTCTTTAACACTACATTAGAAAATTTGGACTTTCGCAGATATGTATCATATACCTGTTCGGCTGCTCATAAAGACTGTAGTATTGTTTTTCGGACAATAACATGTCCAGCTCCATAAGAATGCCACCATCTACAGTGTTTGAACTGGGAACAGCTGCGGAAAGAAATTTTAAATGTTTTAAATTCCATCTCGTTGTATTCTTCTCTCTCTCTCTCTCTCTCTCTCTCTCTCTCTCTCTCTCTCTCTCTCTCTCTCTTAGGCAAAATAAGAAAATACGAATCTCTTATGAAAATTACTTCAAAATTTAAATTTTCTTGCTAAAGACTTATAATTTCCAGCGTGGTTTAAATGCTAATATATGCACTACACAAAACATGTATTTAAATACACAAAATATGTATTTAATATATATGCTAATGGCGAATTTTATTCATACAATAAAAAAGAAAACGTCGCTAATTTGACCACTCAACAGTCTTGAGAAAAGTGATCTTATTACCAGATGGTCTTAGAAACAAGGTCCATTTGATAACAAAGCAGAGATTCGGTTCGATTTATTTTGTGGGTTTTGTTGTTTGTTTTTTTTTTTTTTTCGTTTTAACGGGTTGGTCTTAAAATTGGAATGATCCTTAGCCTGTGTTTTAACTAATATTTGAACAATTTTGGTTTCGGGTCACTTAACAAACGACCATCATAAATGTACCTCAGCGAAAATTTGGCTTAATAAATATTACAAACGGACTGCCGCAAGTTCCCGCTGAGTCTGACAATACTGTTAGCCGCGAATTAACTTATCGCCGAACGCCAGTCAAACCGCAACACGTGCAGATACTTATGGACCGCCGACCTCTGGCAAAATGTATGAGGCATGACCCACTTTATAGGAGTATTAGAAGATTGTCGGACATTCAGGCCTAATATCCATCACCTAATACGCTGTCACTATATATCATATCAAATTCAAATCGTCAGAACTTCAGCATGTTTCAACCATTTTTCAGGAAATTTTCAGCAAACACTGAAAAAATCACACTAATTCTCATGAGGTAAGTGGCATAATAAAACGCTGATCTTACAGGATATGCTATGCTAATAAGCCGGCGTGGTATCTCTGTTCTGGCGATAGGTCAATTAACGAATCAGAGATAGCCACACAAACGCGTAAAAAAACAATAATTTGGTTTTGCTATAGTCTTTTATTGAATTTTATAAGATTTCTACAGTTTTATAAGATTTCTACAGTTTTATAAGATTTCTACAGTTTGAAAGATTTCTACAGTTTCTTAATACTCCATTTCGCACAAATGGAATGGTTTCTTTCAGGATAAATACCATATTTGAAGATAAATCTGAAATTTGCAACAGATGGATTCTCGTAAAGTGAAAACTTATTTTGAAGTTATTTTATGTAATCTTGCATAAATAAAGGATATTGTTGTTGTGGGTTTTTATTTTATTTTTTTTATATTTTTTTCTTCTTCTTTTTCTTCTTCTTCTTCTTCTTCTTCTTCTTATTATTATTATTACTATTATTATTGTTGTTTGGAATTGTGTTATGTGCTTCATGTCATGGCATGCTAACAAGGAAAATCCATGCAATTGTGTAGTTATAGTTCTGACATTGTGGTCATTTATGTATTGATTACAGATTAAAAAATTCTAGTCTTGTCGCGTTACGAGAACTTCCAGTTGACAACGAATGTTGTCGGGAAGTCCTTGGAAATAGGGGAAAACAAGTGACTTCCAACCTAACCTCACGCAGGTGTTCGATTCGCTCGGTAGAGGAACCTTTGTGCGTGTTACAGTACTATTAATTATGATAAAGTTAATTAAATAAATTTAAAATAAGAATGTCTATTTTGTTACCCACCACTGAGGCCTCTCATAGCTTCCACAATGAGCTGATCAATTGTTTTGTTTATCGGAGATTCCGGTCCAACCATGTTTGGAGGGTTAATAATGTACTTCTGTAAATCCTCGGGGGAAATCTGCCCATTACACCAGTGCCATAGGACAAACTAACAAGATATCGACACTAATTTAGTGATAAATAAATACAAAGCATCAAGGAAGAAAATATGGAATATATATGATATCTAATGATTTCTGATAGCTCAATCTTTTCTACAGTCACAGTAAAAGACTGAAGAATCGAAGTTTGTTTTTAATTGCAATGTGTCCATGACTAACAAAACGAATCGACTTAAAAGTTTATATTTTTAAAGTAAAAACAAATTACATATAAGCTAAAGTTTAGTATTTGCACATCAAGCTATATCGTCTTTTTTATCAAGTATGTGATGCAATATTTGATAAAATACTTCAGATACAATAGATTGACAAAACATGCAATATTTGATAAAATACTCCACGTACAATGGATTGATAAAGCACGTACAATGGATTGACAAAGCACGTACAATGGATTGACAAAGCACGTACAATGGATTGACAAAGCACAAGCAATATACCCTGGAATGATCTAATAACTATTTTATAATTTCTTCTATTGGTTTGTAAAAGTTCAATTTGCTGTATAATCATGACACATTAAAGCATACAATAATACTTACATATAAAGAGGAAAGTCCAGCAACAAGTAAATGCATGGCTGTTAGTGCTCCTCTAAGGTATAGATTGTCTTCCTATTCTTTCTCAGTTTATTTTCTGTAATCTAACTTCTGTTATTTTGTGTCTCCTTGATTGCAGATTAGTCCTCCTGCATCTATATTATCTCTTTATTATCTCTTCATTGTTTCAGCAGTTATCTCTTTTCCTTCTCTGTTTTGAGTTTTGCAGCAATTTGGATTCTGAATTGCGTATTCTAATTGCACTATTTCTCTGGCTTTATATACAGTGAGAAACAGGATAATTAACCCCAGAAACAATCCCTGTCATATGTCGTCACGGGATGCTGAGTTGTCGCCATTCACGAGTCATGATGCAACAAGTGTTTTGATCCAGATAATTAAGCTATTTGTACTCATGAAGGATATGACTGCAATTTATTTACAAATCTTACCATGTCATGCAATAAATTATTTAAAAATGACAGTTAGTCAGATTTTTGGACCGTCATAAAAGAGTTTATGACGAACAAAATCTCCCAATCCATGAATCTGATATGTATGTATGTATGTATGTATGTATGTATGTATGTATGTATGTATGTATGTATGTATGTATGTATGTATGTATGTATGTATGCGTGCATGTATGATATATATATATATGTATAGACAGACAGACATATAGATAGATAGATAGATAGAATGCAGCATTTAAAGACATCGCTTTTAGAAAAGATATTATGAAAAAAATAAGAAATGACAAGTTAACAAACTCGTTCTTTACCGAAATGTTTTTACTTCACTGTTTTCACCATGCTGTAGTCTCGTCAGTAAATACTTGAGATTTCAAGATATCAAGATGGGCGAATAATTAGGTTATTTTCATACAAAGGTCTTGTCATCCGATAGGGAAATTAGGTCATATAGGTATTTCATCTGAGTTATGAACGGCTGAGGATGTATCTTATTCTTCTCTCTTTCCTTCTTTTTATTGTTCCTTATTCTTCTTTTCTTTCATTTCTTATCTTTTAAAAAAAGGTGAAAAAAACTTACAATCTAGTTACCACGACAAAGTGTAGGTGTGGTCGACGCTCCATGAATAAAAATATTCATAATTTTGGACCGTAGATAAACACATACATACATACGTACACGCATAGATAGTTAGATACATCCAGACATACATACATATACACGAGTGCATGCATGACCTGATACATGCATACATACATATACGTAGGTATGTGCATGCGTGTGTGCATGCATGGGTACATACATACGTAGATGCAGAGATGCATTAATTCATCCATCCATACATTCATGCATACATACCTACGTGCGTACGTACATAAATACATGCATGCAATTACATTTTATTACGTTCCTACATACATAATACCCACATTACATACAGAGAGAGAGAGAGAGAGAGAGAGAGAGAGAGAGAACATTTGGTCCTGTGGTGAAGCATTCTTAAGGAACAAAAGTATTTTTTTTTTTAATTTTTTTTTACTGTAGATTCGTTGAAAAGATAGGTACTTATAGAGTTGCAAGCATTTGTTTATGCAGTAAAAATAAAATAGTATATTAGCTAAAGTAACTGCTTATAAAAGGTGTGTGTCGTGTCGAACAGTTTACCTGCAACATTTTACAGTACTTTGTTTTCATGTGCATTTGAAAGAGGTATAATTTGCCTTTAGTTGAATAACCACACTGATGTATTCTGGCAATATTATTTAACGCTTGATGTGAAATTTGCACCGAAAAAGCAATGTAGATGTTGAAATTTCTGTTGGGCTAAATTTTCGCGAAAAATCAGATTTCAACAATAAATTTGCGTGTTTAATTTTTCCATTATACAATTTTTCCTGAATTTTATCCTCTTTTTGATATTGGGATTTCAAATCTATATACACTGTTTCTAATCTATATACACTGTTTCTAATCTATATACACTGCATATATCTTTGTTGTATTTATTTACGTGTATTTTCTTTGGGAAAAAAATTATATAAAGATTATTAATTTACCAAGACAAAAGAATGTGACATTAAAAGCTCACAAATAATATCGAAAGTCTGAAAATTGAAACTCTCTTTGTTAAAACTTACAAACGGATTCACTAATACAAATAAATTCAAGATTTGTTTTTGAAATGCTATAAACTGAGTGAATTTATTTATGATTTAAACTGTTAATATTCTTGAATATGAAATAATTTTGTGCTGTGTGCTATCTCCCGACTTTTCTTTTTTAAAATATATATTTAATTCAGTTAAGAGCTCATTCAATATCGGGATATATTTTCTACGTTAGTTTGTTATGGATAGAGCATTCTAATACTAAATACAGAATGTGCAAAGGCAACGCGCCTTCATGGCGGTTCAGTTTATAGCCACTGATTCATCGATAATTTTCATTACAATTGCAAACATTAGAAAGACTGTTTTTAGTTAAGAGCGAAAAATGAAACATGAAAAGTCTAGTGAAAAAAAAATCATGATATATATTATGATTAAGCTCATTACTAAGCTACTGATTCATTACTTTTCTTTTCATATATGACTATTATTATTAAGTAGTATTTTGTCATACAGAAACGTGACATGCACTTGAAGATTAGAAGGTGGAAAAGGTTCAATCCATAAAAGAAGAGAAACACTTTTACTTAATAATTATATTCATTTCCATAACTCCAATCTACGTGTTTGGCTGGTATTGAACATTTTTCTGAGTGGATGAAAAATCAATTAAATCATTTATGTTACTATAAAATCGGTTTACAAAATAATGTATTAGAATTTCAAGTAAATCCATGGTTGTTTGATCATTCTACTCTTTATGTTCGTTTGTAAACAATGATGATAGCACCAAATTCTAAAGGTGATATTTGCATGAAGATAGTTAGATAGATAGATAAAAATCTATCTACCTAAACTACACACAGGTATAAACAGGGACATAATTGAATACTAATATTGGAAAATCTCTTTTCAATATTCAAACAAATTAACTAGTTTGTAAACCATTCATTTTATTATTATCACCTGACCTCTTTTCCTCTAATATTATTTGCTGACATCAGCTAGATCCCATTACAAGAAATATAAATAAGACTATATGCTGCATATTGATATCGAATTAGATTTTATATTGATATCTCCAATATTACTGTTACAATAGAATTTTCAAGGATGTTTATAATTCAAATTTTTTTAATTTTTATGGTTGAATTTTCAAGAAATTTAATTACGATCAATGTTTTTATAATTCTCATTTTTATAACCTTTAATAAACCAGAATTTGGAATATTTGAGTCCTATAATACATTACATTGCAAAAGTGTACTGCATTGATAATTTACGGTAAGAGTAATAATTAACTAACAGTACATAGGCAAAAGATTATACAGGCAAAATCCTGCTTACGCAAGCAAATTCAAAGATTATACAGGCACAATTTTGCTGATGCTAGCGAATTCCTTCACATATACTTAGATCAACAATGTTACTAGCCAAGTCAGCAACTCTGATGTGAGAGGGCGTGAGCTTTAACCAAACCTGCAACCATTTTTGGAAAAAGGAATGCGTCATGTAGAGATCTCGTAAGGTCTTGCGGCTCCAGAGCTCTAAGGTTGTCTGTCTCGCCCTGGCCATAGCCTTTTATGGAGCAGGTGACTTATTTCTTGATCAGGAACTGTATATAAGCGGTCGCCCACCAGCAAACATCGCAAGGAGTGACACCTCCGCAAAGGGAGGTCGGAAAGAAGTCTTTGCTGGACGAATATTCCTTTACCACAAGTAGCAATTACAAAACCTTCTTAATAAATGCTGGCGAATAGAAAAACTTACATAATAAGTGGTGAAGATAAGTGGCCAAGCATCAACATCTTATCATAAAAAGTGAATACATCACATTTCTATCATAATATTACCAATATTGATATCGAATTAGATTTTTATTGATATCTCCAATATTACCAATATTGATATCGAATTAGATTTTTATTGATATCTCCAATATTACCAATATTGATATCGAATTCGATTTTTATTGATATCTCCAATATTACCAATATTGATATCGAATTCGATTTTTATTGACATCTCCAATATTACCAATATTGATATCGAATTCGATTTTTATTGATATCTCCAGTATTACCAATATGGGTATCGAATTCGATTTTTATTGATATCTCCAATATTACCAATATTTTAAATGGGACAAACTAGTTTGGTCTTAAATAAATTATTATCCTCCTTATCCTGTTCCTACTAATCTTCCTCATTTTGCTTCTTCTTCGTCGTCATCGTAGTCGTCATCGCCTACGCCCTTCAGTCATATCTTCTCGCCATTTTACGTTTTACGTGCCGAACATCAACATAGTGTGTCATCTTGGTTGTAATGATACATTAATAATATGCTGAAATCTAATACTTATAAAAATTTCAAAAACATAATAAGAATGTAATTAGTGTATCAATATAAATTTCCTGATTGAAATATCTCAAAGATCAATTTCCATTGCTAGAAGGTATTTAACATTTTCTTTTTCGTGCTATCCACAAGTGGAAAAAAAAACTGTCGACATGAACTTTATTGTCCGCGTCACCATTTACAATCGAAATGTATTCGTGTATTTTATCTTTAAAACCTTTGTGATAGCCATTAGGATTTTCGTTCTCTTATTGCTAACATTATTTATATTTGTGTTTACTGCCTACATTTCTTCTGTTTTCCTTTGTCGTAAAAGCAACATAAAAAACTACTTCATTGATAAGCTTTAAGGCATCACAATATTTTTAATGCTTATGCGATATAAAGATTGAAAATAAAATGCTTAATCTTTCAAGCTATATTTTTTACACAAATCGGTAGGATATTCTGGATGTCTGTTGTGTGTATGTGTGTGTGTGTGTTGTCCAACTAGGAAACGATAACGCTTCCAGTGCTCGCGAGACAGCAAATAATTATCCTCCATATTAGTGAAAAGTTGAAATCACCGTACTTTCTGCCCATGATGCACCGCGCTGGTGTGAGGCATCAACTAACTTTCGCTTTTCAGGGGGAGGATTCTAAACTAGAGGTTATGAGAATAGCATCAATGTTGTGCATATGACGTCACTGACGAACCAATTTGGAGACACAGCTTTTACTAGTTAACGGCCTGTGATATTGGCTTGCCAATTTAGGTCGGGTACAACAAAAATATTGTAATGCACAAGGTGTACACAGACTTTCATATTATGCAATGTTTTCGCCAAATAATTATGTCATTGATGGGCAAGAATAATAGAATCCTTCATATGCATTGGCGCTGGATAGGAAAATTGCATCCGAGGGGCAGAATTCTGCGTCAGACGCGAGGCTTTGCCAAATGTCTGACGCAAAATTTTGATCCCGAAGGTGGAAATTTCCTATCCTACACTGAAGAATAATGAAGGATTCTTTTTCTCACATTTCTGAAATGAAAAATGAGGGTCGAAGTAAAAATGGCGTATTTTGAATACTGATGTCACTTTCAAACAGTTAACACATCCATTGAACATTTCCTTACCTTAAGATACAGCGGAAACAGTTAATTTTCGATGAAATATTTAATGTAAACTTTAAATGACGTTTTAACACATTTTAGTTTGCAAGGAACAGTGTTTGACACGGCTATAGCGTCTGAATTCTATACTGCAGATAGCTTGCGGAATTATCTGTCGTAGTGTAATGTCATCTTGTGCAACGAGAGTCCGCGCCTCCACTGCATTTAAATGATCAATTATCAAACATTAAATTTTGCAACATTTGACATTCTATATATACCTGTTACATTTGGATTTAATAAACTACCTTGAGACAGGAAATAAACTACCCTGGAACAGTAAATAATCCTGTAGATCCAAAATGTACTTCATCTAACCACAGACTGCTCTTCTCTCCGTGCCTGCATATATGTAACCCAGACTTGCACCGTTGCACGAGATGACGCTACAGTACGACAGAAGCATAAGTAAGTTTTTATACTGTGGATATAGACACCTTAGAATATCTATTGCATACGCCTGGGCGGGAAATCTGCACGTGACGTGAAAGAGGCAATAATACATACTGCAGCGTGTTTTAAAAGAAATGTATTCATTGTTTTGTAGTCCCAAGATGTTCAATGCGGCTAAATTTCCGTTTTTTTATTTTTTTAAATATATTTATTTATTTATTTTTCGGAACGTTCTTACATGTACATTCGCTACAGAAGCACATGGAAATATTTCATTAAAATCAGTTGGCATGAGTTTATAGTCAGGAAAGATTATGATCTGGTGAAAATATTCTGTAATATGGAGTCAAAGGTAAGTACCATAAGGTTTGTACTTATTGTTACCGTCTTACCTAAGGATACACATTTTAATACGAGCGAATACTCTTTGAATATCGGGGTTTCGGGTGGCCAAGTGGTCCAAGGCGCTCGTCTTTACAGATCACTGACATCTCACCTCTGTCCGCTTGGGTTCGAGTCTCGGTTCAGTCAACGTGGGTATGTGAGAAAGCTTGCCAGTAGCTTCCCGTAAGTCGGTGGTTCTTCTCGGGGATTTCCCGGGTTCTTCCTCCAGCAAACATGCTGGCCGCCATGTATAGCCTATTATGTGCTGCAAAATGGCGTTAATTCCACAAAAACCAAACCAAAGTCTTTGAATATCAATTTGTATGTTACCTTAATCATATTGGACAATATTTAGTTTATATGTCAGTTATCTCTTCATTTTCTTTCTACGCAGATTTTCTTTAAAAAAAAAGTAGTCGTTGTTACAATACAATCTTAGGCTAATGTGAAGAAAAAAATAACTGCAGTCAAGATATATCTTAAATGTCTCCTCTATTTGACTTATAACACAACGATATGCCAATGTGGATATGTGAGAAAGCTTGCCAGTAGCTTCCCGCGGGTCGGTGCTTCTTGCCGAGGTTTTCCCGGGTTCTTCCTCCACCAGTAATACTGGCTGCCATGTACAGCCTATCATGTGTTGCAAAATGGCGTTAAACCCACAACAACAAGAACAACAACAGAATGATATTAAGAGTTTTCTGCGGAGTTTTGTAATGAAAGTCTTCTCAGCATAAAGACCGCGTAATATATGATACTAGTACATGGTTTGTTACTTACCCGCAGTAGAACTATATCAATTTAGTAGGAACTTTCCAGGTTCGCAACTGATCAATGAAACGTATCAAACTTGTCAAAAGTCTCATGACCAATATCTGCATGCACCACCTTGATAAATCAACTTATATAACATGTCAACTGTCTCAAGCCAGATATCTATGTCACACACTTTGATCAATCAAACGTATGAAACTTGTGAAGGATTTCAAGCCAGATATCCACGTGATGCACTTTGATCAATCAAACAAATGAAACTTGTCAAAGATTTCAAGCCAGATATCCACGTGATACACTTTGATCAATCAAACGAATGAAACTTGTCAAAGATTTCAAGCCAGATATCCACGTGATAAACTTTGATCAGTCAAACGAATGAAACTTGTCAAAGATTTCAAGCCAGATATCCACGTGATACACTTTGATCAGTCAAACGTATTAAACATGTCCATAGTCTCAAGCTAGATATCGATGTGAAGCACTTTGACCAATCCAACATATGAAACTTGTAAATAGTTTCAAGCCAGATATCGACGTAATACACTTCGATCAATAAAATCCGGAAACTTGTCAATAGTCTCAAGACACACACACACACACACACACACACACGTTTATCTATCAGATTTATGAAACATGTCAATAGTCAAAAGCCAGATATCCACGTGATACACTTTGACCAATAAAACTTGTAAATATTTCACACCAGATATCCACTTGATACACTTTGATCAATGAAACAAATAAAACATGACAATAGTCTCAGGCCAGATATCCACTTGTTGCACCTTGATTGATCAAACATGTCAAACTTGTCAATAGTCTCAAGTCATATATCTACGTAATACACCTCAATAAATAAAAATTATGAAACATGGCGATAGTCTCAAGCCAGATATCTCAACGATACACTTTGATAAATCAAACGTATGAAACTTGTTTATAGTTTCAAGCCAGATATCCACGTGATACACTTTGATCTATGAAACGTATGCAATTTGTCAATAGTCTCAAGCCAGATATCCACGTAATACACTTGCATCAATCAAACGTAGTACACTGATCAAAAGTGGAATTCTACTTTCATAGCAGTTTTATAAATGGAGACCAGAAATGATTTTTGCAAATTGCAAGGGTCAGAAACATTTTTATAGCGATATAAAGGAACAAAGCATGTCCTGGAGATTTTCAACTGTTGTGCAATTGAGAGAATTCATCTGAAATTTTTTAGTAGAATTCATTCAAAAGTTAATAATATTACATTGTATGCGGAGTTGGATAGGACTCCTTTAAATATCAATAGATTATAAAGGGTCATCAAACACTGGTACAAATTAATATATACTGTATTGTAAAAAATGCAATTTATATTATGTTACGGAATTATGTATATGGAATCTATAATGCACCTAAACTTTTGGTCTATGACTGTACTTTAAATTTGTGTCAAATAGTAAGTCACTTTATGTTTGAAAAAAGATGTCAACAAGGTATTTACTGACCTTTTGTTCAAGGTCAGAGTTGTTTATCATTCCTGGAGTAAATTTCCATTGAAAGACGCATTTAGTATTGCATTCTGGGTCGTAATATGACACGTTTCCTGTTGTTAAATAGGTCATTTGCAAAGAGTAAATAAGACCTTGATATATGTATTATATGCATTCCAATTTTAAATCCTGTGTTGAAAACATATGTTTTTACGATCAGCCTTTGGAATCATCAGATGTTTGGAATCATAGCCGTGCTGTTATCTTGTAGTTCTGTAATGCCGTATTACTGTATTGCTGTATACATAATTCGAAAGAAATTATTTATTGGAACATTCATCAGAGTTACCACGAAGTACTCACTAACGTTTGGAGTTATATTTAGGACTTTTGGATGCCTCTGAACATTCTCAAAGATGATCTGGATTACATTATCCTTGGTACATCATGACATTCCAGACCCATTCATTCGGAACAATCTTTCATTTGGAACATTTGTTCATTACGATGATTCATTCATTCGGAACATTTTATAGTTTCTATATATACAGGACTTGTTATTAGGACACTAATAATCATTGGATTTTTTGGATTTTAATACACTTTACTGTAAGTGTATTTTGATATTCACATTAATTATTTAGAAATAAATTGTTTGTTGATTTTACAAACATTGCTGGTTTCACACTCTTTTTCTTACGTTTTTTCTTGCCATAGGGTCGTAACAATTAATCTTTCGCTGCGTGATGCGGAAAAAAAAATGGTTGGACTTTACTAGTTAAAAATACATTATGCATCAATCTTACAGCTTTGTTTCACACATTACTGATGTACAAATTTAACACCATTATTTTCAATGCCATACAGTAAGATGCGCAATAATACATACTAGCTTTAGTAACGTATTAACTGATTACCATATATCTTCACTTACAAGTCGAGTCCAACGGCAAACTGCACAGACCCAGAGCTGCTGTCGCTTAATGATCTGGCATATCTGGGTCTATGCAGTCAGTTAGGAGTAATCAGTAGAACAAACAACATAGACCCCGATCTGCTGGCGCATTATGCAACGGCAGATCAGGATATATGTTGTTTGCAGTTCGATTCAACTTATACGCGAGATTAAACGATATGTTTCATAAAGGTGAGGGAATTCAAATTTAGCATTTTGTTTTAAAAAGTAAAATTGATACTTCTTCAAACTGAGTAGAAGAAGGTGCAACCTAATACTTGCGTAAAACTCTGTAATGACTTTAACTCGTTTAGGATAAGTGTTATAATTTGAATTAAAAGATGCACAGAGCAGCCAAAACATACACAATTGTATACGTGTACAGATATACATAAAGGAATACAATTATATTTTATGCATCATTTGCCTAGATTGGCATGTGCATTTAGCCACAATAAAAACTGGTGCCCGACGAGCGATAGTGGTATACTGGGCTGTTATGGGGACAATGGGAATTTAACATTAGGATTTATAGGGACAAGGACAAAAGTAATGCTAAAAATGTCCATAGGTTTAATATGTTGGATGGGTATAGGGACAATGGGTATTGAACACTAGGCAGCAATTTTTATGATTTATAAGGACAAGGGGAACTGTAATGTTAAAATGCCGATTTGTTTAGCATACAAAGTCGTTGCAGTGACCAATACCCAGTTATCTACTATCTAATACCCAGTCATGTACTATCAACCACCCCCACACTAACTATCAACACTCCACATTTACTATCCAACACGCCATTTGGAGTGAACAGCAACCACTGATCTATTGACCATACATTGTAGGATGTAAAAGAAGTTGTAAAAATAGAATTTAAATCCCTTATAAACGCAACTGTCTTACCTATTCCCCAATAACTTCCCTCTTATCCCCTTATCAACAAAGTAAAACTCCTATCCCCCTATAACTTCCCTATCATTCCTTATAGACTAACAACCCCTAGCCGTCAATAGACATTCAACAGGACCGAGAGCAGAACGAACAGTCACTTAAGGATAGTCATTGGTTTACTTTTACAATCCAAGAAGCGCGTTAAAATATATCCGTTGTCAAGTGCTGTATGCAGCTAAGTGGGATTTAGAATTTTGTGATACTGTTTTTCGTTTTTTTCCGTCATAGATTTAATTTCCTCATTAAAAGGCTAGCCATTTGTCTCTTGATAATATCAACAGAAAGGTTTGCAGTAGAAAAAGATATATCCAATATCAAGTGAGGCAGATTTAGTTCTTCATTTTGTTATAAATTTACATTTTTGCTACCCTAGATTTAGTATACTGACTGACCTTTTCTTACCCAATGTGCTTCTACACCATTACAAATGTTGCTTTAGATAGATTTTAGCGCGAAATCGAAGATTGAGTGAGAGAGGAAGTAAAATGTTCTCTTCGAGTTTGAAACGGCAAAACTAGTGTAACATAGCTTTCTATAGGCATTGGGCAGGATGAAGAAAAGAACAAACACACACTTGACAGGCATTGGCTTACTTTTACAGTTCAAACACAAACATTATTATACACTATTATACATGGAGTGAAAGAATAGAAAAGAGTAGGAGTGCTTACACACATGCAAAAACATAGCCTTCTAGAGACTTTAAACAGGATGGAGAGAAGAACAAACACTCACTTAAGGACAGGCATTGGCTTACTTTTTACAATCCAAGTGTGCTACGGCAACAGTAAAGGTCTGTTTCTCCATTAAAATGTGTAGTACTGCAACAGTAAAAGTCAGTTTCTTCACTTAAATGTGCGCTACTTCAATAGCAAATGTCAGGTCTTCACTGAATTGTGTGCTAATGCAACAGTACATGTCAGTTTCTTCAGATTATTTGGGAATAATGTTTGCATCATCTAGGTGATGTAAAAAGAAATGCACCCTTCACAGTAATGGAATATACAGATTTGAAAATTAGATCTTAACAGACTTTTCATTTGATTGAAATTCAACTACGCACAATAAATGTTACAAACTGTTGTAACATGTTACAAATGCAGCACAGAAACAAATCACAGAGGAATGGAAAATCGAAATACAAAACACCAGTGTTGAATAAAACTATATTTATATAGAATTAAATTGGAGAAAATGAATAGATCAAAGTAAATAAAGGTCAACAGAGAATTACGCTGAATATCAGTGCAGTAAGCGATCTGGCGAAGTACGCAAGTACAGTTTTGAATTGAGTTGTATGATTAAATATTTTAATATTATTTTATGCTAGGCCGTGAATTACTGGATTTTCTGACTAAAATAATTCTGATATTTCCCTCAATAAAAATTTTATATTTTCACTGGCCGTCAATAGACAGTGATACAATATTACTACGAAATTGACCTTTGTTTTAACACGTTTCCGGGATGTAAAGGTAAATATGGCTGCCTTGGATTCGCACGACTCGAGTTCAAATCCAACAACGGGCAAATATATATTTTTCTTCATTTTATTTTTCACTGCTGTTTTACCTTGAATTAGGAAGGATCATTATGTTACTACTGATCTTTTATGTGCGAATATACACAAAACAGCTGAACATAAACGGTAAATCGCTGACATTATCACGCGGGATACAATAATAAATCTGCTACTTCAGTTTATTTTACAAATTGCTAGAAAATAGGTGTGAGCATAAAATAACAAGAATATTTGCTTGCTCCGAGTGAATAACGGATACATTTCATCTCGTGGGTGAAAAACTTAAGTATTTTGACTCGCGGCTTCGCCACTCATGAAAAGAGTGAGTGTTCACCCACTCGAAGAAATATATCCGTTATTCACTCGTTTCAAGCACATATATTCTCTATAATCGTAAGAAATTATATTTTGCACCTTCATATATTTTACTAAAGCGTTTGGGTTTCTTTTACGAACATTTAAGGTACAACTTAATAGAACTGAGAATATGAGGAAATTGTATGATGTTAGTAGATCAGGCAAGTCGTACGTGTTGTACAATTGTAATGACAAGGTACGATACGAGATGATTTTGGCACACACCTCTATCCCCTCCAAATATATATATATTTATTATTTGTCTCTGATCGTCACATGTCAAAAAGTCATCAAATAATGTTATCTCCTATACTTCTTCAGCACAGGTAAAATGACGAAGCAGAAACTATGCATGAAAAACTGACTGACTAAACAAATAATTTTTACACATATATTTACTCACTTACAATTTTTATTTGCTTATTTATTGACGACAACTACATGTACTATCATCATCTTCATCGTTATCACTTCCATCACACAAAAACATAATGTTGTCCCCTATGTTCATTTCCACTTAAAACCAAGACAAAACAGAAAAAAGATCGGACCTAGTGCTAAATGTCTTTTTCCAAGTGGGATAATTGTATTATATGCAGAAACACTAGGATAGTGTATTCACATAAAAATTAACTCACTGAATAATTCGTGTCATTTATCGGAAACGAGAAATCAAAACACTTAAATTTCTGTGGTTGTAATGCCTTACACTTGCTCTCTTACATTATCTAGGATGTTGTGACTCATGACGGAAATGGGCGGGAGGTTATCATCACAATATTCAAGCATAAAGCCGACTCTCATCATTGTAAATACTAATAATATTTGCAAATAATACATACAGGTTTCTTGCAAACTTGAGAGAGGAAATACTAAACACACGAGTTTCGACTACTAGAGATGACTATGACAGAAGCGACGTTTTCTTCATTTACCATTATTTTTTTAGAAATGTAGAACAGAGGCCGAACTATATATATATAAATTTATATATATAAGAATATATATATATATATATATATATATATATATATATATATATATATATATATATATATAATAGTTTACGAGCTATCATTGTCAATTTGCAAAGGTGTTTGTATCGGAGCTTTTTGTTTGTATCGGAGCTTTTGTCACTCCTTTGCTTCATTGGTTAAGACCGCGATCGAAACCATCTTTAGAAAGTCGCTTTTATAGAACTGAGTAATACCTCATCTGTTTGAAAATGAAACGTGTCTTGTTTGCGGGAATATTATTGGAAGACTCTGATATAATAATGAGGAAGATGTTAGACTATAAGATTTTATCATTTTGCAGCAATCTTTCAAATATTAGATATTAGCAAGGCCTTGTACCAAGCAATATTTCTGGTGCATTTAAATTGGCCTATGGCAACGTAACAGTGCAGCGCAATTTTGGTACAGGGCTTTGCTCATGTATAAAGTTTCATTGAAACTGCTGAAACATGAGTATTTTCCCCAATTTTAAAATTTTATTGTATTTTGAAATTTGAATATTTTACGAAATCAGTCTGCCTATAATACTTTTGACCTTTATCCGATTCTTCATATAAACTTCTGTTCTTAGACAAGGAGAAAGCTTATCAGCCTTTTCTTTCCCTATGTACATTAATTATTTAGAAATTGAATTTGTTTCTAAAGGTGTAAATGGAATTGAAGTTCACATGGTGGAGTTATTGGTTTATAATATACAGGTGATATTGTGTTAGTGTCTAATACTAGATAATAGATTTTTAGCTTGGTTTGGATACTCTTATAAATATTGTAAACTACAGAAATTAATGGTCAGAATTGAAACCTTTAAAGTGGCCATTATTCACAAGGGCTGAATATCACGGTATCAATAATGTAAATAAACAAAATTCGGGGTCATAAGAATAAACCCGTATTTATATGCATAGCTTTTCCACGAAGTGTATCTTTCACTGTGTACAATATACTAGAATAGCGCTTTAATACATTCGATAAACATTACTTTCATATTAATTTATCCACTGTTCCTATATAATACCGGTGTGTGCGGTTTTGTGATAGAAAAGTCCACAGACCGTTTACACCTGCCAACTGAAACAAAACAACGTAGTCATAATTATTTATTTGGTGATTTTGGGATAATGCCTATAATATATGTTTGTCAATTTAAGATAATTAAGCACTCGCTAAAAGGTTCAGATATTAGATAGCAATACGTTTATAATTTTCATATAAATGATTATACAGGAGCTAAATGATTATTTACAGAAATAGAACCGGATTTGTTTATGCGTGATTCTTATCAATGAGCTTGGAAAGACTAATACTTTCACTTTTGGCATGATTGTCTATAGCAATGGCGTGCATAAGACTTAAGGATACATTCATCCAAGTGTGGCGATTTAGATTATTTGGTCTGCATGTTTGCATGTATATGTTGATAACCTGATTCGACTTTCATGCTGTTATAGCAATTTTTCAAACTTTTTATACATTTATGAACTTCGTGAGGCTTCAATTTTTTGGGTATGCAGGGGATGTGTTTTACAAACACAAATCTTGTTTATCATGTGTTTATCAGTTGCAACAAGGAATTATCATGTAATTACCATATTTCATCTAAAATCTAGTCCACATGTAAAATAATGAGATGGCAGATTTCTAAAAATTAACTCATTTCAATAAGCAGCAAAACATTTATATTTTTAAATCCTTTATTTAACATTGCTGTTTTGAAAACAATACCCTTAATGCACAGGTTCTTTTGCTCAATATGTCATCAGGTCAAGTGAGCTTATTGTATGGTTCTTCGTCATGCATGCAATATCCATCCACCATGCATCATTCATTCAAAGTTGATATTTAAAACTTAATTCTCACATATGGATAAGTTAAGAAAAATCATCCTTGCATTTAGGATTTTCAGTCTATACAAATTATGCTGATCTGCCATCAAAAATGGCTGCCATTACTGAAAATAAAAGAAACCTTTAAATGATTTCAGCTCTAAAATTATTAAATATAACTTGACCTACGTTGATAGCAAGCATCCAGGCATGAGGATCTTTTAGATATGTTGTTCAAATGATGCCAATCAGATTTGACCATTGTTGCTAAAAAAAATATAAATATCTTTGAAAACTTCTCATATCATTAAGCAGAATCGAATCAAATTTGAAATCATTTTGTCAGAGAGGAATTTAAGTTTTCTAGCTATGATGCCAATCCACCATCAAATATGTAGCCATTACTGAAAATGCAAAACAACTTTAAACAACTTCTCAGAAGCATCTGTTCAGCATTCGACCTTATTTCACAGACAGCATACTGGCATTAAGGACTTTCAAATTTACACAAAAGATACTGATTCGCCATCAGGTATGTTCACTGTTTCTAAAATACACGCAATTACCTAAATGATTTTTCAAAAATCAGAAATCATGAAGGGCTTTTACTTTTGTACAAATAATTCCAATGTGCCATCACTATGACTGCTGTTACTATACAAATTTTAAAAAAAATACCTTAATAACTTTTACAAACTGTTTGCCAGGATTCGAATAAATTTGACAGAAAGCAGTTTAGCATGCAGGCCTTTAAAATATGTAAGAATGATGCCGATTGTCTATCAAATACAAGTCATTACTAAAACCAGAAGAATAAAGAAACATGTGAACAACTTTATCTCAGAAAACTGCTCAAAAGGATTTGACCAACTTTGATAAAAAAGAGTCGTGGCATAGCGGCCTTTCAATATGTGACAAATGATGCTGATATCTCTTGTGAATGAAGATAAAATAAACCAAAGAAGCCAATTGGATATAACTTACTTATATAATAATATCAGCAAAAACACAACTCATTAATGATTTTCTCTGATTTACTTATTCGGTGTACCAGAGATGACATTTTTTTCTAGATCTTGCTCTTATTTAACTGGAATTTATAAACTTCTTTTACTGCTTTCTTTTATAATTCACCCCTCCCCCATTTACTTTATGTTTTTTTTTAAAAAACTGTTTGTAGTTAATGTTTGCTTTAATTCTAAAAACTGTGAATTTGTAAAGGTTACTTTCTTATGAAATTGCGTAGAGAAATGCATAACTCCCACCCCAGTCTTTTTTAATTAAGTGTTCATAAGATGCTTTACCAGATATGAAAGAGTTACGCTTTTTAGCAGATATATATTTCCCACACTGAATAGATAACTTCAGAAATTAATGTAAATTTAATGTGATAATTGGGAGGAGGAATAGCTATGGAGTACATAAAGGATTACCGGTTGATTACAAAATGTAAACCTGTGTTGACCAAGTTTGCAAAGAATAATGTAATGCTTTCTTATTGGTTGAAGCACTCGAAATGGTCTAATTGAATTGGCCTTAATCAAAGCTGTGTGGTTTTTTTTTAAAATGTTAATTTGATTTGATAATATCCCTTAATTGGCCAACATATTGACTGTTGTAAGTATTTAATGTCGCGTGACAACGGAGTTTATGAAAAGAGCAATAGAGAGAAGGTAGTGACATGATTGCAGATTGTTGTAAACTTGAGTTGGTGAAAATATTCAAAGGTAGGGTGATCTTCAATTTGAAGAAATAGAAAGGACGCAAACTAAGTGAAGACGGAGCTGGTTAGAATGAAGAGTCACAATTACAGAGAAGACTCAAAGATGCTACAATGGTGTCTTGCTCAGTACATTTGAAAAGTGAATATTCCGGGAAAAGGTTTGTGCATTTTCAGCAATGATCTTGAGTAATATAGAGCAAGAGGTGGGAATGCTAAATAAGTCTCTGGAAAAGCTGTATTTTGGAGATTAAAATTGTTAGAATTCAATAATTTAGTTAGGTGTCACCCTACTTGGCCTCCCACCAGGGCCCTGAACCTTAACCCTGACTAAAGGCATAGGTGGCCCTTGATCTCCGGCTTATTTCTACCTTTTAGCTAACCTGGCCATAAGGCCAAGTGAGCCTATGGCATGACCCTAGATCTTTTGTGCATCATCCATCATCAGTCGTCTGTTTCCCATATTTCAACAATTGTTACCACACTGGAAACCATAGATCGGATCCAGTTTCAATCAAACATGGAATATGAGTTTAAATCATAAAGAGATACATGCATATTAATGAGATGATCTTGCATCTGCTTTGCTAACCTTGTTACCATTCAGGCGAACATATTTTAGATCTGATTGTGATCACATTTTAAATATGGGCTTATATCATGTCAAGATCTTGGATTGGTTCAATACAGAGTAAGTCCATGCATGCTAATGAGGTAATCTTGAATCTGATTGGCTGACCTTATTACACTCTTAAGGCCATTTTTATGATCCAGTTGTGATCAAACTGGTTATATCTTCAAGATCTCAGATGAGGTTGATAATGAGTGAAATTCCATGGATACTAATGAGGTGATCTTGCATCTTATCAGCTGAGCCTGTTAGGCATCTGAAGGTAATATATCTGATAAGATTTTTCACAGACTTGGAATATAGCAGAATCTTTGACAGGTTTAATAATGAGTGAGATACATAAACATTAATGAGTTGATCTTGCATCTCATTGGCTGAACCTGTTACCACTCTTAAAGCTATATTGCTTATCTGAGTTACATCAGACTTGAAATATGGGCTAATAGGTTCAAGATCTTGAATGGGTTTGATAATGAGTGAGATCCATGCATATTACTGACGTAATATTGCATCAGATTGGCTGAGTTTGTTATCACTCTAAAAGCCATATTTCTAATCCGGTTTTGATCAACCTTTGAATATACTTGTATGCTTATATTATCAGAATCTTGGCCAATTTTGGTAATGAGTGAGATTCATGCAGATTATGAGGTGATATTGCGTCGGATTAGCTGAGCTTATTACCACTGTGGAAGCCATAACTCTGCTAAAATTGTAATCAATCCTGGAATATGGGCTTTTATCATCAAAGTCTTGGACAATATCAAAAGTGAGCGGGAACCATGAATATTAATGAGATGGTCTTCCATCCGATAGACTGAGCCTGTTGCCACTCTTGAAACCATATTTTAAATCTGATTTTGATCAAACATGAATATAGGGTTATATGATCAAAATTTTGCACGAGTTCTATAATGCACTGGTTCCACACATATTATTGAGGTGATCTTGCATGTGATTAAATGAGCTTGTTACCACTCTAGCAGCTATATTGCTGATCAATTTTTTTTATCTATCTGTGAATATTAGTATATTAATTAGGTGATCTTGCATATGATTGGTTGAGCTTCTTACCACTTTAGAAACCGTATTTCTGACCCAGTTGTAATAAAATTTGGTAACTAGGCTAATATCATTAAGATGCTGGGTGGTTTTTATTCTGAGCGAGACCTATATATACATGTTTGGTTTGGCTTGGTTTGGTGCTTTACATCACAGCAACACAAGTAGGTTATTTTGTGCCGAGGCAATTGAAATAAATATATACATGTATGTATGTGCTCAAATTTTGATCAGACTTGTTATGTAGTCTTATGTTATCAAGATGTTGGATGGGTTTGATTATGAGCAAGATCTTATATCTAATTGACTAGCTTATTACTACGTCCGAGTCTGAATTCAGAATAAAAATGGCTCCACCTTAAGTTTATACAGCTGTATTATTATTGTCATAAATATCGGTTCTGTAATAAGTGAGATCAGAGCAGATTGATGAGATACCTTGCATCTGATTGGCTGAGCTTTTTACCTCTCTAGACCTAGAGACCATATTTCTCATTCAGTTTCTCTAACTTCTGTTAGAGCAAGAGACTGTGTATATTAATTACTGTACCAATATGCCTTTAGAAAGAACTTTTATCAGGATATAGTAAAATAGGTAAAATCATCGCGACACAAGTCTAGGAAATAGTTTACTTGGGACATGTTACTACACTACTACATAAACTTGTTTAGTGAAATGGTCAGCTGTTTGGTTATGTAAGTAGGTGAGTTATATCAGACCCACTTGGACCTATTTTTTCATTTTTTCTTTCTTTTGTGTATGTATTGCGAGTCCACATAACACCTTCCTTTACAGTAGATTTTCATGTGTAGCTGTTTATGTGAACAGGAGGAGTCGCAGTGATTCAGTGACTAACATGCTGGACTTGTGACTAAAAGGGTGCGGGTTTGAATACTACCATCTGATCAGCCTCAGTTGGCTAATGTGGTGTGTCCTTGGTCAAGGCATTTTGCTCCAATTGCTTTGGCTCTAAATAGCCTACTTG
Organism: Margaritifera margaritifera; assembly: GCA_029931535.1. NCBI lineage: Eukaryota > Metazoa > Mollusca > Bivalvia > Unionida > Margaritiferidae > Margaritifera > Margaritifera margaritifera. The sequence goes on along the minus strand of JAQPZY010001212.1, from coordinate 919,979 downwards.
TGTTGTTGTGCCGTCAAACACCAACAGGTCATGTTAACATGATATTGTCTGGCAATGGAAATACCATTTATTTTGGTGAGAATCAATCAGTGCTGAATTTAATTGTACTTCTGCTAATAAAAACAGGTCTTTCAAAACCATCTTGGAGACCAACATGAGTATTTAGTCTGCACATGTGGTTTACCGACAGAGCCTACAAATCTGCTTCTTACACTTAATTAGGATATCATTTGATGATGGATGTAACACCTAGGGGAAGAAAAGCCAAATTTGACCACTAACACCAATAACAAGAAATGTCGATTTCAGTCACAGATGAGTATAAAACATTCCTTCATATCTTCTTCCAGAATAAAATATTGTTGCATCAGATGGTTACAGTGAATTTTGTATTGAGGTTTACTTGGCCTCAAGAGTGTCAATTACACCGTGATAGTGTCCTGTGCATGACACTCACATGCATGTGACAGAAAAGAGAGGTCAGCTTGGAATAGATCAGGAGATTTGCAAAATTTTGTTAGGGGTTTTCACTGCAAAAGAGGGAAGATTTTCATCGACCTGATATTTAGCATGCAAACGGACAAAAATTACAACTATGAACAAATTTCCATTTTTTTAAATATTAAAATATGCAAATCGGTCCCTTCACAGTAACTTGTTATCATTCATACTCTCCTTATATGTACCACAAGCATTTTTAGCATTTCTTATGAGATCATTGCCTGGAATATATCGGTGGCAGTCCTCATCATTATTGATCTTAACACTTAAAAGATGATTTACTGCCACTGGATCCAGGTTTCCTTTAGAGTTAGCCTTAATTGTCCTAAAAATGGAAAATGTCCTTTTAGTGTCTGCATTGCGTTACGGAATTATGTATAATTTCTTTAAATAATGGCATAGTTTTATTAGTTGATGACCTCTGTATAATAGTCAAATAAGTGTCGTTTTGCAGAGTGCACATATACGGTAATTTCAATGTGACCCAGTACATTGGTCCTGGGAGAGAAATCAAAATTGTTGTTTGAAGCATTAGTCTTGTCACGTGATTCTAGCGCGTGCTAACATGTATTATTATTTTTACCTGCATCAAATGTTCTGACTGGGATTTTGCAATTACAGAGAATGATTCATTTTGTTGACCAGAAGTTATAATAAAATCGCAGTACTAGATGTTGATTTGAGACGGAATAAGGAATGGGTTTTTGTTTGTTTGTAAGACGCAGATTAAGAAAACTATAAATACGATGTAAATCGGAGCGTTCGTGATTCTTCTATTGTACGTTTAGCCTGAGAGGTCATACACGAAATTGGTTCATTTTGTGTGATATTCTGCTTCAGAGATATAGAGTACATTTTGGATTTAGTACTGCTACATCAACTTTAAGAATTATACAGCTCCGTTGTAATTATCGGAAACATTTCTAGAACTTGTGTGATATTCCATATTCACAAGGATTACATGGAATTAATAATATTTGGATATAACTGATTCTTGTTGGCACGCCAGCACTTTAGTTGTTTCATTCGGAATATTCTTCATTCGGAATAATTTGGATTAACTTCCGGATCAGTGAACATAGAACAATTTAGGACTTTTAAGGATATTCTATACTGTAAGTTATTTTTAATTCTTTCGCTTTGATTGTTTGTTGAAATATTTTAATATCTTAGGAAATTAAATATTTGTGTTTTAAATCTTGAAATCTTGTTTGAGTCTTTTCATTTTTTACATTTACCCCTAGTCGTAACAATTGGAATGTGGCAATGTCAATACAACTCTACTGAGTCCACCAAGAAGTTTAAATTGTTTCCTGTCTGTGGGTAGATTCAGTTTACAGACTGCGTGCCAAAACTGTTCAAGACTCGTATTGTATGGGTTGAATTGGGAAAGTTCTTCTTTGGAAGTCAGAATACAGTCCTGAATTTCATCTTAGAGTGCAGTTCTCTCACTTTGGGTTAATGTCATGAACCTATCAGATAGCATGACCACTGCAATACAAACTGCGAAACATTAGAACTTTGAACTTGCTTGCCATAGCTAATCAATAGGTACATTAAATATTACAATATAAGGCAACTGCGTTTATTTCTAATAAACTTTGTTTTTGTATGCTGCAGTTACGATTTCTAAGCAAGATTACATGCCCATAAGGTTTAAATCAAGAAATTACACTTTTATCAATATAATTGCTTTGGAATTTCACTGACAGTAAAAAAAAAAAAAACAACAACCACTGGAGCGAAATTTTCCATTAAAGGTACCCTCACTGCTTGTAATTTCCAATTAGCAACGCAGACCGATAATGTTGTTTTATTGTTCACCCACAAATTGCTGATAATTATCAATATTGATCATAGGAGATGGGACAACCTACCTAATCAGATTAGTGAGTATTCATTGCACTCCAAGCATCTAATGTTGTTTTAATTTTAGTGAGATTATCCACATGAAGCACTGATGCATGCATTATACCATCACACCCTTTGTGACTTTAAGCCCAATTTGCAAACACCTTTATTTTCATCATTATTGTCAATATCACCATCCTTTAACAATAACAATCAAATCCGGAAAACTATAAACACTTGACAGTATTATAGACGAAGACAAAGACCTCATTCATCCCAGGCATTACGGAATAATTCTTGTACTGTATCCATATTATTATTCATATTATTCATATCATTAATAATAATAATAATAATAATAATAATAATAATAATATTATTATTATTATTATTATTATTATTATTATACAATTGTGATTATGATTTCTTATAAACAGTAAAATAGTTCAACTTTAGTAATACTTAAGTGAATATTTTATCCAAACATGCAAAGACGAATTCTGCTGATCCGATGTTAAAAGTTGGTATTCCATGGAATCTTGTGGATATTGTTATGTTTATTGAATTTAAAATCTGTGTCCGTGAGGTAAGTTGTACTTGAATCATATTATGGTAAACAAGGTGTTTACGTAAAATTTGAGTTGAAGGTTAGTCTTGCTTACATAGCATTTAGTACTTAGATTGGAAGTTTATATGTATTGATGTGAGAAAAATCACGCACGCACAGTAATTTTCCATTAGAGTTACTCATATTCAAGAATATTCTGTCAGGTATCTTGTCTTTATATTTATAGATTGGTAAACAAGATTCCATTCCTATACTAAACTTCATGATATAAATATCAGTCTATTTAGGAATTTATTTTAGTAATCAGATGCTACGGTTGTGAAAATTAGAGCAAATTCAGAGAAGAATTATTTATTTAAAATATTCATTGGAATTGATAAAAGATCTCATTCTCATTTTGGATTACTACTTGACTTTAGGATTTTTGTGAATTAATTCAAAGATATTCTTGATAACTTAATTCAGGCATATCAGAACATTCAAGACTACTTGCACATCAGGACATTCAAGACTACTAGAATTCATTTGGAACATTCTATATTTAGGACTTATGATTAGGACACTTAGGATTATTTGATTATTTGGACTTTAATTCACATTATTGTAAGTGTCTTTTGAATTTTCACTTTAATTGTCTAGAAATAAATTGCTTGTTGATTTTACTTACATTGTTGGTTTCACTTTGTTTCTGTTACATATTTTTAGGCCATAGAGTCGTAACAGAAATTGAGGCCGTTCGGGGATCTGACTTTCTTTAAATCACAATTTAAATTGACTTTGTTTCGGAATTTGTATTGTCCCTGGTAAAGATTTTTATTTTACCTATTTGAGAAATCTTTAGTGAAACCAGTAAGCATTCACAATGTCGTCTAAGGTTGAGAACTTTGTTTCAAGTCCTACCCAGGTAGGGTTAGAGTCTATGAAAAAGTACGAGTTGCTAAAGCTTGCCAGATATTATGATCCTTCTGAAGCGAAAGCGCTTTTGACAAAGCAAGAGATAACGAATACTTTAATTACATATTTGTTGGGAAAGGAAATTTGGGTAATAGTGTTTTGGGTTTAATTTATAAGTCTGTATCTGGTTTTGATTAGAAATTAAGGGAATTACAGCTAAAAACCCCAGATGGAATTAGTATTAAGAAAGCTTCAGCTTCAGAAAGAAATGATGGAACTACAAATTCAGAAAGAGGAGAAGGAATGTTTGGCTTTGATCTTGGCTTTACAACATTTTGAAGTGTATTTTACCTGGGCTCTTTCTCAATTTATTGTATACAGTGATCACAATCCCCTTACTTTCATCAATAAAATGAAAGATAAAATTCGGAGATTGTTGAGATGGAGTCTGATACTGCAGGAATAAACGTTGACATTCGACACATCAGGTTAAAAGACAATGGGGTCGCAGATGCACTTTCACGTGCATAGACTATATTGCTTTATTTTGTGTAATTGAGCTGAGTGACTTTTATAAAACATATTCCTATGTAATTTTGATTATGCATATTAAAAAGAAAGATTTATTACCTAAATCTTTCTTTTTATGTATAATGGGAGGTGTTATGTATATTGAATTTATAATATGTGTCCATGAGGTAAATACTGTAGTCAGATTATGATAAACAAGGTGTTTACTTAGAATTTGATTTCAAGGTCAGTCTTGTTTACATAGCATTTAGTACTTAGATTAAAGCTTTCCATGTCTTGATGTGAGAAACATCACGCAAGCACATTAATTTTCCATTAGAGTTACTCATATTCTAGAATATTCTGTCAGGTGACTTGTCTTTATATTTATAGAGCATTTGATAAAAAAGATTCCATTCCTGTACTAAGCTTCATGTAATGAAGATCAGTCTATTAAAGAATTTATTTTAGTAATCAGATGTTACAATTGTTAAAATGAGAGCAAATTCAGAGAGAGGAATTATTCATTTTAAATATTCTTTGGAATTACTAAAAGTGCTCATTTGCATTTTGGATTACTATTTGACTTTGGGATTTTTTTGAATTCATTCAAAGATATTCTAGTTCTGGATTGCATCATGCAGGGATACCAGGACATGCAAGACTACTGGTACATCAGGACATTCAGGATTGCTGGCACATCAAGACATCATCATTCGGAACGTTCTATATTTAGGACTTGTGATTAGGACAGTTAGGATTATTGGATTTCTTGGACTTTAATTCACGTTATTGTAAGTGTCTTTTGAATTTTCACTTTAATTGTATAAAAGTAAATTACTTGTTGATTTTACTTACATTGTTGGTTTCACTTTTTCTGTTACATATTTTAGGCCATAGAGTCGTAACAATATCCTGCTTACATCATTGTAAAAAGAACTAAGATTGTTAGCATTTTAATATGCCCTGATTTGACTTGTCAATGAGAACGGCAAATTTTTCATTGCGGCACATGTCTGTGACTTTCTCATCTTAATGAGGACCCAAAGCTTAAGTCACAATGGGTGTAGTTTTTGTCCGTTTGCATGAGAACTTTTGTGCAATCTCCAAGTCCGGGAATTTTATTTTTTTTGTGGACTAGATTTGAAAACTGATCTGCTACCAGAAACGATGATTATGTTCGCCTATAAAGTAGGCAAATAGTGTCTCGGCACGTGCAACTTTATCCACATTTGATGTAGATTCTGCGAACATGCATTTCAGGGATGGCATATTTGTTGTCGCGGTTAATATTCTTTTATGAAATGGGGTTTCTGCATGACGCGTTATGTCTTTCTTGCCCCCGTAACAGACTTTAAAATCAGCTTTACAGAAGAGCAGAATCCATATTCATGTCCCTTTGAACTTGATTGCAACCACTGAAATTCCCGTTTCCATCCATCATTGAATTCCGTGTGATTACTTCGGATGCTTGGATTTTGGTGTTATGGCATTGGGAGTTAACGCGCGCTTAGACATCTCGACAAACTTTAAACACCGAAGTCAAACCGACCCAGTTTTATGCCATTTGAGCTCTTGAGTAATCCTCAATTAACATCTTTAATCCTGTCCAAATTACTTTTGATCATATATAGTATAAACTCTAATCCATCTCGATAACTTAATGCACCAAAGCAGAACATACCTTGTGGAGAGAATCAAAGTAATGTTTATTGTTTATGCTGATTGAGCTCTTTAGTAACCCAACCATAACGTCTTTAATCCTTTTGGAATTACTTCTGCTCAGACATAGAATAATCCACCTCGACAAACTTCAAACAATGAAGCCAGCCGACCATGCCGACAGATGATCATAGGGTGAAATTAACAACTACACTGTCTTGGCCTGCTTAAGCCAGTTCACGGTCGCGTGATCGCAGGCAGTATTATCGTAAATATAGTATACTGGAACCAAAATGTGAAAAAAAAATGAAAAAAAATGAAATTTTTCAATAATGATTTTGCGTACGCGGGCAATTTCATTGAGTGACCAGAGACACCCTAAAAAGAAAAACCCTTCCGTGCGGGAGGTTCACATGTATGCACGCACCTACAGATAGTACTGTAAATATACTGAAGTTACCATATTGTTTTGTGCCTCACATACAGATTATGCTGTAAATACGCAAATCTTATTATAGTGTCTTGTTTATAATGCACACTTAGGGAAAGCACTGTAAATACAGTAATGCTATTGTATTGGCTTGTGTCTAAATACACTGTTATCATATTGAAAACATAGCAATTTTATCTTATTGTCTTTTATATGAGAGCACACCTACAGATTGTACCATAAATACCCATTATATTATTTCATACTTGTCATATTCCCAGATAGTGTGTGTGTGTGTGGGGGGGAGGGGGGGGGGTTGAGACCCAAAAAGTGTGTTTTGAGGTCCCAAGGGGTGTCAGTGTTTGTGAACCCCCAAAAGCGACATCATCCAAATGAGAATAAGTTGTCTTTTCAAATCAGCCTATAGCAAATGACTGTAGCGTTATGGAGCAAAAGAGAAAGAAATTTTCCCACCACTGCACAGGAACTCCCGAGCACGTGCTCTAAAGTCGTGTGTTTTCATAGGCATTCGCAGGAATTTTTTTTTGGGGGGGGGGGGGCCGAAGTAAAAGGGATATATTTATTATTTTTTTTAAATCAGGGCGGGACGAGGCACAGAAACACGCTCAATAACCAAAGGCTCTAACAGTCACAAACAGGAAACTGCATTCTTTAATATCTGCGTAAAAATAATTAAAAGAGTATATTTTATTTTTATATTTTCGCCGCAGAAAAATGAGCAAATAATATGATACACGTGAAGACAATACATCCATGCAAAATGCTCTAAACTTGTTGGAAATTAAAATCTCAGAACATCTCAGATTTTAGAATTTTCCATATTATTTTTCATTTCGGTAATAAGCCAAGTTCAGATTAATTACTAACAATTATCAAACTTCCGTTGTTAATGGTGGGACCAGACCATAATTGCGGCTGTAAAGTACAACGCGCGTTAAGTCAGATGGTTTCGTGTGATAAAAACACTGTTCCCAAGCTGAAACTTACATCATCCTTTGATGCAAACCGTTGTTAATATTTTACAACAGTGTTCACAATGGTCACTGCCTTGATTTCTGTAGAACATCCGCTGAAGTCAAGTCTTTATTAGGGAGAGACAATTGAATTTTCCAAGGGGGGGGGGGTAAATGCATGAAAACAATTGTCTTTCTCTGATTTTTGTAGTAGACGTTAATCCGTTCCATATTTCACTTAAAATAAATAAATATTGTGATTAAAGAACAAAAAATATCCCGGTCGAAAAAAACAAAACAACAGATAAACCCCATATATTAAATGGTCAGTCCCTTACAGTACACATGGAGTCATAATATTCAGCCTCATCACTCTGCTGTTACTGCTTAAAGACTAAGAACGCGGTTTGCATTTCAGTGTAAATTCAGTGTTTTAGGTTTGTTGTTGTGGGGGGGGGGTAAGCAGAAGCGGATGTCAATTTGGATTTTAATTGTCAGAGAATTACTTTCCTTTGGAACAAAATGATAAATTTATTCTGCTTCAGAAGCTCAGCAATGTGTGCTTCTCGTCAAGTCAGTGCATAAGTTTGTTCATATTTCTTTGAAATAAATTAAAATCATAAACTTATTGCAAAAGAAGTCGATCAACCTTTTATAAACAGTAATGTGTACTGAATATACAAGCCTTCTGAAATAAATTTTTTATTGTCCAAATATGATCGAAATAAAGACGACTGATTCTTCAAATGGTATCCGGTTGTAAATCACTCTTGACGTCTCCGTCTTTCCATAGGTGGTCTTCATTCATTGGCTGTTCAGATGTCAATCAGTAATGTTGACTAGCCCCTCCACGGTGGAGTTTACATCGGCGTGCTTGCCGAAATGCGATGGTGATTTGTAGGTATTTATGCCAATTTATGCCTCCACCACGGAGTGCTATCGCGGAGCTAGAGTGGAGGGGATTAAGTACCCCACCGCGATGCGTGGGGTTCCAAAAAATCACGTGAGCTGTACTGTAGTCTGTTTGAAAGTAATCTTGTTACCTTGTCAAGGATGAGAATGGCATATGAGCAGATGTTAAGTCTAGGTCTGTCTGTAATCTGAATACTGGAAATACACTCAATATGTCAACACATATAAAACAGCACCACCCTACCACTGACAGACCTTCTAAAGATGAAAAAGACCATCATGTTGATATGTGCATCGATGATGTATCTTATCGTAGGCTGTATATCGTAAATTGTATTGATACGTGGCAGAGGTGTATTGTTTCACCCCTACCTATAACCCTTGCAATAATGGCAGGGGGGGGGGAGGGTTTCTGATCCTTTTGGGACTGTGGAGTTGCTCTAATATTCACAAATAAGTAGTATCCTGTTGTTAGGAGGATACTACACACCCTTTACACTGTAGCGGTACAACTAATGCTACAATGAGAAACATTTGTCCATTGGCAGTTTATGGGGGGGGGGGCAGCTTTTGAACTTTAATTTATTTGTTTATATTTGAAAGCTATATATATTTGGAAGTAATAATTGGTTATGGACATCATTTGGAATGTTTTTCTTAATCCAGAGTGTGCCTGACCTAAAAGCTGGGTGTCCATTGTGTGATTAACACATCTTTGACTGCAGAATCTTTGTGTTGCTAGTAGGGAGTAATGTCTTTACTTGTCAGAGCCATTAATCAGTGTGTCTGACTATGAACTGTGGATTTAAATCAAAGGGATTCTACTGTTATTTAGTTGCTTTTGATGAAGTATTTATAACTATGAGTGGCAGACAATTGAGATGCTGATCTAGCTTGTGGAAGTGAACGTTTTGAATATGGTACAAGGGCAGATTGATTAGGAGTCTGCTCTTGGACACTGAATGGATAAAGATCAAGTAAGGTGAGAATGAAACACCTATAATAGAATACTGATAACATCTTGAGGTAGACAGCTGTTGTGTACATAAGCCATTTTCATTTTTGGTGGAGTATAACAATACTTAAATTAATACCATTAAATATTTGAATTCTGTATACAGCAGGGTTCCCGCGGGTCATGGAATCCTGGAAAAGTTTTGGAATTTAAAAAATAAATTTCAAGGGCCTTTAAAAGTAATGGAATTTGTCAAAACCTTGCAAAGTTTTGGAAAAGTTATGGAATTTCTAACAATGGAGTTAAAGAAATTGATTACTTCAAATTTCATTGAGCACTGATTAAATAAAACACGATAAAATTATGATCTATAAATGGTTTCATTTCATATAACAAGAGTAAGTTCCCCTAACAGTAGATATCACGTGATTTCCGGTGTAGTTCGATTGGAAAATTCAAATGGTCAGCCGCGCCGTTTAGAGTAATTACCACTTGACGATCTGTCCAAACTAAGTTAATTTCTTTAGAAAAAGTCTGTTATTTCTTCGATCTAACGTACAAGGTAAGTACTAATTTGGTTTGTTTATATTTCTCTCTTGTTTTTCGGGTCTGTGGTAACATCTCATGCGGCTTAGTCAGTCATTCATTTATTATGTCGGATGGTATGACAAGATTATAATCATTATTCTCGATTTGATATTCTTGTTTTGGGCTGTTACTTTAGTTCTAGTTTCAGAATATTGAAAATTGTTGTTTTCTTTCGGAAGCCGTTTTTAAATAACCTGCCAACCCTTCTGAAAAAAAAAATTCAGAGAATCATTTTAAAATTTGACCTGTCTAGGTCTCCCAATTGAATTCTCCCGATTTTCCAAAATCCCCAATAAAAATAAATAATAAATACTATAATAGATCATGTATTAGAGAAAGAAAACTATTTGAATTCAGAATTCAAAAATCTGCAAGAAGGCTTCAGTAAATTCCTGTAATATTACAGAGCGGGAATTTTGTCTTCCATTTTTCAAGAGGGTTGTCAGGTTAGGATGAAACATGTTTACTGCAAATATATTTTAACTTTAATCAAACATTTTTCTGTATCTGGTAAACTTTGACGACTTTTTTAGTGTTGCTGTTAATAGTATATTTAATGATTTTTTTTTTTTAAAGTTAAAGAAAATAATTGTCATTGTCTGAAATTGCATTTTAATTTTAAATCTCCAAGACTCTATGTAATATGATAATGAATAAATCTTAGATTGTAAGTCTGGTCAGGCAATAGGTGATGAAAATATATTACTTAATGAACACTGGGCTGTTAGAAAATTCTGAACACATTATAAAATACACAATATCCCATGATGATAGATAAGTCTTAAAATCTTTCATTTTATATTGCTTTAGGTTTAGTCCAATATGCCTGATACGTGCACGTTCAATTACCGTTGGCTTACTAACCCAAACTATGAAAAATGGGTGGAGAAGAATGCTTCAGACCCAAGGACTGCTAAATGCAGAGCTTGTAGCAAAATTATAGATATTGCAAATATGGGAGAAGCTGCCCTAAAAAGTCATTCCACCAGCAAGAAGCATGTGCAGAATTGTAAAATAATTAAATCTGCTCAGAACAACACAATCTCTGGTTTTATTTCAAATTCAGCCTCACCATCAGCTAGAGTTGTGCCAAAGCCTGCCCCAACATTAACTTCATATACATCATCAAATGATGTATTAAAGGCAGAAATTTTGTGGACATTAAGGACAGTAATACCCACAGCTCCTTTAATTCCAATAAGGAAATTTCACGAGTCTTTTCACTGATGTTTCCGGACAGTGCAATTGCACACAAATTCACTTGCAGTGAGGACAAAACAGGTTATATTGCTAGTCATTGCCTAGCTCCATACTTTGCATCAACCTTAAAAGATAGCATACGCAAGTGTAATGGATATGTTTTGCAGTTCGATGAAAGTTTGAACAAACAATTGCGCCAAAAGCAATGTGACATTCATGTCAGGTTTTGGGAACAGGGTGCAGAAACAGTGCAAACAAGCCTGCTAACTGCATCCAATTCTCTCAGAAAGACTGCAAAAGTGAAACAAGAGACTCTGAAGGACCTTGAAAAGGAGATAGAGCAGAAAAAGTTTGTTTCTCACTAAATACAAGAAAGCAACTGGAAAGCGATGTGTTTTGTTAATATTGTAAATAGGAACACATACAAAGACTACATAGGATTGTTTCTTTTTTTCTTTTGAATACAAAATACATTTAACATTGGATTACGACATGAATTACTACATAAAGTCAAGGTGTGCAAGCCCAGGTAAATTTAAAATGTACATATTAAAAATATTTGTTGTTAACTTATTTGTTATTTTTCATTGATAGATGTCATTCTTTATATTAATTTACTTGACAATGCAAGAAAGTGTGGTCCTTGAGTTTTGTGAAATTGCCCTGGAAAAGTTTTGGAAAAGTAATGGAATTTGTTTTTGTTAAATCTGCGGGAACCCTGTATACATTTGGAATTTGAATTCACCTGGACTTGTACACTTTATAGCCTCTCACATTCCCCACATCTAATTAGTAGACATAATATTACACACATATTTTACAAATGTGTGTCCAAAGAGCTTACTTCAAAATGGATCTGTATTGGTGTAAATGTAAATTTAGATTATATTTTCATAGAAACTTCAAAACTGAAATTTGACAGAAACTTCTACATGTAGTTTGGATATTTATATGAAAGTACAGTAGTAGGACCTGGACTATTTGAAAAATACAGACGGATATTTTGTGCATTGTGCATAGAACAGATGTATTGAATTTTATATGGCAAGTACTGTATACACCACTCCTTCATACAGTAATGAGTCCTAAGTGAGTAGCCACCCAAGTAAGAAAAGTCAATATCATTTTAAAAAATATTATTTCAAATGGTCTCTGCATAGATAAGAATATATCCTGCAAGATTGATTTTATATGTGTGCTCTAATGAACTTATTAAATGTAATCTGAAATTGTAAATTTCTAGGGAGTACTATTTTTATACTTTCCTGTGATATAAATGAAAACATGGTGCCTAATGGTAAGGAATTGACTGATATGGTCAGAAACAGATGATACTTCAGCTAGTCTAGAAAGATTTAAGTGGTAGAAAAACTAACTGAAATAACTGGGATATTATGTTCTACAATTCATAAACTTTTGAAAAGGTTTCACACTTGCCATTCAAGAATATTTCAGTAATGTCCAACGGTGTTGGAAATCTGACCCCAGCGGAGGGAAAAATTGACTCTGACTAGTGTACAAGAATTTTTCATTGAAAACTTTCAGACAGATATTGCAGAGTTTCCAAATGGGGAATAGACCTTCTAGGAGGATAATTGTCTGGTTGATATTCATAGAAGGACAAAACAGTGGAAAACGAATCCCTAACCATGTGATCACAGACCATGGACCTCAGTATTAGTGAGAATATATGGCAAACAGTTAAATCCATGCTTGAAAAAAGACTATGTGAAATCTAGGTCTGATCACATTCATGTTATTCATGACATTTGGGGCACTCTCAATCAATCTTAACCAAAGGACTGTATGACCTGGGCGATTACAAGCTATGATAAAAGTCAATAGATCATTTACCAGCTGTTTGGTGTATAAGTATTATTTTCTTTCATATTTTTGTGTGGAGATTCTTGAGAAATAGCAGTGACATTAGCTCACCTCCTATGACATTAGTGTAAGTGGCTACTCCCTTTTGACCTGGTACAGTAGCAATACTGAGAGGGCTTAGGCAAGCTTCTTCCATGAGCTAGACTATTGAGACTTAGCCAGGTTTTGGTTAAAGTTCTGGGCTATGAGGGCTTAGCCAAATCTTAGCTAAGTTCTGGACTATGAAACCTTAGCCAAATTTTAGCTAAATTTTGGACCATTAAGGCTAAGCCAGATTTTGTGTAAAGTTCTTGACTATGGTGTTTTAGCTAAATTTTTGCTAAAATTTCTGGACTATGAAGGCTTAATCAAATTTTAGTAAAAGTTTTTAATCATTATTTTTCAGAGCATAGCCAACTTGTGGCTAAACCAAATTAGCCCACGGCAGATGGCTGATATAATTAAATGGAAAAACTCAAATGAAATCAGAAGCTGCAATACCCCTACAAATTAAATGGTTTTGTTCCAAAGTCATTTTCCAGTCTCTCTATCATAGCAGAATGATGTTATCAGCCCATGTAAATCTGAGTGACATACAGTAAACATCTCCATTTTGAGCCAAAAGAAATAAATAAGGATTGTCTGATTTTAAACATATCGGTAATTCCATAGTTATATAATCACTTCAGAACTGGATTTAAAGACTAATTATAGATATATGATGGAGTTAACTTTGTGGTAAGATAAAAAAGGGAGAGGGGGTATGTGGGATTGCCTGTAATCGCCTCTGATGGAAGGAGTGCATACAGTGTGTGTGTGTGTGTATATATATATATATATATATATATATATATATATATATATATATATATATATATATATATATATACATATATATTTGTGTATGTGGTCCAAGTTTAATAGGCTACTCACTCAATGGCCTTGGTGGGCTTAAATCTATCTTCAGCACTAAAGGTAATGGGATTGATCCTTGGCAGCAACCATGTGTTCTCCATTACTGTTAAAATGTAAAGGTATCCACATTTCTGTGGTTAACATGTCTGTACATTGATTTACTTCCTTAGGTTAAGTTTTGCATTTAGCCCATGACCAAAAAACTTTTTTTGCACTTTGTGTACATAGTATTATACCTAGAAAAGACCTGCCAACCCCTATAATTTGACCATAAGTCCTACTTAAATTATGGACTTACAGAATAATAGCAATAATTATGAAAATACAATTATTGCAGTCAACTCCAGGTTTGGTCCATTACTGGATTTTCATATTACATTCAGTGGAGTTGGTCAGGGAACCAGACTAACTTTAAAGGAGTACCTGAGACACTTAAAGTATTATGATATAAATTGCATAAAAATACTGTATGGGGATGTACCACCTGAGAAAATCTTGGACTTTTTGAGGGAATGTGGTTTACATAACAAGTTTTGACCATATGTTTTAAGGATTTGACATGTGTTTCCATTATCTTTTATTTTATATACCTTTTACTGATTTATAACATCTTCACTGTTATATTTTATCTTGTTCTACATTCATTTGGAAGGGTTTGCCTTCTTAAATTTGTGTGCAATTCAATTTTGCATTTTTTGAACACTACCTTTTGTTGGCACCAGATAGCCTCTATTGTGCTGAGGTGCCATAAAATGCTACCACATACATACATTTCAAATCCTTCTATTGGATCAGCCCAGGTTGGCTACCATGATGTGTCCCTTGGCAAGGCACTTCACCTACTCCTATTTCCTTAACATTAAATAACTTTCAGGCGTTGTTATGGCTTAAAATAGGCAGTGAAATCAATCAAGCTTAGCCTCTTTTGGAGGTTCTAACATTTGTATTATAACACACAACCCAATCACACCAATTATTATTCATTCCCTTTAATGCCAGATTACACGGGTTTCACTATACAATAAAATGCAGTTTCTGCGGAAGGGTGTGTGTAAAACTAATATATATGATGCAATACTTACTGGTACCTGTTTCTATTGCATGGGTAAGCTTTCCAGGATGGAATTTACCCTCGTCAATATGTAGAATTCATTCTCCCATTATAACGATGACTTTCTAGAAGGTTCTAGAAGCTGGGTTACTCTATGACCTGGCACATGCCCAGTAGAACTTGTCTCTTTTAAGGATGAAGACCATTAGTGGGACATCAGTGCAGAGAGGGAGGAGGGAAGCTGGCAATAACAACAGGTAAGTATTACATCATTAAAATTAGTTTTACCCTCCATCAAAAAACTACATTTTAATATCACCAATAAAAAATAGCTGTTGCTATTGCATAACTGCGTTTACCAGTTCAGTGGGAGGCTAATGACCCCATCCACCCCCACCCCCAAAAAATGTGAAGATTAACCTGAAGTTGAGAGATCTAGCAAGATTCAATTAAGCTTCATAAGGTGTGGAACAACATTTTCTGAAACTGTAGGAGAGGTAATTAGGGTCTAAGTGTACTTTACAGACCTTTTAGTTCAACATAATGTTTGCCTTTACTGCATCAGATCACACTTCTTAACTTTTCAAATGCATATTTTCCAAGTTGACAATAGCAGTACATGATATTTTGCTACATCTTACTGAAAATTGGTCTAACTTGCATAAAAATATTGACTACCTTACTGAGAAGGTCTTATTGGGTTGGTTTCTCTGCTAGAATCATGCAGCTTGGAAAGGTGAGGCACTATCATCACAAATGTTACAAAGTTCACTGCTTCACTGACTTGGTTTAAGTTTTTAGCACTGTTCATGCTAGAATTCATCAAACTAAATGACTGTATACATCTCTGTTTATTCCACAAACTTGCAACAAAAGAAGGTCACTGACCTACATTGTGCATTTTACTGACTTAGGTAAAGTTTTTGCATTCACCTCATGACCAAATAGTTTTGTACACCCTGTATACATACTGTTATACAGTAAAACCTCTCTTGAGAGATCACCCATTCTACTGACAAAATGTGCTTGCTCAAGACAGGTGGTCTTGCATAACAGGTCTGCACAGGTAGTAAATTTTCAAGGTTGAAATTTAACTGGGTTTAAGAATAAAAAATACCCATTATTACTGTACACACACACACACACACACATATGTTCTCTATTCATATTTCTTGTTAAAATATCACATGCATTCATAAAAAATAAAAAAATAAAAATATCACAAAAATTCATTGATAATAAACATAATGATTTTATTTGAAGTTCACATGTAGTCTGTTAATATTATGGCATATGAATTGCAAAATTTGTCTGTATTATAACACTTGCCCTCTCCATAAATTCTCAAGTTAGCTATGATAACACTTACTCAGAAAGTTTATTTATGGCCAACAGCCAAATTCTAAGTCATGCACAACATAATTAGTAAATGGATCAACTGGAGAAACAAAAGGATGATGGTGCACATCTGATATCCAGGATGGCCACCATGGCAGCCATCTTAAAAATCTTGTTATTGTTACTCTTCCAAAACAGAAAGTCATGTCAGCATTGGGTTTTCACCAAAAGACTTTGCATAATGTCTTACTGGTCCTTGTTTAAAATGATGCTGTTCTGACATCCAATCTGGCCACCATGGTGGCCATCTTGTCAATCTTGTTATGGCATCTCCTCTTTAATGGAAAGTCATTTTGAAATTGGGTTTTTATCAGAAGAGTTCTTATGGTGTCTAGTTGTCCCTAAATGAAAATGATGCAAATTCACCCTCAATATGGCCACCATGGTAGCCATCTTGAAAATATTGTTACTTCTACTCCAACCAAATAGGTGGTTTTGTGAACATGGGATTTTCACCAATAGACTTCTTATGATGCCTAGTTGATCCTAAATGAAAAAGGTGCCAATCGTACAGCCATTATGGCTGCCTCGATGGATGTCTTGAAAATCTTGTTGTCACTACTCCCTCTGAATGGATGGTCATATTGACATAGGGTTTTCACCAAAAGACTTGTATCTAATAATGTCTACTTTGTCATAAATGAAAATGGTGCCAATCATACAGTCAATATGGCTGCCTTGATGGCTGTCTTTAAGATGTTGTCATTACTCTCCCCCGAATGGATGGTCATACTGACGTGGGTTTTTCATGAAAAGACTTTGAATGAAGTCTACTTGGTCCTAAATGAAAATGGTGCCAGTATGATGTCTAGTATGTCTACCACAGGAGCTGATTTTTAATGTCTTGTTATCACTGAAGAATATCCAGGATGGTTTAAACACTCAGCAGTTAAAATGGAAGAAATAGTAATATCTTGAATTCCTGGAAATTCTTTTTGGCACAGTAGAGCATCAGTCTAATAGAGGGACTCTTATTGTGTTCGTCCCAGTTGGAACAATCTGCAGACTGCACTCATTAATCATGGTTACAAAGGATTAAATAAATGTCAAAAGTGTTTATATTTAGTTGTGTGATATAGTTGTTCGGAACAGTGTTGAAACATATTTTATGTAAAAATTATGGTCACTGGTAGCATATAGTAGTGGATCACTCATATAGCAGGTGGTTACTTGTGCCAGTGCAGTTATAGCATAAAATTGATCCATGCATGATGGTTTTAATATGAGTTATACCATACCTGTTGCTGTTGCATTGCTGTTACTTTTCCAGGTGGAAAATACCCAGACTGTATGACGAGAATATGTCCTCCAATTAGGGTGAACCAGAAGATTCCAGAATGCTGGATCGCCCCTGGGACACCCCGTAGACTCTTTCTCCATGCTACTGCCCTTCATACTTTTCGAGGTTGCTTGGCTGTAATGTCTACATTGTTTACATCAAAGAAGATCTGTCATCGCTTCATGGGTTAACAAGTGAAATTACTATATCTCATGAGTGCATATTCTTTGTAAACGTTTGTGATTATACCCCTGGTTAAGTTTTTTCTCTGTAAATGTATGCTATCTTGAGAATTATTAGTACTTGTTACATACACATTTTGCAAGGCTTTGCTTTTTTTTTTTTTTTTTTCCCCCTTCACATGGTGTTACTGATTCTAAATTGTTTGTGCTTTTTTCTAGCTAGGGTAGGTATTTTGTTTGATTTGCACTATCCTTGCATAAAATGCGGTCCACAGACTTGCCTTGATTCATATAATTGTTTATTACAAATCATTGTAATTCACATTATATATATTGTGAATTGTGCTGTTTTTATACTTGGTATTTTTACCTTCATATCGTGTGTTCAGTTATCGAACACAGCTTCTTTTTCAATATTAGTTTTGGATAGCATTTCTTGATTTTTACTACTTTTATTAGCAAATGTACTGGCTGGTATTTTGCTAATTTAGTAGTCCCTATCTTTTGTTTAAGCCTGGTTGACTTGGTTATTTTGTATTTTTCTGTACTGAGCTTAGCATTGCATCCTTTTTGCATTTAAACATTATTAAAGCACCTAAGTAAGTGACTTCTCGCTGAAATTATCATATTAGTGTAGAGTTAGTCCAGCATTACCTTGTGTTTACTTTTAATTGCATAGTTACGTAGAAGTTTTTTGTATAAAAAATCTTTTTTTCAGCTTTGTCTAAGCAGGGTGTGAGTAGGTGTGGTCACAGGAAATCCCCCTGGGACACACACTTCACTTGCTTATCTTGTACAGGCTGCAAGAGGACAGATGGCTGTCCCTTCTGAAGCCTATGATTGGATGAGGTCTGGGATCTTGCCATGCATAGACATATCTATAATGTGAGAAAGAAGGTTCCTTCCTCGTCTTCTTCAGAATTTTCGGGGATGTTGTTCTCAGAGTCTCTCGGGTCTCAGAGAAGGATTACCCAAGTATCTTTGGAGACTCTTAGGGTTAGTGGGCACCCTCCCAAGGAAGGTTATAAACGAATGGAGAGTGAGTTGCACCCTCCTGTTAGGGAGAAGCAGCACCCTCCCCATTCCATGAGGGTAGAGAGCAAGTTTTGCCCTCCCATGAGGGAGGAGCAGCAATCTCACTTTTCCACTAGGCCAAAAGAGCAAGTCACACCCTCCACTCAGGGAGGAGCAGGACCCTCTTTCATCCAGAAGGGCAGAGAGTGAGTCATGCCCCTCCCTATGAAGGGGAGCAGCACCCTCTACTTGCCCACTGATTGGTGCGGGTTGAAAGTGAGTCTCATGTGCCCCTCCCCCCTGTAAGGGGGGAGTAGCACCCTTTCAGTTCCCGGGGCCTATTGTAGGTGATGGAATTGAGCCCCCGGTAAGGGGAGAGCTCAGATCTAAGTCTGTCAGCTCTGGGGAAGGATATTCCTACAGATCTGAGTCGCCTGACTTATCTTTATCCGGTCACTGGTCACCGGGCACTGGGAACTGGTCATTCAAGCCCCTACAGTACAGTGATAGGGATCAGACTGAGTCCCCCCCCACCCCATCTACAGACTACCATTTTATCCCATGGGGGGCTGGGAATTGGCTTACAGATGCCAGATTAGAGAAGGGGATCAGATCGGCATCCCCCCTTTCCCATTATCTCGGTAAATCCCTCTAGGATGTGGGGTCTTCCACCTCAGTGAAGTGATTGGCCCTTTCCCTGCATGAAGCCATAGACTTCTGGATCTTGGCCACATGGTTGTGAGGTCGTTGCTGCAGTCCATGGACCTACACCATCTTATGAGGTTGGGTAAAAAAAGGGAGATGGATGGACCTTCTTCCCCCAAATGTTCTAGGCAGGTGGAGAGTCACTCGCACTCATCTTATGAGTCCACTGCTAAAAACAATACATTAGCTCTGTGGGAGGAGTTACTGGTTCAAGTTCCTTGTTCCCCCAAGTCTCCCTCACAGCAGAGATACATTGGGCCACATAATCCTGCCTCCCAGGAGAGAGCAGGATGAAGACATCCTTTCCATCCTCTTTGATGCGCACAAGTTTGATACAGAACAGGCCGTTGTAGTACACCCTTCCTTCAGGTCCCCTGCTTCCTCTCACCTGTCCATAAGGGCAGCAGAGGAGGTAGAGAGCTCTTCCCCAGTGACCTGTGTCCCAAACCTTCAGGTTCTGGTGCCTCTAAAATTCTTTCCAGTTTGGAAAAACTTTCTGGGGCAAACTCTTACCAGATCTCTTGCTGCTTTCTCACTTGGTTATAATTAAGGAGCTCTCTCAAACATTTAGCAAGGGCCAAGACTTTGCTAAACAACATAGGTGGTCTGTGTCCCCCTCTATGTTACACCTCTTGGTAGCTGCTCTTAGCTATAAGCTTCATACCCCTTCCTGGCCCACTAAATCACCCACTTTGGATGCTGAAGTGGCTCAAGTGGACCTGGGATCCCCTTCCAGTGAAAACTCTGAAATCCTGAGAAAAAAAGGCTAATTCACTAGTAAATGTAGCCTCACTTGCTGACCTCTTCTTAGCAGCCTCGTTCAGCCAGCTGAAGGATAAATCTCTGTTGACAATGACTCTTCATCATTTGCTGGAAGCAGTGGCAAAATCTGATAGGCATGCATTGTCCTTGTCCATGGTCTTGTCAGCAGAGCTTTTCCACATCCGCAGGGATGTTGCACTGGACACTTCCAAGGTCTTACTTGAGCACAGAAAGAACCTTTTGAGGGCAGAGACTCTTTTTCGAGGGTTCATCCCCTCCATGGCTACTCAGGATTTGAAAGACCAACAACACCAGTCCCTTGCATCTGCTTCTGGCTCTTTGAAACCGGCCATGTAGGGAATTCATCCTGACCACTCTCAGGGTTCATCGACTAAATTTTTTTAAGCAGCATAGCCACAATCAAAGCATCAACCTCATTTCAGAGGTCCCCTATGGTAGTCAGGCCCTAAAAGGCCTAGGGAGGAAGTATGCAGGAACCTTCCCCCTTTCCAAAGGATAAGGATGGACAGTCCTAGGGACTGAATCTCTCTCCTGCGAATGTCCCTCTTCTGTTGGTCCCATTGGTGCCAGACAAAACTTCTTTTCAGAGGCATGGTCTGGCGTAACAGTCGATGGCTGGGTCCTTTCTGTCATAGATGGCTACTGGCTTCGGTTTTGGGATCTCCCTCCTCTAGTAAGGTTTCCCATTTTCTTCCACCAGCTGGTTCGCTTAAAGGAAGACGTTCACTCTCTTCTTCAGAAGGGTGTGGAAGAGAGGGTGTTAAGAGACCAATCTCCGGCTTTCTCAGTTCCCAAGAAACCTGGAAAGTCCCATCTAAATATTGTTCTTTCCTCCCTAAACAGATTTCTGCTGGAGGAACCATTCAAGATCGAGACCACAGCCTCAGTCAGGAATGCCATAAGACCTGGCGACTGGCCGCTCTCCGTCGATCTTCAGTATGTGTACCTTCACAACTGTATCTTTCTTCCACACAGGAAATTCCTCCAATTTTGCTTGAATGGGGATGTCTTGTAATTTCAAACTCTGCCATTTGGCCTAGCCTGCGCACCCAGAGCTTTTACCAGGGTCATGGGAGTAGTTGTAGCCCATTTAAGGTCATTATGTATCTCAATCCTCCAGTATTTTGATGATTGGTTGATCCACAATGTCCAGCTAGAGTTCCTCAGACTAGATTTGTCAGACTGTTTATCCATAGTGGCCAGGCAGGGCCTTCTGTCAAACCTAAAGAAATCAGAGCTCGTTTCATCTCACGAGTGGGGATGTGTTTCCTCACAAACAGAGGATTAGTCTGTGTCCCTTTTGGACAGAGTAGACAAGATCCTGTCCCTTTTGGAGGCGCTGAGATTAAAGACCACATTGTCAGCTCGTCTTTTTCTTTCTCTGCTGGGGACCTTGAACTCTGCAGCAGACCTGTTTCCCCGAGGTAGACTGTACTTGCGTCTTCTCCAGTTTCTCATTATGGCGGTGTGGAAACTGCACAGGGACCCTCTGAAATGTTCCAAATTTTCTAGGTCAGGATTTCCACCATCATCTAATTTGGTGGACAAATCAGAACCGGTTTCTGGCCGGAGTCCCCATGCACCCCCCCAATCCCCATTTCTATTTGTTTGCATATGCATCAGATTCAGGGTGGTGCACTCATCTTGAGCCGGAAGGACTGATTCTTCATGGTTAATGGTCCTGGGAGAGAATCTACCATCCACATCAACAATTTGGAAATGAGGGCAGTGTTCTTAACCCTTCAGGGGTGTGTCCAATAAATACAGGTCGCTACATGATTGTCTCCTTTGACAATATGTCAGCAGTGGCATACCTCAAAAGACAAGGAGGCACACCTGCACCTTCTCCTTGCATGGAGGTTTTTAACCTCCTTTGCTGGGCAACTTCAGAAGGAATTACCTTCAGAGTTCACCACATTCCCAGCAAAAAGAATATTTTGGCAGACAGTATGTCAAGGAAAGGGAAGATAGTCCTCACGGAATGGTTGCTCCACCAATCCGTAGCAGACTCCCTGTTCCAACTTTGGGGGACTCCTTTAGTGGACTTGTTTGTCACCAAGTTAAACAACAAACTCCCCTTTTACATTTCCCCAATCACTGACCAGAGGCCTGGTCAGTAGACCTTCAGCCGGAAGTGGGATCGTCTGTTCGCTTATGGCTTCCCAAGTTTTAATATGATCCCTCAGATTCTACACAAAGTTAGGCACTCCACTGTACAGCTTATTTTGATCGCCCCTCTGTGGCCACAACAATCCTGGTTCAACAATCTTTTCTCCATCTCAGGACCTCACCTCAGAGGATGGACCTCCTGTCGCAGCATAGGAACTTTCTCCTACACAAAAGCCCACAGATTCTCCACTTTCATACTTGTTTCATCTCAGATGATCTCCCCGCAAAGAAATGTTTTCGATCAAAGTTACCAAGTGCATCATTCAGTGCAGAAGAAGCTAACTTCTAAGGTGTATGATGCCAAATGGAGAATCTTTTGTGATTGGTGTAGTAGAAAATGTGTTAATCCTAGCTTCCCTCTATGAGTGCAGTGGCCGATTTTCTTCTCTTTCTTTTTGAAGAGAAACAATGCTTGATTCCTACTATTAAAGGCTATCAAGCAGCCCTTTCCAACACTCAAATTTTCAAAGGGCCCGGCCATTGGGACTGTTTCTCACTTAGCAGACCTGATCAGGTATTTTGAGCTGCAAAGATCTGTATCTTGCTCTCTAATGCTTAAGTGGAAATTTTCTTGCGTCTTGTGGTCTCTTAAACTCCCCTATGAACATTTAGGTAAAGCTTCCTTTGAGAACCTTACCCTCAATACAGTTTTCTTGCTCTTCTTAGCGTCTGTGAGACAAAGGAGTGAGCTTCATGCGCTATCCGTAGAGCAGCTCTGTATCAGGTTTAATAGGAATTACAAGTTGGTTTCTCTTCTTTGCCTACCAGCTTCCATCTGTTGCTCCACGCCCGATTGAGATCCCCAGTCTCAGTCGTATCTGTGCTGTGGATGATCAAGATAGAATTTTGTGTTGAGTTAGGGTTGTACGATTTTATTTGGCAGTCTCTAAAAGGAGAAGGAATGGTAGGAACCATCTTTTCCTTCCCATGAAAGGTTCAACTGATATTTTAGCTTCCACAATTTCTAGGTGGATTCCAAAGAAAGCTAAGCAGTCCCTTACTGATTGGGACCTGTCTTTCAGGAAAATTAAACTCATGAGGTTGGAGCCATTGCTGCCTCATGGGCCTATCTAACTTATTCGTCTTTGGGGGAGTGATGAAAGCCACATTTTAGAGCTTTCACACTACTTTCTCCTCCTTTTACCTTTGCTCGTTACATGTAGCTCACCAAAACGAATGCATTTTCTCCTTGGGCCCAATCGTCGTTGCCCAGAAAGTGGCCTATGTGGATTCCATCCCACAGTGGTCTCCTACTCTTCAATGTGGGTGAGTATTCCTTGTGGGCTTTTTTTGGGGTTTTTTTCTCGCCATTTGTGGGGTCTTCAGCCTCCGCCATTTGTGGGATCTTCAGCCTCCTACCTAACTGACAAATTCAGGTATGCAATAGCAACAGGTATGGTATTAGTGATATTAAAATGTAGTTTGTTTTTATTTGGGGTTTTTTTGTGGGGGGGGGAAGGGGTGTACAATTTATTTTAATGATGTAATACTTGCTTGTTGCTATTGCCATATTCCCTCCTCCCACCCTGCACTGATGTCCCACTAAGTTAAGCTGCGCCCTATGAAAAGAATGAAGGGCAGTACGGATATGGGCAGTGTCTACGGGGTGTACCAGGGTCGATCCAGTGTTCTGGTTTATTTTGGTTCACCCTGATGGGAGGTCAAATTTTCATCATACAGTCGGGGTATCTTCTACCCGGAAAAGTACCAGCTATGCAATAGCAACAGGTAAGTATTACATCATTAAAATTAGTTATATCCCCCTTCCCACCCCCACCCCCCAAATAAATACATTTTGGTTATAAATAACAGGTGATTGCTCATAGCAGAAGTCGTTGAAATCAGGCAGTACTATACCTTAGCATATATATCAACACCTTTATTTAGTGTACGTATATGTACAGCATTCTCCTATTACTTAAATGCCTGCAGTTTCTTTCCTCACTCAATCCTTTATTTCACACAATACACTGTGAAAGTCTGTCATTTCCATCTTGTACTCAGTGTTATGGTCAGTCTTGCATTTTCTTGCTCAGACATGATAATTTAAATATTTACTATTTGAAGCAAATTTTGACAAATGCAGAATAAATATTTATATTTTAACTTGTGAGTTACATTTTAATGGTAATATTTATAAGTATACAGGATTCACCAACTTTTAAGTCCTA
Organism: Margaritifera margaritifera; assembly: GCA_029931535.1. NCBI lineage: Eukaryota > Metazoa > Mollusca > Bivalvia > Unionida > Margaritiferidae > Margaritifera > Margaritifera margaritifera. Next base: position 895,404 of record JAQPZY010001212.1, on the reverse strand, counting down.
ACCTAGAGACGAGCAGTTTGTGAGTAGGCTCTGAAATGTGTCAAGCTGGTCAAAGATTGGTTTGATGCATGTTGCTGATTTCACAATGACTAGGTAGGGACTTTACAAATTTTGAAAATCCATGAAACAACTGTCAAATGCTCTACAGTAAGTTCCCATTTCTTCAACTGAGCAATGGGAAAGTGTACTACATGATCATAGGCATTGACCGTGTTGAGTCAAACATTAAAGATACTGCTATGTTGGTGTGCTGATAAAAGACAAACATGTTCAAGTCTTGTTACTTCAAGGGCTCTCACAGAGGGACTAGTATTATGGAATGTGATTATCTAATCAGATAGTGAGTAGTCAACACATGTGGATTATAGTCTGGCTTCTTACCTATAGAAATCACCCAACACTCAACTGCAGAATTATATGGAGATAATATGGGAACCCTGTTATAGGTACCCAGTAGAACGATTTAATGATCAAATGTTCATCACTGGAAAAAAATATAAAATTCCATTATAATTTCTAACATGGCAATTTTGTTTTATAATATATTTTCGGTTAACTGACTGGGCTTTCACTTTGGGAAAAATGGTTGCCCAGCTGGATTTTTCTACTTATATAGGTGATAATTGTTAATAATATAACTTGTGAGATTTCATTGACAGGTGTGTTTGGAAATAAAACCTGCTAATCTCTAATGCTTAGCCACCTGGATTTCTTTAATAGCATGATTGATGTACTGAAAATCTGGCACCCACAAGTAGTGTTTATCATTTATTGTTTACATAATAATGGGTGCTTGAGGTTCATTTCACAGGCACTGTTAATAATAATAATAAAAATAATAATAATGCTTTATTTATAGAGGGTGACTCATTTAGTGACAGACTTTTCTCCCATAAGGCCCTCTTAAGCAGAAAGTATAGCAATGTTCATCATACAAAAGTTAATAGTAATTACTGTTTACTTTAAAATGTCTTTAGTATTCTTCTTTCTTTAAGATTCTTCTTGCCCTCTGGCAAATAAGGCCAATACTTTCTTCTTCCACTTTCTTTTGTCAGTGGCTTCATTTCAGAGCTCTTCCCATGTGTTCCAGCCAATTTCTTCCATCTCTGTCTTCGACAATTTCTGCCAGGTCAACTTAGGTCTTCCACGTTTCCTTTTCCCTTCTGGTTTCCATATCGTGGCACTAGTCATTAATCTCTCATATGGTCATCCCAGTACATGGCCTATCCATATCCACCACTTTTCTTTTTATAAAATAAAACTAAATTCTGTTACAATGTATTAGTTATATGACCAAGCTTATAATATCTCTTTTTAAAAATAGTGTAACAATTTCTGCAGATTTTACATGCACTGGAAGCTTTTTCCACAAAAATGTTCCAGAGTACTGGAAACTTTTCCAAAAACATGCCATTATTCGTTTTGTTGAATGAAGTTTTCCATGTGATGTTGACCTGAACTGGTAAAGTGTTGAATGAGGTCTGAATACCGGTAAATCATGTAGATACTTTTGTGCAGCTCTATGTCAGTATTTATGTACAAGAACTGCCTTGTGAAAATCAGTCCTTTCAAATATTATAAACGATTTTAATTCTATAAACAATGCTTTTGGAGCCACATTAACTCAGTGGGGAGAGTGTCAGACTCATAATCCAAGAGTTGTGGGTTCAATACCCACCCAGCCCCTTCAAAAATGATAAGCTTATTTCAAGACAGTAATAAGCTTGCTGAAACTTTGCACGCATGAGCCCATGACTTCTCAGTATAGCATGTGGAAGCCGAAATTGGAACAATTGCAAAGTCGTGGTGAGCTCGAAACGAGCATTAAAGATTCATTAAACATGCTCGAGGCATGCTTTCAACAAGCTTCTAGAAAGCTCGCTGAAACTTGGCACGCGCGAACTCAAAGAAAGCATGCAATGAGCATACAAGCTTGCGATGCACTGTCAACCAGCTAGTAGCAAGCTCGTGAGGATCTTGCAATAAAATTGTAACAAGTTCAATAGAGCTCACGACAAGTTCATGACGAGCTCGGGGTTAGTTAGCTAGTTGCACTTACTATCAGATCTTAAGCAACCTTTGCAATCCTTGATTGATTGAGTGCTTCATAAATAAATACAAAGTGAAATCTCAGCAACTGAAGCATAAAAAATATAAGAAACAAAAATTCAGATCTTACAGCCAAAACAAAAGATTTTTCAATGCACCGAAGTAGTTTTGTTTTCTTCAATGGTGCTTGAGCTGTGATATATCTCTGTGTATTGTTCCAATTCTAGAGATGGATGAAGTTGACACCTTTGTGGTGAAGCAACAACCTATAGAAAAGTAATTATAACAATAAATGTCATAAATGGAAAATGAGTTTGCTCACATGAGCAATAGGTTAGCATGAGCATAAAGAAAAGAACAAAAAGACTAGTATTTGATTTGTATTTAATAATACATTTTTGACAAGAATGCAAAAAAGAAGAATGTTTCCTATCATAAAACATGCCATTTAGCAGCAGTAAGGAGTCTTTCAAGGTCATATTCAAATCTAGTGAAATTTTGAGTTCAGTTATTCATGTTTTTGTGAGGTTTCTCACTTGAGAACATATATATATATATGATTTGAAACTATTATATCACATACATTCTGTAACAATGAATGCCCGCAGTGCAAATGGACAGGTGTTAAACCACTCATTCACTCATCAAGTAAATTAGTGTGATTATTGTCAAAAAACAGTCTTCATGCACATGAAACTAGCTAGGTGTATGCACCCAAGCACTGATTTTATTACTGATAACAAAAGGTATAGGGTCTCAGGCTAGTATTGACCAATCAGAAAAGGTTGCATTCGTTGACTCGACCAATAATCCAGAATTATATAAAACAATGTTTTATTATTTATATTGTTGCTGATAACATTCAGTGCATTGTGCGGTGACAATTGTAAGCATATAGAAGTATATGCAAGGTGTGCAGCTGCCACCAAAATGGCAGATATTAGATGACGAGAGAGTGTGATCACAAATATGATCAAGAGAAGAGCCTAAGAAAGTACCAGAAATGCTGGGAAAATTAACACAAATGGCTAAAGTATGACCCAGGAGAGACTGTGATTTTGTGCACCTTCTGCACTGAGTATTCGGAGAAATACAAAAGTGTGCAAGGTACTTAATTATTGAGTCTTGTTGGCGAAATACAGTTGTTAATGTTTTGAGTTGATGTTAATGAATAACAAATGTTGAATTAGAAACTGGACTGGCTTCTGTATGATTTTAGCTAGATCAGTACCAATATTATTTTGGTGATTCTGTGGGTTAGTGAAAAAAAAATATAATTTCGAGGCATGTATCTTGTCTTACATATGCACCCTTTCTAGAGAACTCGTTACACATACTCAAACTTTGTCTGTTATTAATCATGCAGTTTCACTGGGGACCTCTAAAATCTATGAATACATGGAAATCAAAGGAAACAAAGTGGAAGGAATAAATACAAATTCATAATTGTTTGAAATAGTATTTATCATAATTGCTTCAAATAGGATTTATCAAAGTAAAACATTCTTTTGTACACTTAAGTAAGAAATCAATAGTTTCTACCATAACATTTAAAAGTTTGTTAAAATGAAACCATGATGTACTGATTTGGTATTCAATTTATTTTGTAATAGCACTTCCTACACAAAATGTATCTCATTAGCTGTTACACTGTCTTTTTGAAATGAAGCATACTGCTTTCCTTGCAAAATTGTTGCATATAGAGCAAATAAAGGAGACTTAGTGGACGTATGATCTGGATCATATCCAAGGAATTATTAATGTAAGATTCCAGAATTTCAGGCTGATCCACAGAAAGACCACCTCTTCAGTCTAAGGAATCTCTTGCATTTATTTTCTCGAATATGTGGAATAATCTACACATTATTTTCTGTATGACTTTAAAATATTTTACTTCACTTCCATATAGAAATTTATTTGGGGGGATGTCAAATGGTTAGATTCCCCCTCCCTATCTGTTGAAATCATACACTTCTAGGTGAAACAACAAGAATGTTAGTCATTTGAAGTACACTAAACCACCTCTTCTAAACAAAACCTCTCAGAATAAAATAATGAATCCTCCCCTGCTTCTTGTACAATTCAGGTCGATTCCACTAAATTATATTACAGCAACATGTACTATGTAACCGGGACAAAGAGTTTGACTATTTACCTATTTGGCAAAAGCATTTAATTTTTTAGTTCAACATTCCAAAATCACTTCACAAGACTTACAAACATCTCTAATTATTATTCATGACTGATTCCTTTACAGAGATCCAAAATTTTAGTTTTACCATCCATTTTGAAAGGCTGCAACATCATATCTGTCAAATGTTCAGTACTTTACATCTTTAAAAAAAATAAAAAGCAATTAAATTATTCACTTTATTCTTTTAGACTCTTAAAATAGAGTTGTTGCCATTTTATATTTTTAAATGAAAAATATTAAAATTAGAAGCATACCTACATGTACATGACCTCTGAACTTGCCTCAGTTAAAGTTCACTGCATAAGGACAATGAGGGATTATAGCCAGTTATCTTCCCAATAGGTGAAGTCACAGAAAAAACTTGTTCCGTTATTTTCTCAGATTTTATCGTTCATCAGAACAATCTATTGTTAATCAGTGGAGTGATAAACAGCTGTAAAGACTACAATAATACATATATCAATAAAAACAAATATTGTGTTATTTTATTTTTCAGTGAATTGAAAGATATAATGTAGATTAGCACTTGAAGACACTAAAAATGCCATTTGTCATCTTTTTTTTTTCTCTCTCTCTCTCTCTCTCTCTCTCTCTCTCTCTCTCTATATATATATATATATATATATATATATATATATATATATATATATATATATGTAAGTAAGAGCATACATGTATGATTTAGTATCAAATTAATCAACCCATTTTAAATAAGAAGACATAGTCTTCATGTTAAAGATAATAATACTCTGACAATTTTACCGTTAAATTATTTTCTGGAGGAGAACACCTGTAACATAGCAAATTTTTCATTTAAATGACTTATAAAAGTACTTTTCAATGATTACATCTTTAAAAAACTTATTTTCAGAGGCCTCTAACCTGAGTACAAAAAGAACATTTACAGTGGACTATAATGCATATATAACATTAGCTTAATAATATATTAAACATATGTTTAATGCAATAAATATTCAATGAGAATCTCATATTTTTCAAACTTAGTAACTAAAATTGTTTTTAAAGAAGTCTATAGTTTTTATAAATTACCCCTCCCAATAAATATCTAAAAAATTCTTCTCAAGAAATCAATGAATGGTAGGTGAATTATATAATTTTAGAGAAATGCATCCATTGAAAAATAATTATAGAAAAGAGTCACAAAGTTAATTGTGCAAAAATGACGCGTATTCCATTTTTTATGCAGATATGAGAAAATTTTATTTAAAGCAAGATGGAAATGCTATCAATTGTTTGTTGGTGAAGCAGGAAGTAAACCGGAAGTAATCTTGTAATGCTTTGTTCCCTGCTGCCACCTATCATATTCAGGGGCAGACAACTGGCTTTGATCCCTCCTTGTAGAATTTGATATGCAAGATGAAGAAAAACAGTCCCTAAGAAAAATGGAGAGAGATTAACATCCTTGCATGTAATTTGCTAATTTTGTCATCCTATTGTCGATAACTGACAACATTGCATCTAGAACTGCAGTTTGGCAGGCATGGCAGTAATAATATTGATCTGCAGAAGTATAGTCTTAATGATTATGTGGATCAAGATTACTAGGTCATCTCATTTGACATTAAAGCAACAGTACAGTCTAAAACAGTTGCCAAACTGCAGTCTGTACACCGGAAAAATGTAGTATAATCTTGATTTTACTCACCAACATAATAACTGCATGATTTTTTATTGCAACAGTTTGTTTCCGGGGTTCTTTGAGCAGTTACTGCACATGTATTGGTATTACTTGCAATGAAATTTCCCGAATTAACAAGCTAAATTTTGATGGTTCAAACTTAAAAATGGAGCTTGTTTGAAAACGAGGCTGCCGTGGTAGTTCTAAACAAGGGAGATAACCGCTGTTACTATCTCGATACTGAATTAGGTCTCTAGCTGTCATTATTTGATTTTTATTAAAAGCAAAATTCATGAAGCATAATTCTTTATAGAATGCTGGCAGAATGTGATGAGTCTCTCTCTTTCTATCTCTCTCAAAGAAAACAGTAATTATATACATTTTTTAAGTTTTTATTCAGTATGAAAAGAACTGCCAATTTTTTCTTTTGCTTCTGGCAACAGATAATAATAATAATAATAATAATGATACTATTTCATGCCGTTCACAACAACACTTACAGTAATAGCAGTAGGGACAGGTATGACGTGTAATGATAAGAAACAAAACATTCAGAAGAAGGAAATTTTATAAATAATGATAAATGTTTTCCCCCTTTTGGGTAGAAAATACTCATTATTTAAGCATTGTATGGAAATGCATTATACAGGAAATAAAATCACATGCATTTACTTTTAATATTATTATTATTATTATTGTTATTATTGTAAAAAGTTTTGATATAACACATTCAAAATTGTAGTATAAATATGGTAATAATAATAACTATAATAAAATGGAATTACTGGAAATTAAAAGATAATCTTCATGTTTTGTTTAATTGAGGGCATCTACAGTATACCATAAAATTATTTCTTGTACATTTGCTACTGGAAATTGTTTAAAAATTCACTTTTTTGATACCATTATTTAAAATACAATGAATATGCTGTCCAAATGGGACTCCTAAGCATTATAATCTCGTCTTTGAGTAATATTGTATTCAAAAGAAATGTCTAATTTTACAATAATCAGGATGCCTTGCTCGACATCCAACATTTGCACAGAATATTCAAGTCCAAATTGCTCATGTGAAAACTTACATGAGAAAATCCAACTTAGAACAAATTTAAAATAAGTGTTTGATCGGAATCAAAGCCCAAATTTCTCATGTGATAACTCACATGAGAAATTAGAAATCTGCCTTATTTTCAAACATTGATGTAATGAAAAAGAATTCAAATTCTCATGTGAGCAAAATCTGCACATGTGAAAAATTTTTTAGTTTTTCCTTGGCTCACAAACATGAACTTGCATAGTTTATCCAATTTGCATGGATTTCTAATAAGGTTCTCATGTGCAGCTTATGAGCATCTCATGTGAATTGGTGAGATATTTGGCAAAATCTGTGAAATATTACTAAACTTTGGTGAAATACCAAGACTGGTAAAATAAGGATATTTCACTGAAATGCGCATCACATTTTCACTAGGGTGGAGCTTGTAGGTCCAACTCCTCAGTGGTGTTCTGGACTGTAACTTTTTACGTATTGTGATAAATTGCTGTGCTGAAATAAGTACTGGTTAGTGTCCTTTTGCATGCACTGATGCTGAGAGTATTGCTTTTCACTAACGTGAGATATCATCAATATTCACATTACATAGTTATGGTTATTCATTGATCAGTTTGTATATTATTAATTAATTAATATTCATTAGTTACCAACAAATACATGCAAGTACATAGGTGTAAATTGCGAAAACTTGCAAATATATGACAATATCCACAGTGCTCCTGCATAATTACCTATGGTTAATATACCGATGCAGTTAAAAGCTAAAATAAAGTAAAATAACTAATACACAGGGAATTTCAATACCTTTTCCAAACATGAAAAGATTATTGTTTTGATACGTAAATTAATGATTTTATAGACAGAAATGTTACATTATGTAGCAAATTTCTTGCTATCACTATATCCAATTTTACAGATGATAATGTATCTGCAAGGTTTGCTAGCGAGATCGCACAAGCAACTGTACGTGCATGTTGCCAAATTTCTTCTACGAGCTCACTGTGAGCTCCCACCTAGTCTGCTAGCTACCGTTAAGATCATAACAAGCTTATAGGGAGCTTGCTATGAGCTATCACAAGCTCGCGTTTTATAACTGAGGTCAGCCAGGATTGGCTGCCTTAGTGTATCTTTGAAAAAGGCAATTAGCTTCCATTTCCTAAGCATGATATAGCAAATAATGTGTTAAAGTGCCATTGAAACCAACAAAGACAAAAACAAGCTTTTGATGAATAATCGACAGATGCATCTGAAATAATGCATGCTGCCCTTTTCTGAAGTTTATAACTCCTTTAAAGTTGAGTTTTGGCACAATTTCCCCATGTGGTTGAATTATAATCCAGAGTGGAAGAACATATGTATTGTAGTATGGAATGTAAGTTTCTGTAGATAAATATTTCCTGATTCTACCAGGTTGGGCAAATTTGGACGACTGCTTTACAAATCTAGTCAATATGATTACTCCATTTACTCCATTGTAACTTATTATCTATAGACACTCATACAAGCTTTTCCTGCTTTGACATTTTATAATTTACAGTTTGTGATGTCCCCAAAATCATAATTTTGTTACACCTTCATTTAGTTTGATCTTATTTTGTTGTGCCCAACTTTGAACCCTAAATAAACCCAGAGTCCAATCTTGTTTGGATAATCTCATCATCAGAACTATATGTATACAAATTTGCATCATTTGCAAAAAAATTAGTATTTGTGAATTAATTGCTTATTGGAATTATCATTATACATAAGTAAGAAAAAAAGGGATGGTGTAAGACAGTGCAGTTTCCTTGTGCAAGGAAATTCTTATCTAGAACAAGTCCGAGTGTGGGAGCGGAGATGACTAATAGTCAGATCCTTCACATTGTACTTCCTGCAGATGCAAATCAACTGCCATGTCCACAGACATTTGTTTCCATCAGTGAAAAAGGAAATTATTGACAACTCCCACTCCATTTTTATAAATTGACAAGGTGGCTATAACTCGTGCGGTTGGGAATCTGTCCCCTTGCCGATTCTGTGCTATTTTGTGGAATTTTCGTGTACTCAATGTAAAAATCACATAAAATGATAGTTGATATATGATATATCATCATTTAGTAAGCCTTTCTGAATTAGCTTCTTAGATCTGTCCATCCAATCCTTTGTAATACTTAGGTGGTCTCTAACCTGAATATAAGAGTATTGGCTTGGATTTGGGGAGATATACTTCAATCCAGATGCTCTCCACCACATTAGTCGAGTGACTGAGGTGCTTGTCAAGGGGCAGATCACACTGAAGCATGATGATGATGCCATGCCTGAGGCAGTACTAGAAGGCCAGGAGAGGGGAAGAAACCCTCTGTCATGTGGGTCGGCCCCAAGGTGCCAAAAGCCCCTGAGGATCACCTAACCACCCATCCTGGCCCTAAGGCACCAGCTCCATCCACCTATACCAGCCCTAATGGCCAGTGCAAAGTTGACTAAGCTAATAAAGGAGCTGGGGTGATTAACCAAGGTGAACTACAGTGAGATGGTAGGCGCCCTGCCAAGCCCAACACTGTCCCCAAGGTGAACCCTAACAATGGCAGCCCACAGGAAGCCACAGCCAGAGTCAATACCAGAAGAACGACCCGCCCCATTATCAAGGGCCTCCTGGCACCAAACCAGAGGAAAAGCTGCCTGGCTGGCCAAAGAACCCACTCAAGAGGCCACACTGCCTCCAACCCTCACACAACAATCCCCCTGAAAACAAGCCCAACCAACAATACTTGTGAAAAAGATGCATTCAGCAGACTGTGGTGGAGTACCTAGCCACGATTCCACACGGCCACCCTCTGGAAGCCGACCTTTTGAAGCTGCTTAAAGTTATGACCCCAGTGTGGTAGACATCCTAAAGCAGGAGATTGTGAGAAGGGTGTCAAATTTAATCTCATTCTCAAAACCATGTTTGAAGAGACCACAGCCAAAAAAGCAACTGCTCTGTTGATGCCTGCATTTCTATGGAATAACCAAGTCATAGTGGTGCTATCATCCAACAACCTAGAGAGGAAAGTTGCCACAGCCATGGCCAACATGAAGGTGAGCCTGGAGAAGTTCATGCGCGAGGATTCAGGCTGGCAACTAGTGAGGTGTGATACCATAGAACTGCACATTCTGCAGCACCGACTATTCTGAGGCCAGGGTCACATACCCACACCCCCATGGATCCACAAAAGGTCTATCATAAACATGGAAAACTGGGACAACTGATGGTTTGAGTGGACCATCCTGTCCGCCCTCCACCCCACTGATGTCCATACCGAACACATCAGCAAGTACAACCGGTACCAGATCAAGCTCAACTTTGGCAAGCTTAAGTTTCCAATCAACCTATATGACATAACCAAGTTCGGGAACCTTAAACCCACCATTGCCATAAACACTTTTGGTTCGGATGGGGCTTTATACCCTATCAGTGTGAGTAGAAAGGTGCGGAACCACACAATCCACCTGTTGCTACTAACCAACGTTGAAAGGTAGCATGTGTGGATTAAAGACCTTTCCCATATGGCTTACACCAACAGTAAGCACAAGCACTAGCAGCATGTTTGTTGCCGATGCCTCAACACTTTCTCCGGGCCCGATGTGCTCAAGTCCCACACGCTAAACTGCAAGGACACAGGTGCGAAGCTACAAAGTACCATGCTGCCAGAGTTTTAAAAAAACAAGCTGTATTTCAAGCACCTGTTCTACCAGATGCTCGTAGCATACATAATGTATGCTGACTTAGAGGCCCTAGTCATACCTTGGAAGGGCCTGACAGTGACCCCACTGACAGCACCAGAAAACCACCAACCAGCCCTAGCAGCTTCTGCTATGTTTGCTGCTATGGCAAAACCAATGAGTTTGTGTCGTACCAAGGAAAAGGCCTGGTAGCCAAATTCATCCGGAGCCTAGAGGCAGAGATGAAGGGCATCTGCAAGGTGTTAGTCAACCCACTCTGAATGATCAGGATGCCCACCAATGCCAAGGTGTCTTAGGACATGGAGGCATGCTTCATTTGCCAAAAGCACCTAGAAAACGACCAGATGAGAGACCACTGCCACATCACCAGCTGATACCATGGGGCTGCCCACAACAGCTGTAACCTCCAGCTGTGAATAAACCTGGAGAAAGCCAAGGTGCATGTTATATTCCACAACCTGAAAGACTACGATGGCCATTTGTTGATGGAGACCTTTGGAACAGTATCAATGGCTGACATCTGCGCCATCCCTTGCAGCATAGAAATGTATATGACATTCTCCCAGGACCAGCTCCAGTTAATTGATAGCCTCCAGTTCCTCAACAGCAGCCTGGCAAAATTGGCCCAAGGAGGCCTTCTGTTTGACCAGCTGCTACACCGAGCATGATGTCACCCTCGTGACTGCAAAGGGTGTCTATCTGTATGAATATATGGACTGCTGGTACTGGTTTGAGAAGCCACAGCTGCCCCCCATTGATGCCTTCTGTTGCAGTTTATCACCTCTGAGGACTACCAGCATGCCCAGCATGTATGGGACACCTTCAAATACAAGACCTTGGGGGACTACCATGACTTCTACCTCCAAATAAATGTTCTTCTTCTGGCCAACGTTTTCGAAGCCTTCCAAGCCACCTCAATGAAAACCTACAGTCTAGATCCAACTCACTATTTCAGTACACCCTTAATGAGCTGGTACACCCTGCTGAAAACCACCAGCATCAAGCTTGAGCTGCTTATGGACATCAACATGCACGTGTTTGTTGAGCATCGAACTCAAGGTGGCATCTTGATGATCAGTAGGAGGCATGCGAAGGCCAACAATCCTCTATGTCCGGGCCATAACCCAGCCAAGCTCAACAGCTGGATAACCTACCTCAACGCCAACAACCCGTATAATTGGGTTTTGATGTAGTGCCTGACAACCAGCAGATTCCACTGGATATACTCCAGACTGGCAGAAGAACACCTCAGTTACCTGGCCTACGATGCACCAAAGGGTTACCGCCTCAAGGTGGACCTGGAGTACTCAGAAGAGCTCCACGTTGCCCACAGCAACTGCTCACTAGCCACCAAAGCCATGACCATCCCAGAAGAGTGGCTTTCCAAATACCAGCACAGCCTTGTTATCAAGTTGGGAGGCATATACTGGCTGCACAAAACTGGTGCCCAATGTCTACAAAGGAATGCTATATGTTCCACCACCAGAATGCCCAGCTCTACACCAGTCTCAGGATATATATCACCAAGGTCCACCAGATGCTAGCATTCAATCAAACCCCCTGGATGGTGCTGTACAGCCAGAAGAACACAGATCTGATGGCCAAGACAATGAGCGAATTGGACAAGTTCTTCAAGCTCATGAACAAGTGAATCCGGATAGACCTAGTCCACCCAAAGGGGCAAGAGGACAAGTTGCATCACCAGATAGCTGACCCAGTATACCAGTTCTATACGATTTTAGAGGGTAACCTGGTGGCAGTCCACATGATGAAATCCTGACTCAAGCTCAATCACCCGATCTACACAGAATAGGTGGTCCTCGACCTCTTGAAACACATGATGTTCGACTTCTACTACAACCAGGTGATGATGCTCTATGGGGCCAAGGCCAGGCTCCTAAATACCAACACCAACAGCAGTGGAAACAAAGGACCTCTAATAGGATATGGCTGAGGATGCCCACCTCTATGACATGCATGAGCAACTAGCCAGCAGGCCACCCCTCCTGAAGCAATGCTAACATGAAGCTCGCTGGCAAGTTCAAGAACAAGTACAACAGAACCCCAATTTTTACCAAGTTTGTGGACCTGCGCCCCAAGATGTACTTGATACTGCGGACGAACAGCAAACAGACCCAAAGGACCAAGGGTGTAGCAAGATTGCAAGAAACATGGTCAAGGACAACCTCCAGCACCAGCTATACCATGAGAGCCTCTATGAGAAAAGGAGTTCTGCCACACGATCACTGCCATACATAGAAAGAGCCACCATATAGAGGTGTACTGCCTGACAAAGATGAGTCTCTCCCACTGGACATGAGAAAGTGGATCACACCCAACAATGTCACGATGCAAGCCTATGACCAGACTCAAATGGCCAAGGAAGCAAATGAAGCGACAGAAGAGTACCTTACCAATATCATTAGCCTATAATCACCACTTGCAGTGAGCATAACCTAAAGCTCCTCACGAACAAATCCGTGGTGAGGTATCCCCTGCCCCACCAGATAGTGCACATGCGGTTTCTCCTACCTCCCAGGTGCATACAACTAATCCAACAATGTCCAGGCCAATTGCAATGAAAGTTATTCCTACTTTTGTTGCTCTATGGATGGCACTTAAAAGTCGGCAAACTGGGGCTCTGCCACTTTGACCTGGGTCCTGTAAGTGGTCAGCCAGCCAGCCATTGCCTGCACATACTCTTGCGCAGAGTCACTCATGCCCCGATAGTTCTGTTCTGCATGTTGTTCACCCTGTTTGTGCACTGTAAGGTAGTTGAGGCGTCTGTGCTTCTTAGAAGGCCTCCAGGGCCTTATTGATACAGAAGCCCTTTGCATCCACTGATTTTTTGTGTATCTGGGAGAGGGCATAGTTGGAGCTGGAGAAGTCGAAGGCATTGACTATGGAGCAGAGATGCTGCCAGGGCATGCGACTGTGCGAATCGCGCAAAATTTGTACGAATTCGCGCACTTGGAAAGCAGTTATGCGCGAGAACTCCCGCAAATTTGTTTAAAGTCGCGCATATAAAAATGTATTCTGCGCAGTATACAATTTTTATTTAACTGTTAACCCTTAAAGTGCTTGTCGAGGCATAAGTCGTGCCGCCAGTAGAAGTTGCATTGCGCTTGTCTCGTTATCGGTCTTTTTTCCGGTAGGCAACTGTTTACGCATCGTTCAGCTTGATATGAACAGCTGTTAAACTAAATTTGATTGGCATATTGGGCCCTTGAACAAGCATTGTCAAGTTTTAACCTTGCATTCATGAAGGAAGTTTTACAAATACGTGTTTAAAGTAAGGGCCCCTAGAAAATCCAAAATGGCTGACTCGCAACATGGTTCATCTTCAGATGGCGATTTTGTTCGGCAAATATTGGCCGATGATAGCGATGATGACAATGATTTTTAAAGTTTTGAAGTAAATAAGATTATTGGAGCCCGGAAAGTGTTACTGGAAATACCAGTGAGTAATTTTGAGCCAGAAAATGATGTTGAATACAAGTCCGATGTACATGCTGGATGGACATAAACAGACGGTATGCTGGTCAACCCCCTATTAAGCTTTCCTTCGAAATTAAATGTCAAAAGGCAGAAATCTAAGCCTAATTAAAGTACAAGCAATTTAAAAGTCGAGTGCAATTTTTCATTTCTTTTCCCAAACAATTCTGCCTTGAGGGATTCTGTGGTACAGAACTATATATCACTCTAAGGGTTAAGATCAATTGTATAAATAAAAATCTAAAAAGAAATTAAAAGTAAGGATATTTATTTTTAATCAGAATAACTCTGTCTGAACAAGCTGACTATGGCATTGATGGACTTAAAATCCTAATACAAAATTGTGGAACAGATCAGAAATTTGGCATAAATGTAGTAGTCAGCAAAGCACTGATTCCAGAAAGTGAAACTTTGGCAGAACTCTTGTTAGTGAAAAATATTATTTTGGAGCAGAGATATCCAAGAGACAATACCTCTGAGCTGCTGAAAATTGTATATAACAACCATAAAGAACATTTTTCCAACTTGTTCAAGCTGGCTTAGCTAGCTATACATATGTGAAAGGGGGTTATCAGCACAGAACAATATTCATACACAGATAAGGCACAAATTAAGCTTAGAAATGATCAGCAGATTAATGCTTATACAACTAGAGGAGACATCTGTTGAGGATTTCAATTTCAATAGAGCACGAAGAAAGAAAGAGATGGATAATTATGTGTTAGGTAAATACTGAACTATGGCCATCTCCTCCTCCCCCTCATTTGTTTTCAACCCCCCCCCCTTATTTTTGGTGTCAAGGGGGGAGCTCTCCCCTTTAGATAAAATCCTGGCAGCATCTCTGATGGAGCCCTGACCATCATGCCCACAGCAACCATCTGGCTTGGGAACCCACGCATAGGGCCACCATGCAGCATGAGTGCATTGGGTTCCAGAACCATCTCGTACTGGCTGTGGTCTAACTCCCCTGCCTGTGACAGGTAGAGATCCACCGTGCAGCTGAATTAGGCTGAGAACAGGAGGTCCTGCTCCTTGATTATTGGGTTGCACTGGTTGCTGCTCAAGGTGGGCCTGCATGGTCAGTTGCCTATCACAGCCCACTCTGCATCTCTAATTGAATGACAGACAGTGAATGGTTGTAGGACCGATGCTAATCCGCAAAAACTTTCAGCTGCACACCTCTGAAAAGCCATGAGGGGCACTGGGGCCGTGCTTTTTCCTATGGTTTTATTTTTTTTGGGGGGGGTGCTGCTTCTCTTTGTTGCTAGTTGCGGAAAGACATGCAAGCTGGATCCAAAGCAGCGTTTTACCACTACTCCCACCAATTACTTTATGTCACATCTTTCAGATCATATCAATACTGCCACAAAACCCCTCAAACATAACATCTTTTTGAAAATAACTATATACTGTGCTAACAACAAATTAGTAACTTCCCTCTACTGTTAAATACAATGCTTTGTTTCAAAATTTGCTTGAATGTGCAACATTGCCAGTTACAACAAGGGCATGATTCTCAAAACATTATCAATTCAGGGTTGAGTGGTATCAGAAGCATCTTGGATTTTCATTTATGCTTACCAGTACAGAAGAAATGTAAAACTTGTAATCGCAAGTCACCCCAGACTTCAACTTACATTGTATAATAGTAATAATAATAATAATGAGGACTTTGTATAGCGCCTAATCTTTAGAAGCTCTAAGCGCTTTACATCTTTAGATAACACCTAAAAACATATATAATGATATGATTAAGAAAAACATACACCATGAAATTAGAAAACAAAAACATGCTGAAAATATTTATGGTAAGGAACATTATTAAGTTTATAGGTCTATTCTTGCAGTCGAAATAGGTGAGTTTTAAGAGCACTCTTGAATGAGATCACTGTGTCTTTGTGTCTCAGTTCAATTGTCAATTCGTTCCACGTTGCTGGACCCTGGTATGCAAAAGAACGTCCGTATGACTTCATTTTGATAGTGGGAATAATGAGAATACGAGTGTTGGAAGAGGAGCGCAAGTATCTTGCTGGTGTGTACACATGAGTGAGGTGAGATAGGTATGTTGGACTGGTGCCAGTCAATGAAATGTAGCACAGAGAACAAATTTTGTGTTTGATTCTGGATCGAATGAGTAGCCAGTGTAGGGTACAGAGCAGAGGAGAGGTGTGCTCTGTTCGTGGCACTCTAAGAATGATCAGAGCAGCTGTGTTTTGAACTTTTTGAAGTTTCTGGAGTAGATACTGAGTCGAACCAGATAGAATTGAGTTACAATAGTCCAGTCTTGAAGTACTTAGGAACACACAAGTGTTTTAGTGGCATCAACTGAAAGATAATTGCGAATGGAGCTGATGCATCTCAGCTCAAGATATGCAGCCTTGCATATGTTCATGACATGTTGGTGCAGTGAGAGAGTACTGTCTAGAGTAACACCTAGGTTTCGTACTGACTGTGTGAATTTAATGTTGTTGTTGCTGATATTTATTGTTTGAGGTAAAGGATGTGAATTAGAAAGTCTTTGTGTTGTAATCAGAATGGCTTCAGTTTTATCATCATTCATCTGCAGCTTGTTACATGTCATCCATGATTTCACATCGGAAATGCACCTCTCTACACCGTGGATGGTAGAATCAACTTCAGTTCGGTGGCTAGATTTGTATATTTGGATTTCATCAGCGTACAATTGGTGAGACACTGGATGATGATCTATGACACTTGAGAGCGGCTGAGTGTATAGAATGAAGAGAAAAGGTCCAAGAACAGAATCCTGTGGAACACCAAAACATAGATCAACTGGGATGGAGTGTTTTCCATTTGCGGACACAATTTGTGTCCTGTTGACCAAGTAGGACTTGAACCATATTAAGGCTGTATCTTGAATGCCAAATACATGATGGAGATGGTGAAGTAATATATCATGGTCTATTGTGTCAAATGCTGTCGACAAGTCAAGGAGGGTGAGGACTGTAATCTTTCCACTATCAAAAGCAGAGAGAAGGTCGTTAACTACTTTCAGAAGGGTAGTTTCGGTACTGTGGCAAGGGCGATATGCAGACTGTACATTGCTAATAAGACTGTTTGAATTCAGATGAGATACAAGTTGGGATAGAACAACATTTTCTAAGATTTTTGACTTGAATGGGAGGTTAGAAACTGGGCGGTAGTTCTTTAAATCGTTATGGTCAAGTGTTGGTTTCTTCAGCAGAGGCTTTACACTGGCAGTTTTGAAAAATGAATTCCCTGGATGAGAGAGAAGTATTAATAACATCAGTTAGTGAAGGCAATATTGGATCTAAGCACTCAAGCAGCAGTGATGTCGGAATCGGATCAAGTTCACATGACTTTGGGGCACTCTTCATCATGATTGTACGTACTAAATCCATAGAGATAAGTTCAAATGCTGCTGAAATTCTGTATCACAACTGTATGGTGACGACGAGTCAATTGAAATTGTGTTGTCAAGCTTATCTTTAATGGTTTGTACTTTGTCACAGAAGAAATTTGCAAACTGGTCCGGAAGGTCGACTGGAGAGAAGGTAGTTGGAAGTGGTGTACATTTGTTCCTTGACATTAGCTTGTTAGTTATCTTGAAGAGCTCTTTGCAACTGGAACTTTCAGTGATCTTAGTACTGTAGTGGGCTGATTTTGCTGCATGGACTATGTTTGTGACATTCTTCTTAGTGGCTTCATAGATTTGCTTATGAATAGTGAGTCTGGTGGAAAGCCAAAACCTCTCAGCCTAACGGCGGTTAGGGTATACATTATGCATTTGCAATTATTTCTTCATATTTATGCCCTTAGTAAACCTTTTTTCATCATTAAATCCCCCGTCTTTAGAAGTTTCCCTCTTGTTTTAAATTAGAGGTGGAAGTCTTCACCTCCTTAATTTCAGTTCTGTTCATAATATCTTTAAAAAAAATGAGAAGACTTTTCTAATTTTAAAATAAAAAAGCATTAAATAAACAAGCTACAGATATTCTACGTTTTATAAACAGCAACAATAGAAGTTATTTATGAGGATGTCAATTTTAACAAGTGATTTAGCTGAAAATAAGTAGCAAATTGCAACATTCAGATAATCAGAACAACCCTATTTTCAATACACGTCGATGCTTAATTGTTTGACATTTGAATCTGAATTCATAATTAGATACATGTACTCAGCAGTTAAAAAGAACAAAAGGACAGAAGAAATGGACTTGTCTTGAATTTCTGGATTTAAATTTTTGCGCCATAAGCATCAGTCTATTTGAAGTAATCTAGTATCTAATCGAGTTCTAATAGTGTAAAATGATTTAAAGTGTGATAATGTTAGTCAGGTAACCAGATGCAAGCAAGGAAAACAGAAGAGCTACTGCTTAAGTCCTGAGAAATCCTGCAAAATCACAAATCTTGCAAATGATAGCTTGTTATAACAAATTAAAATCCTCAGAAATCTTTAGATCTCCTGTCCTAAAAGACCAATTGTCATCTGCCCATCTATTAGCACAAGATTGTTATCATTACTACTTCAAAACTATTTGTAGGATTGTCATGAAACTTTACACATGCTCACCCCAAGATCTAGCTGGTCTTAAATGATACATAGTGTATTTGTAACATTAGCTCTCTTGAAAATATTGGTATCATTATTTCTCCTGAACAGATGGATATATCAATATGCCTTTTTCACAAGAATACTTTCTATGATGTCTAGCTGGTCATAAATGTAAATGGTGCCACTCAAACATCCAATATTGCCACCACAGCCACCATCTTCAAAATCTTATTATTGCTACTCATTCTGAACAGATGGTCATATAAACATGAAGTTTTCAATAAAAGACTTCTTATGATGTCTAGTTGGTCGTAAATGAAAATGGTGCTGATCAGACATACACTTTAGCTGCCACTACTGCAGTCATTTGGAAAATCTTATTATCGCTATTCCTTCTGAACAGAAAGTCAAATCGACATGGGATTTTCACCAGGCACCGTTTCACTAAACAATGTAGACCCAAAATTTTCTTCAGTTTTTAAGTATGACTTTCATATGTGATTACTGGTGTTTCACTAACGAGAATTATGTATGTTTTTTTTCCTAAGTTTCCCTTACATTTTAACATGACTTTATAGGAACTCACATGCTGGCGTTAGTGCAAAGTTTTTTCGTAATTATGTTTGTGGAGAGCAAGAGTTGGAGAATGGGTTTATTTTGAGACGCTCCCTGACATTCCAGTATATACCATATACACACACACCCCTCGATAACTTGTGCACAATGGGGTCCAAAAACATAGACCACACTATAAGCGAGGGCACAAGTTACCAAGGGACCTCAGCAAACGCAAGAAGGGGATGTCATTCCTGCTGGACACCATGAAAACCCTGGGGGTGGGTAACGGGGCTGTTTTATGGCTGAATACTCGTTTTACAATCACATTGGGAATAATTGTCAATAAAGAGCTTTGTCTAATAAAGTTGTTCGCTTTTTTGCATATATTACTTTCAAGATATCAAACCTCTGAAAGATCGTTAATAACATAGTCCAATAGGTTTCAACAAACATTAAGTGTACGCAATAACACTGAATTATGTCACTGCTTTTTATTGTTGTTGATTCAAAACAAAACAATATTCCTTATTTTAAAAAATAGAGACATTTATTTCATGAAATAACCATTAATGTCTAAACTCGATTTTTTTATAAATTGTTTTGGTAGTAAACTATTGATACCATGATTTCATTGCAAGTAATTGTGAAACTTCTTATCCGTGACAAAATCTCTGAGCGCCAATTCAGGAATTTTAAGTTCACTGCAAACTCTGGAACTTGCTTCTCCATAATGAACCATATCTGTGAAACAAAGCTTTTTATTCACCAATTATTCATTTTGCTTGGTTGCCTTGCTATCTTTGATCACATTTGTGAATGATTAGGCTAATTTAAGGTAGGTTAATTATATTACTTACATAAGAATATTTATAATGATGTTTAATTGATCAATTGAAATAAGTTGACCTGACACACGACCAGAACCGTTAGCTATTACACATGTATGATTTGAATGCCTTTTAACTTTTCTTTTATTTCATCAACTTTATTTGTTTCATACAAAGGATGTAATTAATGTGATAATACAAAGCAGTTCTGCTTTTAATTGAGTGTAACAAAAGACAACAAATACTTACGCAAGTTAGAGATGAAAACACAGTCTGCACTTAATCAGGTTCTCACAGAAACACTCACAGACACAGCTGCGACGGTAAATTGACATTTTTCACATTTAACTACAAGAGGGCATATTGCATTAATGATAATTACACTGAAACTGAATTAAAAGATTGAACTAAAACACGAATTTCACTTTACAAAACTTATTTAATTTGTGTTTATTTACTAAAGGGTTGCCAACAGTAGGCATTTGTGACATTTTCATTTTCCATCGTTACATCACCAAATATTGTTTTTTTTGTCAGTTCTATAAATAAACCAACTTGTATAATTTTGTACACTTCTTACTAAGTGTTACATAATCCACACAATTTATGACAAAATGGCAGATTTCACATTTTCTTTTCTTTTTTATAAACCAGGGTCCAAAATGTCTACATTGTTATAAGGTAAAATTTTGATTAGGATTACGATAAATATAGGTTTTGTCATTTCTAACAGTAAAAACAAAAGTTACAATTTTTTTTTCTTCTGATATTTGCACTGTATACTTAACCTAATAGTTTATTTAATTTTATTTCTTTGCATTAATGTATTATTAAGTAAAGAAATTTTTTTAAAAAGGTTTTTTATAATATAGTTACAAATATTATTCAGATATAGTCATTAACTTAATTCTGGTGCTGAGCTACCAAACAGGGTGGGGGTGTTAAAGCACAAATGAATTATGGATTGTTTTTTCAGATTTTAGTCTTGCGTTGCAAACAATTAAAACAAAAGAGAAGTTAAAACCCAATCAAAACTTTATTCTTTGTATTGCAATGAATATCAAATAAGTTCAGAAGATTGTAGAAGATGCAAAGGCTTACTCCAATAATCCCCCCCCCCCCCCATCCATCACATCTAAAGTATGCTTGGATAGGGGTCCATTATTTTTCTTAAGCCTTTGCCCTCACATGTATAAGTTAGCATTTTAATAGCAACAGTATTTTCCCCATTGCTTTTGTGCAGCTTAATGTTTTTCTTGTCAAAAAATCTTGTCCGTTAGCAGGGCTGAGCAATTTTTTTTATCCCCTTCTCCGGGACAAGTGGTTTCAGAAAATTCACTTGTCTCACCTACCTTTTCACTTGTCCCAAATTTAAATCACTTGTCAAGAATTGATCAGATGTTTGCACTTTAATCCATAGAAATTTCGAACGAAATAATGTGCAACATATTTATTTCTTAAAAGAAGTTAATTTTTAAAAAACGTAGGTTGATATTATACATTTTGTTACATCAGAGGTTTTCAGTTTTCCATTGTCCAGGTATCTTGTATGCACTATTTCTTGCTCCTGTATGGTAGCATCAGTACATGTACTTCCATCAGCAAGTATGAAAAGGAATTTACTGGAATTCAGACTTTCCCTAACTGCACAGGCCTTGTGAGGTCCAGAACTGTCATGAGATTTGATTGGTTTAGTCCTGAATTTGTAAGTTCCATTGACAAATACACTAGTTGAATTTCCAACCACTGCCAGTTAGGGATATTGTTTGCAATACCTGCAAAACATTTTTACTTCTGAGTCAGTGAATTCAAGCCAGGGATAACTATCAACCCAATGTGGCTGAAAATGTCTCATTCTCTTAGTAGTGTCATATTTGACATTTTTTGTTGCGACATAGTCTGGCTTATGTCTCTTCGGACAAAGTTACCTCACACTCAGTGGCAGTCTTATGTTTTACCCCTCCACTTTCACAGTAATTTTCCTTCTTCGACTCTTCCTTATTAACTTCCTTGAAAAAATAATTTAATAAACTCATTTTATCCACATATTAAATATCACCTTGCTTGAGAGACTAATAATAACATACATTTTGTCCTTTAAATATGAACAGAGACAGCTCCTTAATTAGCTTAATTGTTTCGCTTCAAATACAATATCAGACGTGGAGTTTAATCCTCTGTATAATCAATTAAAAATTAAAGAATCATCACTGCACTTAATCAGTTTATTAAGTGAACCAACACTAATGTCAATAAAGTGTCTTTCATTACTTTAATTGGATTGATTCACTGGATTAAAATCATAGGGTGAGGATCTGGTTTAAGTAAACACAAGGAAGCTGTTTAAAACACTGCTAATTAATCATACCGGCTTTGTTTTGTCTCGTATGTTTTGATTGGCCAATAATTTAGTTGCTTAGCCCAAACAGTAATATAATGTCCGCACATGCAAGAGTTATAAATGACCAATTGTAGGTGTGATGCTGGCTGTAAATAAATACATGGAAAGGGGTAGAATCAAGCATTCAGTATGCCTGAAGGGCATGAATGGCCAGACAAAGGTAGATAAAGTGATTATTACATGAGGATAATCACTTGCCCGACTTTTTTGAAAATAGCTAAAAAGCACTGGCAGCGACTTGAAAAATTTTACTTGCCCGACTTCGAAAATGAATAGTCTGGGACGTCGGACTATGGGATTTGCTCAGCCCTGGTTAGATGTGAATACATCCTCCCACAGAGTGGAGAATTGTCAATAAGACATGGTCCACTCATGCACCTCGCTGCGCCTGTGC
Organism: Margaritifera margaritifera; assembly: GCA_029931535.1. NCBI lineage: Eukaryota > Metazoa > Mollusca > Bivalvia > Unionida > Margaritiferidae > Margaritifera > Margaritifera margaritifera. Next base: position 872,554 of record JAQPZY010001212.1, on the reverse strand, counting down.
AGAACCATCATTTTTTTTTCAAGGACACCATGTTAATGGTTGTGTCATTCATAACATGACCAGAGAAATATTGCTTGTGAGTTTAAACCACATTCAGTTCTTCCTTCAGCGATATTTTAACTAGTGTTACGTTATCCATCTCACCTTCTGATTTTATGCCAGTAACCCCTGCTTTTGTTCAATAAATAGTTCTGGAAAGGTCTTTTGGGGTTACCACATTGTATCCCATCCTTTAAGGGTTAGGGTACATCCCTCTTATTTTTTTTAATGCAATTGGTTCACGGGTTAGTCTTGTGTGTTAAGTTATAACACAACATAGGCCCTACCTCAATTAATAGGAATTTGTAATTCCCTTAATTAAATAATTGATCAAATATCAATTTGGTGTTTTTTCTATTTCACCATTGGATTTTAATACTATGCATGATGTGTCACATTGTTATTGTTTGATTCTGCATTGCTCCTAAAGACAACAGTAAAGGTTAAAAATTGAATGTCTTCCTTATTAAAGAATATGAGAGTGAGAATGAAGTTTACCACCTGCTACCCGTGGACTTGTGCTTGAAACCATCTGGCACACAGCCCAAGAAGATCCTTTCCATTTTGGAAAAGATCTCCGGGACTCAACCACAACCAGATCTCCTGCTTCAACAGTAGAGGAAATATCAAAGAAGTTCTCCACAGGTCAAGACTTTGCTTGACGGCTTTGAGGGTGGTCTGTTCTTCCCTCGACATTGAGACCTGTGGTCTCTGCCTCTAGTTACCTGTTACATTCCCTGAAGTGGCCCATTAAACCTCTCCAGTTGGACACAGGTGCATCCAAAGTGGGTATTACAACTGGAGCCTGGGCATGCCTTCCCATTAAAACAATTGAAGCAATTGAGCAGAAAGTCCAGCCTCTGGTCACCATAGCTTCCCATGCTGACCTCTTCTTGGCTACTTCATTTAGTATGCTGAAGGAAGCCGCTCTGAAACAAACCACATTATACAATGTGTGCTAGAAGCTGTGGCCAAGACATCCGGGCATTCACTTTCCGTCGCAATGGTCTTATTGGAGGCACTTCTACACATCTGCTGTGACATTTCATTGGACTCCTCAAAGGTCTTACTTAACCATAGTAAAGACCTTTTATGGGCTGCTCCATTGAAAACTGAGAGCCTCTTCAGAGGACTCATCTCAGCATGGCTTCACAAGATTTGAAGGATCAGCATAGATCCTTCACAATTGCTCCTGGCTCATCGCAATCAGCCAGAAAGTGTATTAATGCAAATCGCCCCTGGGTTACAAGCTAAATTCTTCAAACAGATGCAGCCCAAGTCCAATTGACAACCTCAAATGAGAACTCCTCCTCATCAGTCAGATCCTCGGCATGGAAGTCACTCAAGAACCTCTAGGAGGAAGTTCAATAAACACGCCTTCCTTTCCCATGGAGGGGCAAGGGCACAGCCATAAGAGACTCACACCCTCTCCAGCTGTGCATTCATATCCCAAGTGTCCTTGTAGGTGCTTGTCTAGGCGTCTTTTCGGAGGCTTGGTCAAGCATCACAGATGATGGGTGGGTCCTTTCTATTGTGAGCGAGGGTTACTGACTTTAGTTTTGGGAACAACCCCCTCTATCAATAATAATAATAATAATAATACTTTATTTATAGAAGGTAACTCAATTAGTACAATACTACTCTCCCTTGAGGCCTTCTGTTTAAAATGTGGAAAAATTATATGCAATATTTACAACATAATATAAAGTGTCTGTGTATTATGACAATAATCAGACATTATTAGACATGTAAGAAAAGCACTTTTCTTTAAATAACTTTAGATTATCTCTCTTTTTGATGTTTTGAGGAATACTATATGAAAGCACCTGAATATTGCAGAGACTTTTTAAATGTCTCTGACTTTGGCTTGGGAAGTCAAAGATTCCCATCATGAACAGATCTTAATCCATATTCAGATGAGTTTGCTACAAATAATTCCTGAAGATATTTTGTGGAGCAATTCCTTGAAGAGACTTGTACACTAAAATGCTTTTTTTGGTAATCAATCCTTCTAGATAAGTCGAGCCATTTCAGTTCATGGAAGTAAGGCTTGCTGGGTGCATCAAATCAAGGACCCCCTGTTCTTTCACCAGTTCAATCTTGTGAAATTAAGGGAAAAGATGCACACCCTTTTGCAGAAAGGGACAGTTGAGAGGGTCCTGAACAATCAGTCTCCCGCATTCTACTCCCGAATCTTCCTGGTCAACAAGAAAAGTGGGAAATTTTGTATCATAATCAATATCTCCCCATTAAACCGGTTTCTTCTGGAGAACATTTCAAGATGGAGTCCACTTCCTCAATCCATAACACAATGCACCTGACAGATTGGGCAGTCTCCATTGACCTTCAGGATGCTTATTTGCACATCCCGATTTTTCCTCCACATCGGAAATACCTCTGGTTTTGCTTGGATCAGGAAGTTTTTCGAATCCAAGTTCTGCTGTTCGGAATCGCTTCCACACCCAGAGTCTTAACCCGAGGTATAGGAGTAGTGGCGTCATATCTCTGATTACTGGGAACCACGATTCTCTGGTATTTCGATGACTGGCTAATCCACAACGTTCAGGTTCAGTCCCTCCATCAGGATATGTTTCGTTGTTGGTTGACAGTAACTCAGTTGGGTCTTTTACCCAACCTCGAGAAGTTGGAACTCATTCCATATCAGGACTTTGTGTACGTGGGGATGAACTTCCTCACAAACCAGAACTTAGTCTGGGTTCCACTCGATCGGATAGATCGAATCCTGGCACTTCTAGGGGCGCTCTCTTTACCTATCCCTATTGGGAACCTTGAATGCCCCTGTGAATCTGGTTCCTTTATGATGTCTCCATATGCGCCCTCTACAGTTCTCCTTCTCACAAGGTGGAAACCACACAGAGATTCTCTATCAGCTCTGATTCCTCCTGGACCAGACTTTCATCACCATTTACACTGGTGGATGAATCGGGACAGATTCCTGACTGGGGTCCCCATGCATGCACCTGACCTCCACTCCTATATATTTGCCAACACATCAGATTCCGGTTGGGGTGCTCATCAGGAGTCAGAGGGTGCAATTCTCCAGGATCATTGGACTCTGGATGAATGTCCTTCCACATCAACAACCTAGAAATGAAAGTCATATTTCTAGCGTTGGAAGGCTGCATCGACAGAGTAAGGTGCTGATGTATAATGGTCTTCTCTGACAACACTACTGTTGTAGCTTATCACTGACATCAAGGAGGCACACATGCCCTTTCTCTTTGTTTGGAGGTCTGGAACCTCCTCCACTGGGTCACCTCAGAGAACATTACCCTCTGAGTTTGCCACATTCTGGGGAAGAAGAACGTTTTAGCGGACTGTCTGTCTAGGTCAGGCAAAACAGTCCTCACGGAGTGGACTCTTCATTGCTCCATGACAAAGAATCCCTTTTCTCATTATGGGGAAAGCCTCTAATGGACTTATTTGCGACCAGGCTCAACAACAGAATTCCCTTTTACGTCTCTTCAGTCCCGGACCAGACAGCATAGGCAGTGGACAAATTCAGCTACCAGTGGGATCATCTGTTCGCTTATACCTTCCCACCATTCTAACTGCTACCTCGAGTTCTGCAAAAAAGTCACAACTTCCACTGCTCATATCACTCTCATAGTCCCACTGTGGACCTAACAATTGTGGTTCAGTGATCTTCTAGACCTGTTCATAGATCAACCCAGGTCGCTACCTCATAGGAGGGATCTTCTGAGTGGCTCCCTCATATACAACAACCCACAAATGCTCCACCTTCACGCTTGGCTCATCTCAGGTGATCTATCCGCCAGAACAAGTTTCGGGCCAGGTTGCCAGTTGCATCATTCATGCCAGGAGAGCTTCAACATCAGGTCTTTGGTACCAGGTGGAGAATGTTCTGTGATTGGTGCAGTAGGAAACACATTGATCCTAGCTGTCCCGCTGTAACTTCAGTTGCTGATTTCCTTTTGTTTCTTTTTGAGAAAAAAAGATGTTCAGTATCAACTATCAAGGGCTATAGGGCTGCCATCTCCAACACACTTAAATTTTCTCAGAGTTCAGCAATCAGTTCAGATTCACATCTTGCTGAGCTCATAAAGTATTTTGAGCTGCAGAGACCTGTCTCCCACTCTTTTACACCCAGATGGAATCTATCTTGTATTTTATGGTCCTTAACCAAAACCCCCTATGCAACTCTGAGTGAGGCTTCCTTTCAGGACCTCTGACACACTCAAGACTGTTTTTACTTATGTTGGCGTCTGTGAGAAGACGCAGCAAGATTCCTGCATTTGAAAGTCGACACTGGCTGTCTCTGGTTTAATGGCAGTTACGATTCCATTTCTCTCTTTTATCTACCAGGATTTTTAGCCAAAAATCAGTTACCTTTGGTAGCTTCATCACCTATAGAGATTCCCAGTCTCAGTTGAATCTGTGCTGGAGATGATCAAGATAGGCTTTTTATGCCCAGTTAGGGCACTGCATTTCTATCTAAATGCCTTGAAAGGGAAAAGAAAGGGTAGGAAATGTCTTTTCCTTCCTCTTAATGGCTCTGTTGATATTTTGGTCTCCATTATCTCATGGTGGATTGTCACCACAATGAAAAGAGCTTATCAGTCCCTTACTGATAGAGACCTCTTTTTTATGAAACTAAAAGTCCATGAAATTTGAGCCATCACTGCCTCATGGGCTATTCTAAATCACTCTTCCTTGGAGGATGTGATTAAGGCAGCCTTTTGATGATCCCATACTACCTCCTCCTCCTTCAACCTCCATTCATTAGCACAACACAGTACAGGCATTTTTTTTATGTGACCCATAGTTGCAGCACAATATGTGACCCAGAGGGACACAAACAATTTGTAAAGTGAACCTCTCCCTCAAATGGTGAGTACTCTCCATTTGTCTCTATTTGTTATCTGTTTAACACATCAGCCTATCCACCTAACTGACAAATTCAGCTGCCCAATAGCGACGGGGAAGATATTGCTGCTATTAGAATGTTTTTTTTGGGGGGGGGGTAAAGTAATTTTAATTATGCAATACTTGCCCTTCACTATTGCTGAATGCCCTCCTCCCACCCTGCTCTGATGTCCTGCATAAGGTCTATAAAAAAGATGATGGTTCTGTGCAGGTGCAGTGAGGTGCATAAGTGGACCATGTCTTGTTGACAATTCTACACTCTTTGGGAGGATGTATTCACATCGAACAGATGAGATTTTTAGACATGAAAAAGAGTAAGCTGCACAATAATGACAGGTAAGTATTGCATAATTAAAACTAGTTTTACCCCCACCAAAAAAAACTGCATGTTTAAAGGACAACAAAAAACCACTTAAATCAACTACTGTCACTTTGTATGTAAAACCCAATGTATAAATTTTCTTGTTTAAATTTATATACTGTAAATAATTTATTATTATTCTTATTATTATTATTATTATTATTATTATTATTATTATTATTATTATGATTATTATAATTTTAAAAAAAAAAAAATTCTTGGATAATGTCCAATCTGTCTTTTTAAGAATTCCCCAAAGGGAGTATATCATCTCTTATACGTAGCAGATGTCAATGCTAAATGATATGAATGGCTTTTAAATATTGCACATCATTTCCCAACATTCGTAGCACCGCTTTCAACTACATATTAACATGGTACTTCTGTCCACTCAAAAGTACAGAAAGGAGCAATCAGCTAATCATATTTCCTTCTGTGCACTGGAAATCCCAAGGTTAAACAAGCAAATTTATAAAGTATTATAGTATCACATTCCACCTAAATGTTTATATTTTTATATTCATTTTTGAAAATGTTTATATATTGGAACACTGAAATATGCATCTCTTAGATCAATGGATATAATAAAATCATTTTCCTGTACTTATTACCTGACCAATTGAAAAGCCATCTTGTTTAAAAATGTTCACATGTCACAAAGTCATTCAAAGTCTTTTGATTTATGCCAGGTCTGAATTTACCATTAGGTTTTAGTACTATGAACAGATTTGAAATAAACTCTTCCTTATTATGTTATGAAGGTACTATTGCCCCTTTCCACAACATTTCATCTACTTTAATTTGTACTGGAATCTTTTGTTCATCAGAGATTGTGATATATTTTGGTTTTCTGTTTTGGTTTCGAATTTTGTCAAATTCTGTCTTGTAAATCTTTGTAAAATTAAATTGGCAGATATTGGTCACTGCCATGCCTCAAGACTTGTATATATTTACCCATGCATCAACTTACCTGTCATTTTTCTTTTTTTTTTCTTTTTTTTTCAAAGAGTTGCATTAATGTGTCCATATTGTTTGGGATTATTTTATGAGTAAAATTTGTTGAACCCTCTGCACCTATAGTACCTGTTGGGGCCAATGCCAGTGAAATTATATGTATAATTATCTCACTGGAAACGAATTCCAGTACCCCATTGTTTATTTATTTATTATTTATTTTTTATAGTGAGGTTACAACGTTTGTGATTTTTACAATATAATCAAGTTTGACTATGGGTGAAGTTGCAGCTCTTGCAAACTGTTCAATGTCACAAAGTTCTTGTTAGCAGCAAGTGCTTTTTGTTTAATACCCCCCCCCCCCCCGACCTATGGATTAATATTTGTCCCGTTTTGTCTGTATATACACTGAAAAGTTGCAGTGTTGATCAACTGAGTCAAAGACTGTAATAAGTTCGAATTTTTTTTTTTTTATATATCAGCACTTTTAGAATGTTATATTAACTGTATCTTGCCCAGGAAAAGGTAGTTAAGTATTATCAGTTATGAACAACTTTCCCAGTACAATTTGTATCAAACAGGTTTGATTCAGAAGTCTGGTCTATATTTTAGGCAACCTCTAGTGGAGTGCTGGATTTTGGCAAAAATTCTCAGGCACAGCAATTAATGTTTTCTTCTCCAAGGTCAAATCCAGACTGGGGTCCTGTTCATCATACAGCATAGTTTCCATATCACAAGTACTAGTCTCTACAACAGCAAGCATATCACATGTGTCTTCAATTTTTGGCAAATACCCAATAATGCACGGAAAGGTGCTATATTTCCAGGGTTCAGTTTATTCAATTCAGTCAAGTTAGGCCATTCTGACATTTTTCTGGTTGCTAAGCTTAAGCCAACCTTGCTATTGACAGGAGTTATCTGTCTTACAAGTGCCTTTGTTGTTTGTCAACAATTGATTTGACTTTGAATGTGTACTTTGTTCTTTTTCATGGAGGATATGTCATTGTTAGCAACAGTGCCTGCAATATTGAACCCTGCAAAGTCTGATATCTCTGAGTCAGACAGGGTGAGTGACAGTATAGCACCCATGTCGGCAGCTATTTCTAATTTCTATAAATGCACGAAAGCATGGTATAAATTTACTTAAACAGTGTTTGAAAATCAGCTGCTTTAGTAAAAGTATCAACAATGTAATAAACAGAATCAACAATGTAATACACTGCAAGTTTATCATTTATTTATTTTGAAACAAAATAGCCCAACAAAATACTGTCCATGCGGTTCAAAATTACCGTCACTATTCCACTACAGGCAGCATGTTAACACTCCCCACCTGAAATCTATTTGTACCAAATGGTATAAAATTTCCAAATCAAAAAAGGAATTATTCACAGGAATTTTCCAACACTCTGGAACATTGGTTTTATTTTATTATTAAAATAAAATAATGCGAGAAATGTTGTGATTTATTTGTCATTCCCCCAGTCACTTTTAAATTGTTTGCTTAACATGTTCCCACACAATGAAATATACACGGCGCTATCCAAAATATAACCTATACTAGTCCAGCATGTTTAGTGCTTGTGACCCAAATATACATGTCCATGCAACACATGCAACACATTTTCTCAGGAACTAAACACGCGTTTACTCTTAGCATAGACCTACTGTTTTTATGCAGACTTTATGAAGCACTTGATGCTGCATTCTATAACCAACAGCTTAAAAAATATACTTAAGATTGCTGGTTTGTTCATATGATGAGTTTAATATTTCCAAATGGATGGGTGAAAGTGATGAAAAGTGTAATTACCTAGATAGGAGATAAACTTGTATGTATTATTTTCAGTTTATGCAGATACAATTTATTTGGTACAGTATATTCTTTCAATCCACATGACAAATATATCAAAACTTTTCCTGAATTTCGAGCAAATATTGTTTATCAATTTAGCTGCTAATTTGTTGTTTTGATACAATTATCCCTTTTAAGAAGTTGACATGAATACAGATAAAACATTTTGTCACCAAAGAACACGGACCAAATGCGTATTTATACAGGGTTTAGCAATAAGGCCAATAATTTGAAATTACTGAAATTATGTCCATAATCGCTCAAACGGCACTGAATCTTTGGAAACCAAAACTAAACTTCAAGTCACTTGAACCAAATATGGACTAGTTGCATTAAAAGCAATAATATTTGAAGGTTAACTGTTGAAGATATACATGTATGTATCATAAACAAGGGTGGGGCCAGTTTGTATGTGCAGATGGGGGTAATTTTTTTCTTTTTTTTTTCTATATTGCAGGATAAATATATACCCATTTGATTTATGTAGCTACTGTATATTTATATCACCAAATAAACTTGATCATCAGATGAAATTAATGTTTAACTTTTACTTTTTCTGTTCGTTTTCCTATTGCATACTATGCATAATACAGAAAAATGAGATGAATATTTCTAGATCATTAACTCTTCTTAGTAAAGTTCCCTCCCTCTCTCTCTCTCTCTCTCTCTCATTCTCTTTCTCTCAAAATATGGAATCCAAATCACTACTGCGCAAGTCGTCGTAATCACTTGCACTTAACATTGGAAACATTTTTTTTTGTACATGCTTCAGTAACAGTTGAAGTATTCCATGATTGGCTAGCTTTTAGGGGTGAAACAATTAATTGATATATCGATGTATTGATACTTTTTCTATATTGATACCCATATTGATACAAGAGGGAAAGAATCGATACAAAACAATACTTACTCTATGCAAGTTACTTTAATCTTCAGCAGTCGTCAATAATTATTAGTCATATGCCTTTTCATTCTTTAAATTGAGAATTCATCTGAGATAGCCGTAGCAAGTACATGCACTCATTTCTGTCAGTAAAAAATAAAAGCAATTGACAACACCCACTCGCCTTCTACAAATTAACACAAGGTGACTAACTCACGTGGTTCAAAATCTGCCCCCTTCTCCTGCCCCAATTCCATGCTAATTAGTTTATCTCGTCTGCATCTTCAGCCACTGATAACATATATCAACGGAAAGAAGACATTGCAGATTTCTTCCCTATGTATGATTTAAGTACTTTACTGTTCATTTAATAACCACTTTTACACTAAATTTATCTGTTGCATCACATCTTGTCTACTTGGATTGAATTGAAGGCTACACATCCGGTGTGTCACACAGTGTTACATGCAATTCTGATTAGTGGTTATTGTTTGTTCAAGTCCATGGTAAAACAATAACCACCAATCATAACTAACTGTAGCGTGTTCACTGTGTGACATACCGGAAATATTGGCATCCAAACTGTATCCAAATAGATACAAAGCAACATAGAAACTTCACACAAAAGTGACTATTAAATTATATGTATAAAGTACTTAAATCGTACATGGGGAATAAGTTTGGAATATCTCCTTTTACATTGATATATGTAATCAGCAACCAAACCTCAGTAGTTGATTTGCATTTGCAGGAAGTACAATGTGAAGGATTTGGCTATTAGTCATCTCTGCTCCCACACTCGGATTTGTTCTAGATAAGAATTTCCTTGCACAAGGAAATTGCACTGTTTCTTCTGTTTTGAAGATAACACCGTAATCCCTTCAAAATTTAAGTGAAGACATGAAACTGGCAGTAAGATGTTTTAAAAACATTCATTCAATGTAAAACAAAGGGCGTGGTGACCAGGGTGAGTCATGCATATGATCGAATGGAGCAGCCTGAAATGGCCTAAAAGGGTGAATAAATATCACTAATAGCTGGTCTGTTTAGAATTTTTTTTTTTTTTTTTTTAAATCTTGTCAAGGATGAGAATGGCATATGAACAGATGATAAGTCTATGTTTGTTTGTAATCTGCATAGTGGAAATCGTTTCACCGCTACTAGCTTTCTTCAGTTAGCGGCCTCATCATTCACACTAAGCCAAAAAGATGTTCCTGCCATTAAAGTTTTTCATGATTCTGCTTATGTTTTGAAGAGTTTTTCACCAATGTGAGTTTAAAAAATAACGCTAAAATGCTTTTTAATGTTAAAATTTTTAAAACTTTTTCGATAATTGACATGTAGACATTTTTAGGCAATCTTAAAAATTAAAATATTAAAATTTGACTGATTATAAATCTAGACATACACAAACTAAAATCTGGAAACGTTCAGGTGTGTGTGTCCGCAGGATTTTTTTTGGGGGGGGGGCTGGGGGGAGGGGGCAAAACAAATAAAAGGGAAATATTTATCATTTTTAAAAAATCGGGGGTGGGCAACATGTGCCCCCCAGCAGACACCCGTGTGTGTCTGTATAGATATATACGAGTCGCACACTTTATCCACTCGGCCACAGTAACTCTAGCTGTACAGCAATATACATATACCACATACAGAAACGCGCTCAATAACCAAAGGCTCCACCAGTCACAAACAGGAAACTGCATACTTTAATATCTGCGTCAAAATAATTATAAGAATATATTTTTTTTTTATATTTTCGCCTGAGAAAAATGAGCAAATAATAGGATACATGTATTGTTGGAAATTAAAATCTCTGAACATCTGTGATTTTAAAATTTTCCACTTTTTTTTTTTATTTAGTAACAGGTTGAGTTGAGATTAATTACTAGCAATTATCAAACTTACATTGTTAATGGCGGGACCATAATTGCGGCTGTAAAGTACAATGCGCCAAGTCAGATGGCTTCGTGTGATAAAAACACACTGTTCCCAAGCTGCAACTAACATCATCCTTTGATGCAAACCCTTGGCAATATTTGACAACAGTGTTCACAGTGGTCACTGCCTTGATTTCTGTAGAACATCTGCTGAAATAAAGTCTTTATTAGGGAGAGCCAATTTAATTTTCTAAAGGTGGGGGGTAAATGCATGAAAACAATTGTCTTTCTCTGATTTGAAGTTTAAAAAAGACGTTATTCCGTTCCATATTTCACTTGAAATGAATTTACCTTGTGGTGAAAGAACAAACAATATCCCGGTCGAAAAAAACAAAAACAAAACTTTTAAGCCCCATACATTAAATGGTCAGTCCCTTACAGTACAGAATATTCAGCCTCGTGACTGTGCTATTACTGTTTACGGACTAAGCACATGGTTTGCATTTCAGTGTAAATTCAGTGTTTTAGGTTTGTTTGGTTTTTTATTTAAGCAGAAGCAGATGTCAATTTAGATTTTAATTTCCATATCTCAGAGAATTACTTTCCTTTGAAGCAAAATGATAAATTTATGCTGCTCGAGAAGCTTAGCAAGGTGTGCTTCTCATCAAGTCAGTGCATAAGTTTGTTCATATTTCTTTGAATAAATTAAAAGCATAAACTTATTGCAAAAGAAGGCGATCAACCTTTCATAAACAGTAATCTGTACTGAATAGACAAGACTTTTGAAATTATTTTTTTATTGTCCAAATATATGATCGCAATAAAGATGACTTATTCTTCCAATGGTATCCGGTTGTAAATCACTCTTGACTTCTCGGTCTTTCCATAGGTGGTCTTTATTCATTGGCTGTTAAAATGTCAATCAGTAATGTCAACCTGCCCCCTCCACAGTGGAGTTGACATCAGCGTGCCTGCCAAGGTGCGGTGGTGATTTGTAGGTATTTATCCCTCTACCACGGAGCTAAAGTGGAGGGGATTAAGTCACCCACCGCAAAGCATAGGGTTCCGAAAAATCACATGAGCTGTACACACACACAAACACACACACACAGGGCTAAAATACATTGATATGGGTATATATTGGTACAGGTGTAGATGATTATTGATGCATGTGCATTTCATTGAGAATGAAAACTACTGTATTTGTTTCCATGAAACCCTTTGGGCATCATTAAATATACTACCCATCTATTTCACACTAATTGCATATTGCACGTATATTGACTATGTGGGTTCATATGTATGGGTGAGTGTCTATGTGGGGGAGAGAAGGGAAAGAAAGCGAATATATTGTTGTACATGCATGTTGATTGATATATAAATATATATATATATAGATATATATATATATATATATATATATATATAGAGATATATATATATATATATATATATATATATATATATATGCATGTGTTTATGTGTGTGTGTATATTTATATATAAATACATTCCATTTGTATGAAGACCCCAAGGTAGATTAATTCTTCAGCTAATTGTGTCACCCTCTTTAAATAAAGTCATTATTATTATTATTATTACCAGGGATTATGAATTTTTAGACACTGAAAACATTAGTTAAGATTCTGTGACTAACATTGCCCTTAGGTTCTATCCTTACCCCTGAAGGTAATGAATTGGAAACTTGTAAGATATACGGAATAGTCACATATACACTGACTTAGCATGAAAAGACAAATTCAGATAATATATCCAACTGGCATTGGTCACTGGGTTCATGCCTTACTCCCAGTCTGGCTTAGCTCTAGGCCCATAACATTTTAAGGGTGAGACAAATTAGGCACAAGGAAAGTGTAATATAAAATGTAAATGTATATAGATGAACCCACTTTTTGCCATTTATCTTGAAGAGTTTGAAGATGCAAGATAGTGTTTAATGTTTACTCTTTCAGACTGAAGTTTGTCTAAATCTACCTAAATATCTGTTGCTTAAATGAGCCTAGCATTTAGATTTACTCTCAGAAGGCACACAATATATTACCTATAATTTTTTTAGCCCACTAGTCATAGACCAGAAGAGCTTATGGGATGGTCTGTTGTCCATTGGTCATCCAACAGTCAGCACAAGTTTGTTATTGCTACTCCTCCTTAACTATATGGAGAATTGCCAAGAAACTTCACACACATTCATCCCAAGGTCTAGTTTGTCCTAAATGAAAATGGTGCTGCTTGGATGTCCAATATGGCCACCATAGTGGCCATCTTGAAAATGTTGTTATTGCTACTTCTCAGTGGATGGTGATATCAACATGGGATTTTATCCAAGAGATTTTTATGTCTAGTTGGTCCTAGATGAAAATGGTGCCAGTCTGACCTCCATGTATGGCTGATATAGTGGCCATCTTGATAATCTTGCTATCACTACTCCTCCTGAATGGATGGTCATAATGACATGGGGTTTTCACCCAAGACATCCTATGATGCCTAGTGGATCCTAAATGAAAATAATGCTGATCTGACATCCATTATGACTGCCACAGCAGCCATCTTGAAAATCTTGTTAACGCTATTCCTTTTGAATGGAGAGTCATTTCAACATAGGGTTTTCACGAAAAGACATATGATGTCTAGTTGGTCTCAAATGAAAATATTGTCAATGTGACATCTATTATGGCTACCCTGGTGGCCATCTTGAAAATCGTTTTATTGCTACTCCTCCTAAATTGAAAGTCATTTTGACACGGGTTTTTAACCAGAAGACTTTTATGGTGTCAGGTTGGCTCTAAATTAAATGGGGTAGATTTGACAACCAGTATGGCCATCATGGCAGCTATCTTAAAAATCTTGTTATTGCTACTCCTCCTGAATGGGTGGTTATATCAATATGGAGTTTTCACCAAAAGACTTCTTTTTGTGTCTAGCTGGTCCTTGATGAAAATGGTGTTGATCTGATAAATTTACTTACCCTAGATGTAGACTGTAAAATATGGATGATGGTACAATTGAATCTGTTTGTATCATACATTAATGTCAGTATGTCATTTCCCTCTGTTTCAGATTGCAAAAATGCCAACCTTACTGCAATAGTATCTCAGTGTTCCATCACTCTTACCTGCCATTACACTGGAACAAGAAATGAAACAGCAATCTCTTGGCGTAATGGGTCCAGTTTAGATGTTTTAACATTAAGACAAGGGGCATCTATTCCAAAGTGTGATGTCTTTGCCACTGTCGGTGCATTGTATGATCCTGATCGAATAAGTCATTCCTGTGATGCTGCAAACAACATTTACAGGTTGAAAATTAACCCCAGGGAAGCTGTAGATGACACATGGGCATGTACATTTCATGATCAGTTACCATGTAGTGAATGGTCAAGTGTTACGATACATTCTAGAGGTAATGTGTACAAAAAAGGCTTTAGATAATTCAGATTCAGTATTTTCAGAATAATATCCTGCAGTATTACTTGTATCATTTTCAGAGTGCACACCGATTTAGAAAAGATGACTTGCATGATGTTTAAAGAGGATGAGGAGATGACAACAAATTTTTTCAGATCCTTGTTGCAGCTGGGAGGCAGGGGTGAAGGAAGAGGGGGCATTCGAAAAACGTTATATGTCACATATGTCCCATATCTTGCTTGTAATCTGAACTCCATGTTCATTGATTGAGATATCACAATTATATTTGACATAGATCATATTTTTTGTTTCATGAGGATGAGCAGATGATCATGAGGGTTTCAGATTACTATTCTTATTGTAATTCAGGCACCACTCTAAAAGTTGGCACCTTTCCATTTTAACTTGTTACAGTTCCCTTTAATATAGGTGCTCCCAAATTTGAAAATTTTCTGATTAAATCAATATTAAAAAGTAATAAAAATGTGCCAAGTGATCTAATTCCTAATCTTTACTTAAGAAGACTGCTTAATGATCTTTGTTTCCTGTTAATTCTTTTCTTTAAGTATGGATGGAAATGTGTCATCACTTGAAAAAGCTGATTTTGACAGGAATTGGGTGTACTGCCTATTACACAATACATCAGCTCTTTGTCCTAACCATAATTTAGTCTGCACAGAAATCTGGCAACATGTACAGGTGCTTTGTACATGTATATGGAAAGGTAACACTGTAGAACACTTTATAATAACCAACCACGACACTTCAGTGAAGAACAAATGGATCTTAAGTTTTGCCCAAGTTATTCAACATTTTGTGGAAGTACTGTCATGATTACAGGTGGGGCGACAGGAAATTTGGATGGTAATATTTTGAGCACATTGAACATGAGGAATGTGCAAATGGATAAACGAAAACCACAATAAATCAGTCAGTAATTCATTTTTAGGTATACTGTTCATAGACCAAAAGAGCTTATGGGATGGTCTGTTGTCTGTTGTCTATCATCCATCTGTCATCCATCCATCTGTCTGTTAGTACAAGTTTGTTATTGCTACTCCTCCTACACTACTTGTAGGATTGCCCTGAAACTGCATACATTCATCCCATGGTCTAGTTGGTTCTGAATCTGAGGTCTGGTATGGTCACCACAGCAGCCATTCTGAAAATCTAGTTATCACTATTCCTCCTGAACTAAGAGTCATATTGACATCGAGTTTTCACCAGAAGATGTCTAGTTGATCCTAAATGAAATGGTGCTGCTCGCACATCCATTATGGCTGCCACAGAGGTCATCTTGAGAATCCTGCTACTCCTCCAGAATGGATGGTCTTCTCATTGTCAGGATTTTACTTAAAGACTTCTTATGATGTCTAGTTGGTCCTGTCAACATGGAGTTTTCACTGAAAAACCTTTTATGATGTTTAGTTGGTTGCAAATGAAGATGGTGCTGCTCTTACGTCATATATGACCGCCACAGCAGCCATGTTGAAAATCTTGTTATTGCTACATCTTCTGAATGGATGGTCATATCAACATCGGGTTTTCACTGTAAGACTTTTTATGATGTCTAGTTGGTCCTAACTGATAATGTTTTCCGATCTGAGGTCCATTATGGCCACCATAGCAACCATCTTGAAAATTGTATTATCCCTACTCCTCCAGAACAAAAAATCATATTGACACCATTTTTTCACCAGAAGACTCAAAATATCTCGTTGATCCTAAAGGAATATAGTGCTGCTTGCACATCCAGTATGGCTACCACCGCAGTCATCTTGAGAATCATGCTACTCCTGAATGGATGGTCATCTCAGTGCAGGGTATTTACTAAAAGATTTCTAACAATGTCTATTTGGTCCTAAATGAATAGGGGCCCATGGTGGCCGAGTGGTCTAAGATGCTCGCCTTTATGGATCACTTACATCTCACACCTGTCTGCATGAGTTCAGGTGCTGACTCAACCAGTGAGGGTAAAAACTTGCCATTAGCTTCCCATGGGTTGTTGACTCTTCCCAGGGTTTTCCCATGGCTCTGCCTTGTATGGCATATTATGTGCTAAAAATGGCGTCAAACCCCCAAAATCACAAATCACAATCCTGAATGAAAATGGTGCCAATTTGACATCAAGTATGTCCACCACAGCATCTAAGTTGAAAATCTTGTTATCACTGAAGAATATCAGAGATGGTTTCAACACAGCAGTTCAAAGGAAGAAATGGTCTTATTTTTAATTCCTGGAAATTCTTTTCTGCCAGGAAATCATTAGTCCCTACAAGAAGCTCTTGTTAATTTCATTCAGTAATGGTTATAAGTGAACCTTGCAAAAATGAATGTTATCCAGGAAAAAACCTGGAAAAAGACATGGAAATTTTTGTTTCAGAAAGTATGGGAACCCTGTGACAAGTTTGAGTACTGCAAAAAAAACTCTCAGTTAATGTCATTGGCTGGAAAAAAGGCCGGTATCCGCTGTGCATTATAGTGAGTTGCAAAATATGAGGCAACATTTTTATAGACCTCGTGCTGATCGCCGATGTCAAACAGAGCTACTCTGGATAAATAGTTTAAACTGCCTGGTATGACATCACAACAAAGACAATGAAAAGCAGAATATGTACCACTAGCACCTCCATGTCTTCAACCAGGCCAACCTATTAGAAGCCCACATGAAAGACTGCTGCAGTATAGGCAAAATGCCCTAGTGTGTGCTCTTACCAGAGCCAGACAAGAACATCCTAGCTTTTCAGAACCACCACTGCAGATGCTTCCCATACATTATTATGCAGATTTTGAGGTACTAAATATGGCAAATATGGAAAGTCCTGCCTGCATTCCAAAAGAAAGCAACAAAATCGCTAACCAGGTCCCAGGGGCTTAATTTATAAAAAGGACTTGAAAACTATCCAGAACTACTTGGTTTTTTGCATCAATATGTTTGCTTTGCATGCAAATACCAATTAACTACAGTGTACATAGTATCTGACTCATTATTTGGCCTTCTTTTCTCACAGTAAAATTCATGCTCACATCTGAACTACTGCCTTCAGAGAATTTTCTTCTTCATCTACAGGCAAATTTTTACAAAACTATACAAAAAAGGTGTTGTCTATTAGCCTCAAAGAGATTTGCAACCTTTTTTCTTTTTAGTTGCCAAATTTTATTGTCTGAGAGAGCTTTCCCCATGGTCAGGTAGATAACACATATAAATCTTTCCAATGGTCAGTTCTTCCATATTTACCTCCTCCTGTCTACTACGTGTCACAACACGTCTGTCATTAAGGTACTGTTTCTATATATGCCTGACTCCAGAAAGACTGAATAAAAACAGGAGGCACCACAAATACTTCCAATTCCTTTATTACAATAAAGCAACTTTATTTCTGAAGAAATTCTTGAATTTGTGTTCTCAATCACTAGAGTAAACCATTAAATCAGAATATAAGTAAAAACAATAATTACACTTTAATCATGAGACTTGTGTTCACAAAACTAATGTCCTTATTTCTGAAAAATCATTGTGCAGGAAAATTAAGCAATTACTGTCCATTTTGTTAAAATAAAAATTGAACAATTACTATCCATTTCATTTAAATGATGCAAGAAATTTCACTTGAAAAAAGTTTTAATATTAGTAATACGTAACCTATTGCTTTTGTTTAGTTTACTCTTTCCGTTACAGAAATTACCCTCGTCCGTATGATGAGAATTCATTCTCCCAAAGGGTGACTTCCAGAAATATCTGAAAGTCGATGTTGCATCACTTGCCGATGCGCAGATATCCTCATCTTTTTTCCAGATGCGCCATAGTTTAGTATTGTTTTCTGCACTCGTCAGAAAATTGCCTTTGTTTCATGTCCTATTTAGCTTTTTGGCATTTTGAATATGTTTATCCTATATATTAAGTGTATTTACCCTCAGTCAGGTGTTATATTTTAGTCAGAATAAGCTCTTTTGAGAGTTGTTTGTATTTTTAGGTTATGTTTATTCATAACCTAGCCATTCAGTTACATGCCCTCCCCCCAGTAACTGTTTTATTGTGACTTCATTAATTTGGTTGCTTTTTCCAGACTTTGGGTAGATATTTAGTCTTCTATCCTTGCTGGATTGGTTTGTGACCTCCCTTTCATTTCATTTAATAGGTACATATAATTGGGCATTGATTTTCCATTCAGTTGTTTTTATGCGGAGTTTTACTTGTGGAAGTGGGTCTCACACCAGTATTCATATTCATTTGTGTGTTTAGTGGTACACACACCCTTTTTGTTTATTATAGTCAGTGAAAAATTGTATTCCTTTGTATGTTTTTCATTTTACCTTGCTGGTTTTTTGCTATTATTCATCTCCAGTACTCAGAATAAGTACTGTTTACATCGTTGTTATTAAAACATCAGCATGGTTATTGTTTTATTTCATATTGATAAGAGACTCCTAGGCAGGTACAATATTGCTGTCTTAATATGCATTGATTTCTAGTTCCATGTGATTCTCATAGATTATATGCTTTATATAAGATTATTGTTCTTGTTTTAAGAAGTTTTCTTTTCAGCAATGTCTAAGAGACAAACTGAAAGCCTCCTGGGACAGCCCCCACCTGCCTGGCATGTACCAGTTGTCCTTTTTGTGCTCTCTGGTCAGACAACCTTGCTAAAAACAGATGAACATACAAAAGAGAGGAAGAAGAGGCCTTCCTCTTCTTGATTGGAATCTTCAGGGTTTTCCCTCTGGTCTCTGAAGAGAATGGGATCAGTCTCTTTAGAGACACACAAGGCCCATGTTGCCCTTCCCAAGGGAAGAAATAAGTGGGCAGAGAGTGCATTGCCCCCACCCCCTGTTAGGGAGGAGCAGCACCCTCTCAGACCCCTGAACCTGTTAGTGGTGACAGTATTGAGCCATCCTGTAAGGGAAGAGTTAGGTTTTAAGTCTGTAAGATGTTAGAAAGGGTGTTCCTACATATCAGAGTTGCCTGACTGGTCATTGAGCATGAGTCACTGGTCACCATTCAGTGGCTGCTGGTCACTGGTCCATGAGTACTGGTTACTGGTAATTGGAGACCCTTCGGTATCGGGTAGGGATTAGGTTGAGGCTCCCCCCTTGGTACACTACCATTGAATCCTGCTAGGGACTGGGAGTTGGCATGCAGGTACCAGGCTAGGGAAGGGGATCAGAGCGGCATCTCCCCCCCCCCTTTCCTATTATCCCCTGATGTGGGGTCATCCAGTGCAGGGAAGTGATTGGTTCCTCCCTTTTATGTAGCCATGGACTTATTGCCCTTGGCCTTATACTAGAGAGGTTGATGTGGTGGTCCACAGACTTCCATCACCCTCTTACAAAATGGAGATTAAAAAGAGGTAGGGGTGCAGGCCCTCTTCTTCCAAATGACCCAGGAAGGTTGAGGGGCAATTTCACCCTCTTGCTGAGTCTGCAACTAGGGACAGTCCACTCACTCCAAGTGAGGAGTTACGGGACAAGGTCCCCATTTCCCAAGGTGTCTGTTAGTCCTCATCAACTCTCACTAGTTCAATGCAGAACAGGCTGAGGTGGCTTCCCCTCTTTTCTGGTCCCCTTCCTCCACCCAGCTATCATCCCAGTCTGTGGTGGAAAAAGAGATTTGGTCTTTTGACAAGATGTTGAATGAGGTTTATCATCTTCTACTCCTGGATTTGTGTCCCAAGCCCTCAGGCTTGGAAAACACAAACATTCTTTTTAATTTTGAGAGACTCTCCAGGGCTGTCTGCTGTACAGATCTTCCCGTACTCCACCACTCAGCCATGGTCAAGGAGCTTTCTCAAAGGTTTTGTATGGGCCAGGAGTTTTCTAGGCAGCATAGGGGGTGGTCAGTCTCCCCTCTATGTTGAGACTTCTGATCTCTGTTTCAAGCTATAGGGTTCACACTCCTGACTAGCCCTTAAACCTCCCACTTTGCGTGCCAGAGCATCATAGTATTTCCTTGGGGACCTTCCCACTTTCCAATCAAGACATTGGAGGTCTTAGAGTTTAAGGCTAGGTTACTGGTCACCATAGCCTCGCATGCTTTTTGACTCTCTGTCACCAGTCATATTTAGATGCTTGCTGGAGGCAGTGGCCAAGACATCTCAACATGCCTTGCTCATATCCATGGCATTATCATAAGAGCTTCTTCACTCTGTAGAAATGTTACATTGGACACTTTCAAGGTCTTACTGGAGATTTCATACCTTTCATGGCTTCCCTGGACCTTAGGTACCAGCAACACTGGTCCCTCTCATCCACTTCTGGCCTTTGAATGAGAAGTGAGGTCACCCTGACCATCCCCAGGGACCATCAGTAAAGTTATACAAAGTCATGTGGGCTGCAAATCCAAAAGCAACCCCAATCCAGACCTGCCTCTCAGCAGTCGTGCCCTAGCAGGTATTACTGGAGAGGCCAAAGGAGGAAGTTTGTAGACCCTTCTTCTTTTCCTATGGAAGGGGGGAGTCATGGGGACTCCCTCCCTCTCGTACAACATGTCCATCTTTCTTTGATTCCCATAGTTGCCAGACTATCCCTCTTTTTAGAGGCTTGGTCAAGTATAATGGACTATGCCCTTGAAATCATAAATGGAGGATACTGGCTTCAGTTCCAATAACTTTCTCCTTTGGCAAGGACCCCCATGTAGTTCCACCAGTTGAATAATCCCTTCTACAGAAGGGTGCAGTAGAGAGGATATTCAACAATCCGTCTCCATATTTCTACTCCTGGTTTTTCCTGGTTACCAAAAAAGGTGGAAAGTTTTATCTAATTATTAACCTTTCTCCTTAAACAAGTTTCTGCAGAAGGACCCTTTCAAGATGAAGACCACAGCTTCAGTTAAAGCCTCATGAGGGGGTGATCTCCATCAACCTTCAGAATGTGTACTTCCACATCCCTATTTTTCCTTCTCACTCTTGAGTACCCCTGGTTTGCCTGGATGGGGAGGTTTTCCTATTTCACACTCTGCCATTTGGCCTAGCCACCACACACAGAGCTTTTTAACAGAGTCATGGGAGTAGTTGCTGTCCACTTACAGTCACTGGGGATCCCTATCCTCCAGCATTTTGATGACTGCATGATCCACAATGTCCAGCAGAGTTCCTCAGACAAGATCTGACTTGCTGTTGGTCCATACTGACCATATTGGACCTTTTACCCAGCCGAAAGAAATCAGAGCAGGTTCCATATCAAGATTTAACATACATGCAGATGAATTTCCTCATGAACAAAGGATTAGTCCATATCCCATGGGACAGAGTAGACAGAAACCTGGCCTTGCTGGAAGCACTGAGAGCCCAGGCCTTGTTGTCGGCTTTTCTATATCTATCCCTTCTGGGAACCTTTAACTCCATGGTGTACCTGGTTCACCTGCTGGTAGACCAACCCAGGACATTGCCCCAGAGGAGGGACCTTCTATTGCAGTACAGGGGCTCTCTCCTACACTACAGCCCATAGATTCCTTACCATCATGCTTGGATGATCGCAAAGGATCTATCACCAAGACAGGTTTTTGAGCAAAGTTGCCAAATACATCCTTCAGGCCAGGAGACTCTTATGTCCAAGGTCTGTGATGCCAAGTGGAGAATCATTTGTAACTGGTGCAGTAGGAAACATGTTAATCCTAGCTGTCCCTCTATGAGTGCAGTAGCTGATTTTCTACTCTTCCGTTTTGAAGAGAGACAATGCTTGGTTTCTACTATCAAGAGCTATAGGACAGCCCTGTCCAGCACAATCAAATTTTCAAAAGGCCATGTCATCAGTTCGGATTTTCATATTGCTGACGTGATCAGCTATTCGAGCTGCGGAGACCAGTAATCTCTCTTTCAGATGCCTGGATTGAATCTGTCTTGTGGTTTTTAACTAAAACCACCTTTGAATCTTTGGGTAAAGCTTCTTTCAAGAACCTTACCCTCAGGACTATTTTCTTGCTGTCCTTAGTATCTGCAAAATGAAGGAGTGAGCTCTATGCCCTATCCGTAGAACAAGGCTGTCTGCAATTCAGTGGTAAGTATGAGTCGGTTTCTCTCCATTGCAACCAGGATTTTTAACAAAACAGCTTCCATCAGTAGCTTCACTCTCTATACAGATCCCCAGTCTCAGTCATATCTGTGCTGGGGATGATCTTTTATGCCCAGTTATGGTTTTACATTTGTGTTTGGCAGCCACTAAAATGAGACGAAAGGGTAGAGGGTGTCTTTTCCTTCCTCTAAAGGACTCTGCTGATATTTCAGCTTCCATTACTGTGAAACATTTTATTTTATTGGGTTTCAAATTTTGTGGATCGGGTAAAAAATACATTTTAATAGCAGAAATACATTACCCAAGAAAGGATCATATTGGTTGAGTCACAAGCGAGGAGAATTGTCAATAAGACACGGCACACTCGTGCACCTCTCTGCGCCTGCGCGAACATTCATCTTTTTCAAGGACACCATGTTAAATGGTTGTGTCGTTCATAACCTGACCAGAGAAAAATTGCTTGTGCCAAGTTAAAACCACGTTTGGTTCTCCTTTCAGCTTTATTTCATCTAGTATTACATTCATCCGTCTCTACTTCTGTTTTTATGTTCACGGGTAAGTCTTGTGTGTTAGTTTTAATGCATCATAGTCCCGACCACAATTAAGAAGCAGGAATTCATAATTTCCTTAATTAAATAATTGATCAGACATCAATTTGGTGTTTTTTCTAATTCACCTCTGTATTTAAATACCACGCATGATGCATCACATTGTTATTGTGTGCGTCTGAATTGCTGCTAGAGAGCAATACAGTTTTAAATAACTGAACATTTAATCCTTATTAAACAAACAGGTGTGATGAGGTGTGTAATGTATATAACATTGTTTACCTTTGTAACATTCACTGGGGTGCATATAGCATGCAGTGTATGCAAACAGGCGAGATGAACTGGTGTGTATATAGTACGTGGTATATACAAACAGGTGAGTTTTCACATGTGGAAATAATACAATATTGCTATTGTTATTATTGTTCTCCTTTAGATAACTTCTTAATTCAGGGAACAATTGGTTACCTTGTGCAAATACACTGGGGTGTATATAGCACCCAGTACATACAAACAGGTGAGTTTTACATATGAAAATAATACAATATTATTATTATTATTTTTCTCTGTCAGATAACATTTATTTCAGAGAACAATGTTGGGACAGTCTGTAACGCTTCTAGGGTAGCATGTGTCACCCTCCCAGATGGGAGGAGCAGCACCGCACCTTGATTAGTGATGAAGACGAACTAGGTTCTGACATGTCTATGTTGCCTGACCGGTGACTGGTGGCTGGTCCGGTCACCGGTTACTGACTGGTGCCTGGTCACCTGTCATTGACTGGTCACCGGTCATTGCCAGTCCTGTCACCGGTCAGTTCATCAAAGTGACAGGTCAATGTATGATGACCGGTCACCAGTCATTACGGTCCGTTCATCAAAGTGACTGGTCAGTGTATGATGATCGGTCACTGGTCACATCGTCCTGGTGACCGGTTAGATCATATCGGTCACAGGTCGCCGGTCATCTTGTATAAGTCACCGACCTTACATCGGCAATCACCCAGAGGCCTCATGGTACAGGGATAGGGATCAGACCAAGATCTCCCCTCTCCCCACACTACCATCATACCCTGTACAGGATTGGGAGTCTGCCCAGAGGGTCCAGACAAGGTAAGGGGATTGGATTGGTATACCCCCCCCCTTTCCTATTATCCCAAAGAATCCGTACAGGATGTGAGGCCCTCCACCTCAGGCTAATTGGTCCTTTATGCCCCCTTGGGCTACTGGACCCTAGAGGCAATGCTGCGGCTCGTGTCCCGCCATCGTCTCCTTGCAGATGGCATCCACCAGTAAAACAGAGGCATAGCATCATTCACGAAAGACGAGCGGTCTCGTCTTTATCCTGGAACGTCTGGAACACATAGAGCCCCTACTCACCATGATGAACAAGTATGGGAAATGGCACAGATTGCACCTATGTCACTGTCTCCAAAGGACATAATGATTCCCAGCCACTCTTCTGCTCGGAGTGTTCTAGATGATGATGCATTATCTACCCTCATTGACTCCAGTGAGTTCGAGGTAGAAACAGCCATTTTTCGCCTCCTATCAGGCCAACCAGCTCCTCTCAGTTGGATGAATCGGGGGAGATCTGGTCTTTTGATAATGTGGTGACTTGTGCCCGAAGCCATCTGGTGCACAGCGCAAGAAGATCCTTTCCAGTTTTTAAAAGATCTCTGTGACCCATCCACAACCAGATCTCCTGCTCCTTCCACTTTCCTCAACGATCGAGGAAATATCACAGAGGTTCTCCACAGGCCAAGACTGTGCTAGACAGTATAGAGAGTGATCAGTCCCTCCATATACTTTGAGACCTTGGTCTCTCCCTCTAGTTACCGGGTACATTCGCGAAAGTGGCCCATTAAGCCTTCCCAGTTGGATGCAGATGTGTCTTAAGTGAGTATTACAACTGGAGCCTGGGCACGCCTTCCTATTAAAACAAAGTCTTTGAGCAGAAAGCCCGGCTTCTGGTCACCATAGCTTCCCATCCAGACCTCTTCTCGGTTACTTCATTTAGTATGCTGAAGGAGGCCACTCTGAATCCAGCTGCATTACAATGTGTGCTGGAAGCTGTGGCCAAGATATCCTGGAATTCACTTTCTGTCGCAATAGAAAAGAAAAGGCTTTATCAGTGGAACTTCTACACATCCACCATGATGTTGTGCTAGACTCCTCAAAGGTCTTACTTAACCATAGTAAAGACCTTCTAAGAGCTGCTCCATTGGAAGCCGAGAGCCTCTTCGAAGGACTCATCCCCACTGTGACTTCACAAGATTTGTAGGATCATCAACATAGATCCTTCACAACTGGACCTGGCCCATCGCAGTCTGCCAGGAATCACACTAAGGTGAATCGCCCCCAGGGCCACGGCTAAATTGTTCAAACAGATGCAGCCCCAGTCCAATGCAAAAGCTCAAATGAGACCTCCTCCTCATCAGTCAGGTCCTCAGAATGAACTTCTCCAACCCACCTTCCTTTCCCAAGAAGGGGGGGGGGGGCAGCTCTAGGGACTCGCACCATCTCCTGCCGTGCATTCCTTCCCCAAATGTCCCTGTAGGTGCTCGTTAAAACCTCTTTTCAGAGGCTTGGTCAAGTACCATGGATGATGGGTGGGTCCTTTCTATTGAAAGCGAGGGTTACCGACTTCAGTTTGGGGACAACCTCCTCTATCAAGGACCTCGATGTTCTTTCACCAGTCCAATTTGGTGAAATTAAAGGAAGAGGTGCACACCCTTTTACAGAAAGAGGCAGTCAAGAGGGTCCTGAACGATCAGTATCCCACATTCTATTCCTGAATCTTCCTGGTCACCAAGAAAAGCGGGAAATTTTGTATCATTATCGATCTCCCCCTGTTAAACCAGTGGAAATACCTCTGGGTTTGCTTGGACCAGGAAGTCTTTCAATTCTGGGTTCTGCCATTCGGAATCGCTTCTGCACCCAGAGTCTTCACCCAAGTTATGTGAGTTGTCGTGTCCTATCTCCGATTACTGGGAACCCCAATTCTCCAGTACTTCGATGACTGGCTGATCCACAATGTTCAGGTTCAGTCCCTCCATCAGGATCTGTTCTATTGTTGGTCCACAGTAACTTGGTTGGGTTTTTTACCCAACCTCGAGAAGTCAGAACTTGTTCCATCTAAGTTTATGTAGGGATGAACTTCCTCATGAACCAGAACTTAGTCCAGGTTACACCGGACGACATAGATTGAATCCTGGCACTTCTAGAGGCGCTACGAGTGAAAACATTGTTGTCTTCTTGCCTTTACCTATCGTTATTGGGAACCCTGAATGCCACTACGGATCTGGTTCCCTTAGGACGTCTCCATATGCTCCCTCTACCATTTCTCCTTCTCGCAAGGTCGGAATCACACAGGGATTCTCTATCAGCATTGATTCCTCTTGGACCAGACTTTCATCACCATTTGCGCTGGTGGATGAATTCTAACAGATTCCTGGCCGGGGTCCCCATGCATGCGCCCGAACCCCACTCCTATCTGTTTGCTGACGCATCAGATTCTCGTTGGAGCGCTGACCTAAAGCCAGAGGATGTAATTCTGCATGGTCATTGGACTCGGGATGAGTCAACCCTCCACATAAACAACCTAGAAATGAAAGCCATATTTCTAGCATTGCAACGGTTCATCATCAGAGTAAGGACTTGATGTGTCATGGTCTCCTCCGACAACATGTCCGTCGTAGGGTATCTTTGATGTCAAGGAGGCACACGCCCCTTTTCTCAGTGTGGAGGTCTGGAACCTTCTCTGCTGGGCCCCCTTGGAGAACATTATCCTCCGAGTTCACCAGATTCCAGGGAAGAAGAACGCTTTAGCAGACAGTCTGTCCAGGTCACGCAAAACAGTTATCACGGAATGGACTCTTCACTGCTATGTAACAGAATCTTTTTTCTCACTAGGGGGAAGCCCCTTGTGGACTTGTTTGCGACCAGGCTCAACAACAGACTTCCCTTTTATGTCACGCCAGTCCCGGACCAGAGAGCTTGGGCAGTGGATGCATTCAGCTTCCAGTGGGATCGTCTCTTCGCGTAGGTCTTCCCACTGTTCTGACTGCTACCTCAAGTTCTGCAAAAGTCAGAATGTCCACTGCTCATATAATTCTCATAGCCCCATTATGGCCCCAACGATCGTGGTTCAGTTATCTTCTGTTGCAACACAGAAGCTCCCTCCTACACAACAACCCACACATTCTCCACCTTCAAGCTTGACTCATCTCAGGTGATCTATCTGCCAGAACAAGTGTTCGGACTGTGTCGCCGGTTGCATCATTCAGGCCAGGAGAGCTTCAACATCCAAGGTCTATGATGCCAGGTGGAGAAACTTCTGTGATTGGTGCAGTAGGAAACACGTTGATCCTAGCTGTTCCTCTGTAACTTCAGTTATTGATTTCCTTTTGTTCCATTCGAGAACAAAAGATGTTCAGTAGCAACTATCAAGGGCTATAGATCTGCCATTTCCAACACACCTAAATTCTCTCAGGGCTTAGTAATCGGTTCAGATTCACACCTTGTTGATGTCATTAAGTATTTTGAGCTGCAGAGACCTGTCTACCGCTCTCTTACACCCAGATGGAAACTATCTTGTGTTTTATGGTCCTTAACCAAAACCCCCTATGAACCTTTGAGCAAGGCTTCCTTTCAGGACCTCACACTCATGACAGTGTTTTTACTTGCTTTGGCGTCTGCGAGAAGATGCAGCAAGATTCATGCATTGTCTGTTGACACGGGCTGTCTCCAGTTTAATGCCAATTATGAATCCATAATCTTCCTCCTTTTTCAGCCGGGATTTTAGCAAAAATAAAAAATAAAAAAATTAATCAGTTACCTGTGGTAGCCCTATCATCTATAAGCCTATAAAATTCCCAGTCTCAGTCGAATCTGTACTGGAGGTGATCAAGATAGGTTTTATGCCCAGTTAGGGCCCTGCGTTTCTATCTAAATGCTTCAAAAGGGAAAAGAAAGGATAGGAAACATCGTTCCTTCCTCTTAAGGGCTCTGTTGATATTTCCGCCTCCACTGTCTCACAGTGGATTGTCGCCTCAATCAAAAGAGCTTAGTAGTCTCTTCCCAATAGAGACCACTTTTTATGAAACATCAAAGCCCATGAGGTTCAAGCATTCGCTGCCTAATGCACCTATCTAAATCACTCTTCCTTGGAGGACGTCATGAAGGCAGCATTTTGGCAATCCCATACTACCTTCTCTACCTCTGCTCATTTACACAACAAAGTGCAGGTATCTTCTCTTGGGACCCATAGTTGCGAAACAACATGTGGCCTGGAGGGACTCCAACAAATTGTAAAGTGGATCTCTCCCTCAAATGATGAGCACTTTTTATTTTTCACTGTTTTTGATCAGTTTAACACATCAGCCTACCTGCCTAATTGACAAATTCAGCTTTGTAATAGTGATAGGATATTGTATTGCTGCTATTAAAATGTAGTTTGTTTTTTTTGGGGGGGGGGAACTAATTTTAATTTTGCAATACTTACCCATCACTATTACTGAATGACCTCTTCCCACCCAGCTCTGATGTCCTGGCATAATGTCATCTATGAACAAGATGAATGTTCACGCAGGCAGAGAGGTTCACGAGTGTGCCATGTCTTACTGACAATCCTCCCGTCTGTGGGAGGATGTATTCACATCGAATGGACGAGATTTTTCGACATGAAAAAGTAATAGCTATGTAATAGTGATGGGTTAGTATTGCAAAATTAAAACGAGTTTAACCCCCCCCCCCCCAAAAAAAAATACATATTCATGGGTATCTAATTTCGTGATCTAGCATTTACAAAAAAAATAACGATACATATGTCTCTGTAAAAGATTATACTGACATTCATATCCACGCATTTGCAAACGAACAGGTTGAATCAGTACTACTGTAATTAAATTGATTAAGTAAGTTATTCATTGCTAACATCTTCCGTAAATGCAGGGATCTCAAAGAAACTGCTGACTTCTTTTTCCACACGTCTGAGATAAAACATTTAATACCACTATTGTAATCTTAAGTAATTAGGTTCTCAGGCATTCTTAAAGACCACTATGAAAGCATAAAGTTCTTAACAATTAGGGATTAGGCACCTGAATAAGGCCAATGTCTGTAAACCTGACAAGCCTGCCAAAATCGCCCTGTGGGAATCCCTAATGTATATTTCACATTTTCAGCACTATAGATAACCGTGGTGTCACGGAATTGTATCATTTATATCAATATGTATATGTGATCAAAAATGTATTCGGGTTTCGTTTCTGACTAGAGCGTTACTCGGGGGTTGTTTATTTTTTTCGGCTCTAGTTATTTTGAAATACTGAGCGCGATTCACCCCATGCTGCACGTGCAAATTGCCTGCAGTGAAAACTCGCGTACCTAGCTGCTGCGCATATCTGTCACAGCTAGAGTACATATAGAGCGAATTCTCTATAAACAAATTACACTACGACGAGTCTTGTCAGAAGCTTACCTCTTTACGGGGGCAAAACTTCAGCTGTAGAGCGTGTTCCCTATGTATGGTTTGGTGATGAGAAGTCACAGAACTCTGTGTGGTTTCGTGTGACGTGTACGCTGTGTCTGGTGACGTTTCGGAAGAGTGTACTGGTTTTCTCGATGCGAGGGACCAAGGCTTCTCGACCAACGGGTCTGTGTTAATGTGAAGGCTCTCGAGGGATCCTTCAACAGACTGGGAGGGGTGGACCATGCGTGGTGGCTCCTTGACCATGGACTAGAGCGGGTGGAACCGTAGATACATCTTGGTAGTCAAACGGGCGCCACGATAGTTATATTTATTGCGTGTTCCATTTTATTGTTATCTCAATATTGCTATCTGTGCAAGATCACATTCATTCCCATTTCAATGTCGCTATATGTGTGATAGATTCATAATTTCATGCATTCCCATTTCATTTTCGTTATATGAACGATATATTCATAAATTCATACATATTCCAATATCGCTTGATGAATTGATAAATTGATGAGTATCATATTGATAAGTGCATAAATCACATGCTTTGGTCACCCTTGGTACTTAATAAGACCTTGTTTATATTGGGGTGTAGATCATATACTCTTATTTGTTGATTGGTGATAGGATGCCATTCACGTTTGTTTAAAATTCCATTCGTTAAATTCATCTTTGATTTTCCTCGTTGAGTTACTTGTTGTTGATAGTTCCATGTTAGGAACTTTATAATTTTCCTTATCTTTTTGTTATAATGGTGTCAGATTTGTTCATCTTTAAATTGCGTTTATAAATAAACATCTTATTAACACAGTTGCTTTCGGTGTCTTCGCTAATCCAGTCCCAACCCGGCTTCATCCTGTGACACGTGGCATTAAACTAAAGATAGAAACAGGTGATGCCGTTCCACTGCATATGACGGGGGGGGGGGGATGTCGGCTTGCTTGATGTTTTGTTGTGACTTTAAATTTGTGGTCTAGCTCACCCACGAACCCCACAAATTAAAAGTGTTTCACAGTATTAAGAGAACTTATCAGTCCTTTACTGAGAAGAACCTTTCATTGATGGAGATTAAAGCCCATGAGGTTAGAGCCATTGCTATCTCATGTGCCTATCTAACTCATTCATCTTTGGAAGATGTGATGAAAGCCATATTTTGGATCCTTTTACCTTCATTCCTTGATGCATCAAAGCAAAGGCATATTTTCTCTGGAGCCCTTAGTCATGGCACAAACAATATCTCAAGCAGATACCATCTTACAGTAGTGGACACTTCTACCATAATGGTGAGTATTTCATTGTTTTTCTTTTATACCAGTTTTGGTGGTCATCACCATCCCACAAAACTGGCAAATTCAGCACTGCAGTCGCAACAGTTAATGTATTTTACTGATATTAAAATGTAGTTTTTTGGTGGAGGGAGGGTTAAACTAATTCTAATGATGTAATACTTACATATTGCTATTGCCAGATTCCCTCCTCCTACTCCACACTGATGTCCTACTACTAGTTTACATCCTTCATCCTTGAAGAAAAGAGGAGGCCAGTGATGCAATGTTGACTTTCAGAAATTTCTGAAGTCACCCTTTAAGAGGATGTATTCTCATCATACGGATGAGGGTAATTTCCATCCCATAAAGAGTAAGCTATGCAATTGCAACAGGTAAGTATCACATCATTAAAATTAATGTTAACTCTGAATAATGAAATTTGATAAATTATCTGTAAAAGAAAAAGAGACCAGAATGCCCAAGTAATTGGAAAAACACCTATTTGATACATTTGACATTTTCATTGTTTACCTTATTGATTTGTAGTTACAGACTAGAAGAATTAACTCAGGGAATTATGAATGCTATCCTCCTTTTCTTGAAAAGGAAAAAAAAAAAAAAGACTTATTATTGTACTTATTGTAATAGATAAAAATCGGTGAAATGTTGGCTTATTTTGAAGATTTTTTAATATAAATAGTTTGTGGATAACATTTTTCTTTCATACTGTTTATGATAAGTAAATATGATAAGTAAATAAGTAAATAATGACCTTTATAATTATTTATTCAATATATGAATTAGATTAAAAAATGAGAGAAAGGATCATATTGCTTGAGTCACAAGTGTTTTACTCATCTGCAGTTCTTTTTTTCCTCTGCTTTATATTTTCGTTGTAATAAATGTTTCTCCATTTAATAAATGGGCATAATTTATATTGAAAATTTCCAAACAATTTAAAATTCAGTGATAGTATTTGTTTCTATATTTATCTATTCTCTTCCTTCTGCAGTTGAATAATTGTTGCAATGTCACAAAAATATTGTGAATGAACTGAAGTCTTTGATAGGTAAAATCAGTGGATATTTGACATTCATTGATATAGGGAATAGAATTTTCTCTTTTGATCAATTCTTTAATGTAATTATTTGTTGAAATTAATAATTATTTTATAAATTCATTTGTGTGGTGTAATTGATTGGGGCTGAAAAATTAAATTTAAAAAAATTTGAAGTCAGTTTGATAAAATTAGTTAAATAATTCAAAATAAAGGATTGTGAAATAAATAACTGAGGAAAATAAGAATTATTCCATGAATTACAGCCTCATGATAAAAAATGAGTTGGACAAAATCACATGGGGAAAAGGCCTAAATTATAACAATAATGAAACTTTAGGGTAGTCAGCTTACCAAATATTGTTTCACAGAATGCACTGTTAACCTAAATGCTTGTGGAAATAAGTGATATTTACAGTAAATGTCTATGAATATAGCTTCCATTGTACCAAGCACTGGGTGTTATCATTGCTGTAACAGCGGAATGTCATGTGATATGAATGTTGTCATGCCCATTACAACCCTTAATTCAAATGTCTGCATGTCTCATGATCATCATGAGAAGTATATGCCAAGTGTGGCCAAAATCAATGCTATTTAAATGATAACAAAAGTAATTATTTTGTGCTCATAAATGATATGAAATAGTCTGTGAGAACAATAATAGATTTGCATGGTTAGTTAAAAATGAATGACATAATAACAACATATTTGCGGTGCTTCTCACATCTGTGAGACATAGGATGAGGAAAGACATTTGTTCTGGTATCATGAAGGTTACATGTTCCAAATACATATGTATGTCATCTTTTGCAGAGGCTTCAGGTGATTGTGGTTCAGGAGGTAGTGGAGGATATGGTGAAATGTTAAGCATTGCCATTCATATAGGCATAATTGTTGGAGTAGTAGTCTATCTTGACTGTATGTATTAAGAAGAAAGGGGCATATGGGTGGCGTGGTAAGTAAGTAATTTAGTAATTGTTTTGTGTAATCAGAGCTCACTATTATGAATGTTGGGAATTCAAGTGTTAGATTCTATACTCATTTATTTCAAAATTGTTTCCTCTCATTTTAATACTGCAGTGTTGTTTGGAATGTGCTGTACCCCATCCTCCTTGGGTGTTGCTTAACACTCTCTGCGGTGCACCCTTCCCTTACTAGTGTGTGATATGCCATCATTGTAGGGAAGCTGGTTTTAAATCTCAAGAGGTTTAAAACATTGGAGACATTAACATTCTACATAACTATTTTCAGCATCAACTTGGTATCCTAAACCCTTATTATATGGTACCTCTTTAGAGCCTGGGTACTTAGTAAGCCTCATGTCTGTGTCTTGAAAACTTGGTTAATGTTACGATCATCATGAGAAGATGTGCATATCGATAAATCAATTTGCTCCTGTGATTTTTGTTAGAATTGTTGCCCTTTTTGACTTGCAGCCTGATATAGTGTATGGCAGAGTCTTGTAAACACCATTAGTCTCACAGTTTTGAATGAATCACAGTGAAACTTTGTAAGTTTTATGATCAATATTTGAAGATGCTGATGTCAATAAATCACTGTGCTCTCACAATTTTTAGCTCTACTGATCATAGATTAGAAGAGCTTATGCTATGGCCTGTCATCTGTCCTCCATCTCTACATTATGACAAGTTGTTTTATCCCTACTACTCCTAAATTACTTAGAGGATTGCCATGAAACTTTACGCACACATTCACCCCAAGGTCTAGTTCATCCTAAATGAAAATGGTGCCAATTGGACATCCAGCATTACCACCACAATGGCTGATTTGAAAATCTTATCTTTACTCCTCCTGAACAGATGGTCACATCAGCTTGATGTTTTAATATCAGTAATACGTCATCTGTTGAAGTCATCCTTTCATAAGGTGACTTTCAGAAGATTCTCAAAGTCATACATATTATGATCATCATCAGAAGATGCACATATTGACAAATCGTTGTGCGGCCATGATTTTTGTAAGAGGTATAACCCATTTTTACTTTAAGGTTGATGTAATATATGACAGAATTTTGGGGAGGCAACTAATCTTTCAGTTTAAGTGGAATGCTGTGAAACTTAGTACATGTTATGGTCAGCATCATCAGATATGCATCTTTACCAATCATTGCAATGTTCTAGCTAGGAATTACTTACAGAGAGGAGGGGAAGAGGGGCACTATTAACAAAGGGGGCACTTCTGTTGAACAAGGGGGTACCAATGTTAAACAAGGGGGCACTTCTGTTGAACAAGGGGGTACCAATGTTAAACAAGGGGGCACTTCTGTTGAACAAAGGGGCACTATTTGTAATACTGGGCTTATTTTTGCAATAAAAAGACAATGTTGGTAATGAAAGTTAGCATTTAATCTTTCTGGAAGTAGAAACAGACAAGCATATCCATTTATTTATCCTGCATTAAATAAACAGAAACATAAATAGAAAACAATACAGATTTAAGGTGTTATAGTGATCTAGAGAGAAGCAGAGGAGAGGGCAGAGGGAGCAGACTAGAAGGGTCTAGAGGGCAGAGGGGCAGGGTGAATGCCCTTCTGTGTCTATCTAGCTGAATCGTTTGAATCAATGCATTGTATACACACTATTTTGATAATGGATGTGCCCTTTTTATGCACTGCCCATAAGGCAGAGTGTGCAATGTTAAGATGTTAATAACTCAAGTTGTCATCCATCTACAGTTACGAAACTTGTGGATTGTTTGCACTTGGGATAAAGAAGAACCCTTTATTGATTTTGGTGTCAAAAGATCAAAAGTCAAGGTCACTGTGACTGAACAAAGAAACTTTGTTTCTGCACAATAACTGTGTTGTCCACCATCTACAGTTGCCAAACTTTGTTGATGGCTTGCATGTAGGGTAAGGAAAAACCCCTATCAATTTTCTGTCAAAGGTCAGGGTCACTGTGACTGAAAGAATATAAATGGCTTCTACACAATAACATGAGTTCTCCACAGTGTACAGTTACCGTGCTTAGTGGATGGCTTGCAGATGGGGTAAGGAAGAAGCCTATTGATTTTGTTAATGATAGATCAAAGGTTAAGGTCACTGTGTCTGAAAGAAGAAAAATGGCTTACACACAGTTATGTTAGTTCTACATCACAGACCTGAATTGAACTTTGTGGATGGCTTGCACGTGGGTTATGGATCATTTGTTTGTCAAAAGGTCAGAGGTTAAGGTCACTTTGACTGAAGGGAAAAAGCTTTTTTACTGTTCATAGACCAATAAAGATTATGCTAGGACCTGTCATCCATCTTCTGTTTGTTATCTTAACTTCTACTGGAAGGATTACCATGAAACTTGACACAAACATTCATCCCAAGGTCTAGTTGGTCCTAAATGAAAATGGTGCTGCTCTGATATCCAGTATGGCCACCACATTGGTGATCATGACCTTTTTTTTATTGCTAGTCTTTGTGAACTGATCATCATATAGACATCAGCTTTCCACTAAAAAACTTCTTTTGATGACTAGTTGGTCCTAAATGAAAATGGTGCTTATATGACTTCCAATGAGGCTGCCATGGTGGTCATTTTGAAGATCTTTTCGCTACTCCTCTTGCATGGTTAGTCGTATTGATGTTTAGTTATCACTAAAAGATGTTGGATGTCTGGATGGTCTTATATCAAAATTGCACCCCCCAGGCATCCAATATGGTCACCAAGGTGGCCATCTTGAACATATTGATATTGCTACTTTTCTTAAATGGATGGTCATGCTACATGTGTTTTTCACTTAAAGACTTCTTATGATGTCTTGTTAATCCAAAATAAAAACAGTTCCCCATGGATATCTAATACGGGGTTTTCACTAAAGGGCTTCTTAAGATTGAATTGTTAATCCTAAATGAAAATGGTGCTGATTTGACAGCCAATGAAGCCATCATTGTGGCTATTTAGAAAATCTTGTTATTGCTACTCTGCATGAATGGATGGTCATATTTACATGAGGTTTTCACTAAAAGACTTCTTATGATGTCTAGTTCATCCTAAACGAAAATGGGTCTGATCTGGTGTCCAATATGGCTGCCACAGTGGCCACCTTGAAAATCTTGTTATTGATACTCCTCCTGAATGGAAAGTCATATTGACATTGGGTTTTCACCAGAAGACTTCTTTTGATGCCTAGTCAGTTCTAGGTGAAAATTGTTCTGATCTGATATCCAATATGGCCACCCCAGTGGCTATCTTGAAAATATTTGTATTACTACTCCTGAATGGTCATATCAACATGGGGTTTTTACTAAACAACTTCTGTGATGTCTACTTGGTCCTAATGGTGCCATTCAGACATTCAATATGCCTGCCACAGTGGCTATCTTGAAAATCTTGTTATGACTATTTCTCCTGAATGAATTTTCATATCAGCATGGGGTTTTCACTCAAAGACATCTTATGATGTCTAGTTGGTTGTAAATGAAAATGGTGCTGATCTGACTTTTAATTATGACTGCCACAACGGCCATCTTGAAAATGTTGTTATCACTACTTCTCCTAGATGGCTAGTCATATTGAGATTGTGCTTTCACCAAAGCACTTCTTATAATGTCTGGTTGGTACTAAATAGAAGTGGTGCCAATCTATCAAATATGGCCACTGTGGCATCCATCTTGAAAATCGTGTTATCGTTGCTCCTCCAAATGGAAAGTCATATCAACATGGGGTTTCCACCAGAAGACTTTTGTTGCCTTGTTGGTCCAAAATGAAAATGGTGCCAAGTTGACTTCCAATATGTCCACCACAGAAGCTAATTTGAAAATCTTGTTATCGCTGAAGAATGTTAAAGATGGTTTCAACACTCTGCAATTAAAGGGAGAAATCGTTTTATTTTGAATTCCTGGAAATTCTTTTCAGCCAGTAGAGGGACACTTGTTATAGTTTTTGTCTTTTCTGACTTTACACTTTTGATGTAGGATCATTTGAACACAACTATTTTCAGTTTTAAATAGATCATCATGAAACTTTGCATGTATTATTTGAAGATGCTCAAGATGTACAAATCATTTTACTTTCACAATTTTTGTTAGAATTATTGGCCTTTATGTCTTGCACATTTTTTATGAATCGCTATGAAACTGGTTTCACATTATCATCATCATCTTAATAATATGTACATATTGACAAATTTTTGTGCTCCCATGATTTTTAGCTCTACTGGTCATAGACCAGAAGAGCTTATGGGTTGATCTGCTGTCCGTCATCCAACATCCATCTGTCTGCCTGTACAAGGTTGTTATCTCTACTTCTCCTAAAATACTTGGACAATTACCATGAAACTTTACACACACATTCATCCCATGGCCTAGTTGGTCCTAGATGAAAATGGTGCTGCTCGCTCATCCAATATGCCCACTGCAGTAGCCATATTGAAAATCTTGTTATCGATACTCCTCCTGAATGAATGGTCATATGAACATTTCACTAAAAGACTTCTTATAATGTCTGCTTGGTCCTAAATGAAAATGGTGCCGATCTGACATCCAATATAGATGCCACAGCAGCCATCTTGCGCAAATCTTGTTATTACTGCTCTTCCTGAATACATTGTCGTATCAACATGAGGTTTTTCACTAAAAGACTTCTAATGATGTCTACTTGGTCCTAAATGAAAATGGTGCTGATCTTGGGTCTAATATGGCTGCTATGGTGGCCAGCTTGAAAATCTTGTTATCACTACTTCTGCTGAATGGATAGTCATATCATTATGAGGTTTCACTAAAAGATTTCTTATAATGTTTTGTTGATCTTAAATTAAAATGGTGCTCATCTGATGTTCAATATGTGCCATTTTGAAAATCTTGTTCTAGTGACTCCTCTTAAAGGGAAAGTCATTTTGACATGGGGTTTTCATCAGAAGAGTTCTTATGGTGTCAACTTGGTCCTAAATGAAATTGACTAACCACAATATGGCCACCATTTTGGCTATCTTGAAAATATTGTTATCTCTACTCCCAAATGGATTGCTATATCAACATGGGGTTTTCACCAATAAACTTTGTATGATACCTAGTTGGCCCTAAATGAAAATAATGCCAGTCATATATCCAATGCTACTTTGTCCTAAATGAAACTGGTGCCAATCTGACATCTAATATGTCCACCACAGCAGCTAATTTGAAAATCTTGTTATTGCTAAAGAATATCAGAGGTGGTTTCAACACTCAGCAGTTAAAAGAAGAAATGGTCTTATTTTGATTTCCTGGAAAGTCTTTTTGCCCACTAGAACATCAGTCCCTTCAAGGGACTCTTGTTTCATAGTTTTTGCCCATTTTGATTTAACAGCTGAATGCAATGTATGGCAAAATTTTTTGAATGCAGCTACTTTGCAGTTTTAGCAAATTGCTGTGAAACTTCGTACACATTATAGTCATGAGAAGAAGCAACGCATGTTTGCCTGTCATTTTACTCGCACTTTTTTCAAACAAGTAATGTGCTTTTTAGCTCTGCTGGCCATAGACCAGAAGATTTTATGGGGTGACCTGATATCCAATGTCCATCCATCCACCATCCATCCATTAGCACAAGTGTGTTATCTCTAATTCTTGTAAACTACTTAGAAGCTTGCTGTGAAACTTTACACACACATTCATCCCATGTTCTGGCTGGTCCAAAATGAAAATGGTGTTGCTTGGACATCCAATATGGCCACAACAGTGGCCATATTGAAATGCTTGTTATTGCTACTTTTCTCAAATGGATGGTCATATCAACATGAGGTTTTTACTAAAATACATTTTATACTGTCTAGTTGGTCCTAAATGAAAATGGTGCCAATCTGATGTCTGATATGACAACATGGCAGCCATCTTGAAAATCTTGTTATTGCTATTCCTGAATGGGAAGTTATATCAGCATGGGGTTTTCACCAAAGAATTCATATGATGTCTAGTTTGCCCTAATTGAAAATGGTACCACTCTTGCATTGAATATAGCCAACACAGTGGCCATCTTTAAAATCTTGTTTCTGCTACTCCTCCTGAATGAATGGTCATATCAACATGGGGTTTTTACTAATAGACTTTTATGATACCTAGTAAGTCCTAAATGAAAATGGTGCTAGTTGTACATCCAATATGGCTGTCATGATGACAGTCTTAAAAATCTTATTGTCACTACTCCTTCTAAATGGACGATCATTATGACATGGGGTTTTTTCCAAAAGACTAATAATGATGTCTACTTTGTCCTTAATGAAAATGGTGCCAAACTGACATACAATATGTCCACCACAGCAGCTGATTTGAAAATCTTGTTATTGCTGAAAAATATCAGATTGATTCAACACTTTACAGTTAAAAGGAAGAAATTGTCTTATCTTGAATTCCTGGACATTTGTTTCACCCACTAGAGCATCAACCCTTCGAGGGACTCATTTAGTCCACATGGCCATAAGGTCAAATGAGCTTATAGTTTGGCCCTGCATCCATCATCTGTCATCTGTCATCAGCAATTGCTTGTTACCACTCTGGAGTCCATATTTATGAGTTTAAATCAAACTTGGAATATGGTTTTATATCATAGAAATCTCGCATGAGTTCAATAATGAGCATGATCCATGCATACAAATGAGGTGATCTTGTATCTGATTGGTGAACCTTTTGGAATATATGCTCAAGATTTTGGACAATTTTGATAATGAGCAAGATCTATGCATAATAAATAAATGATCTTGCATCTGATTTGTTTAGCTTATTACAACTGTGGAAGCATTAATTCTGATCCAATTTGGAATTATATCTACAAGATATATGTTTTTGTATTATGAGCAAGATCTATACATTAATAAGGGGATCTTGCATATGACTGACTGAACTTCTTACCACTTGAGGGACTATTTATGACCCAAGTTTAATCAAACTTAAGGTAAATGAGCTAATATCATCAAGATGTTGGATGATATATATTATGAGCTAGACCTGTTGATATATTTATAAGGTGGTTTAGCATCTGATATGGAGATTTTTTACCACTCAAGATATCATATTTGTGATAGGATTTGGATCAAATGTGCCAAATAGGCCTGTGTTATCAAGATCTTCGTTGAGTATGATTATGAGTAAAATTCATGCATATTATTTTATATGACCTTGCACCTGATTGTCTGAGCTTGTCAAGAATCTTATCTATCTCATATCTGATAGATTTTGATCCAACTTGTTAAACAGTCTTATATTATCAAGATGTTGTTTGAGTTTGATTAGAAGCAAGACCTACTCATAATAATGAGGTAATCTTGTATCTGATTGGCTGAGCTTGTTACCACTATGGAGACTGAATTCCTTGGAGTTTGTTCCACCTTAAACTTATATTATCATTATCATAGACAGGTTCTATTAAGTGAGATCAATGAATGAGGTTTAACCAGAAGTGCCAGTTGTACATCACAGATACAGCTCCTTCTTATGAGATAATAGCAAACCACCACCTGTGTCAGAAAAATGTAGAAATTATAGAGTCCAATTTCTTCTTCATTGTTGAACCAACAATGCTCAGATTTTACAGTGTTATAAACAAATTAGCTCTTATTATTTTAGTACATATGCATCAGCCATGATTTTCTCTTTAACGGCATTATTTCAGCCTTATCAGTCAGAATCTGGGTTTTGTATCAAGTGATACGTACACCACATATGACATAATTCTCTGTTTCACAAATGCATTTATGATTTGCAAGTTTTCTTTTCATTTATGTTAACTTGCAAATTAATATTATGCTGCCAAATTCATTTTTCCCCTGTTGTTATGGCAAGGGGGACATTAAAGTGTCCATTTGTGGCTCTATCCACATACAAGTTTAAGAACACTCTAACATTTTACATTTGTTTGTTTTTTACATCAGATTTGCTCTGACGTTTTATCTCTAAGAGGGCTGAAAAAAGAGTTCAGTGACATACACATTTGTCTTGTATTTCTACAAGTTGTGTCAGTCATCAAATTAGATTAGGCATCACAATAGCTTTTTTAGCACTTTAGCATTCACACTTTTGGTTTGATTATTATCACATCAGCTTTGATTCTTTATCTTAGCATGATCACAGATGAATTAAATTAAAACCAGCTTCTGACCATATTTCACAGAAATGATTTGCCCAGGCCCATTCCTAATCACCCAAGAAAAATTACTGCTCTGCATCTGCCATGTATAATCAGTTTAGCATCTACCAGTACTGCTTTTTTTCTAATTCTCCTAAGAAATGGCTCGACCAAATTGAATTTAGCATTATGGCATCCATCTTCTGTAGCAAAGGGTCTTTGATCCACTTCATTCCACATCAAACCTTGGTACATGTAGCTAGCTAAAACAGTGGTTTGAACAAGTGTACTCTTGGGATGAAAGAGTTGCTGCTCATAGCAAGCAAAATCAGTTGTCCAAAAAGAATTGTTATATGACTTTTAGATATTAAATATGGTGACTTCCACTGTGTCAACATGCCTTGGTTCAAGAGAAGAAATTGTGTGTAAAGTTGAGTTGGAGAAACATACATGCAGGCATGTGACTTTGTCTGTGGAGGCCACTATCATTATTCCAAAGTAGCATCCTCTGTAAATGTAACAAGCAGTCATATTGGATCATTTTTTTGTCAGGTGCATCCAATCGGATAGTGGATCAGTACATATTTTTTCAGCTAGCTACATGTACATATGCCAAGAGTCAGACAGTGTGGAATGATGTGGTTTGACGACCCTTGGCTAGCAAAGATGTATGGTGTCCAGATCTTTCAAATTAGTACAAAATGATGTAGGTCTGTCATCCAGTAATAATGACTACCATTGTTAATAATGGACAAAAATATTTTAAGAACTTTAAAAAAAAAAAAAAATAATAACAATATTGACATGTAGCATCCTGGCAGTACTTTTCAGTTTTACATAAATGATGCTGAAATTACTAAAAATAAAAAACCTTTTAATGCTTTATGTTCCTAAACTGCTTAATGTACTTTTACAAAATTTAAAAAAAATTAAATTTAAATTTGCATAAGGGCCTTAAAGGTGAATACAAATATTGCTGATGTGCCATCAGATAATCCAGCTTGCACTAAATATGAAAAACCATTCAAATGACTTCTTCTCAAAAAACATTTAATAGCATGTGACCAAGTTGTAGACCAAATTTCACAGAGACTATCCTTGCATCAGAAATACATCTTTTCATGAAGTTTAATTACTCTTCGTTCAAGAGTGGCAAAAAAATACACACTAAAAACTGAACAAAACCATGTAAACATTCATTAAAGGTAACTGTCAACTACTTTTGCAGTAAGGGTGCATTCATCTAATTTAGTCATCAGGTTTCATTACTCATCCATGGAGAGTGGCTGAGAAATATGTACTTGAAATAAACAAAAGCATTGCGCAAAGTATTAGATAAATGATGCAGTGACCAATTTTGTAATGAAGTTGTGCTAAATTATAGAAATGATTCAGAACATCAATTTTCAATAATCTACCATGAAGAAAGTATGCACTAAAATAAAATAAAAACATTGAAGCATGAAATAAAGGTATACATTAAACTACTTTTCAAGTGAGGATTTTGAAGATTTGTGTCCACTCAAGTTCAATGACTTCAGGCAGATGTATTAATTGAATTGTGAACTAAGTAGTCATGAGTTACATGGCAAAAACTTAATAGATGTTGACTTATATAGGTAAAAGTTTTGACCCTTGGCCAAGCTAGAGTTAGATTCCTGCTGAGTTGTCAAGTTTAAAATTTTACATGAAGAAATACTGAAAATATTGGTCTAGAATACTGGAGCCAAATATGTGTCCCAGTCCTAATGAAAACTATTTCAAAATAATACAGAATTCTCAATTTTACAGATTTACTCGTGCAAATTTTCTTTCCATTCAGTCCATTTCTGTCCCAAAATGATGGGATCAGGTTCCAATCCCAATCACCCTAGAAATATCTCTTTTTACTGTAAGCCTCCAGCACTTCATTTGTAAATTAATGTGAAATGAACTAATACTTTATCCTATTTTTTCTAAGCTTAAGGTTGAGGAGGGATCAGGAACACTACCATAAAAGAAATTCTTTACCATGAGCAGCCACATCGATAAAGAAGGATTCAGTGGAATAGAGTGGGAATATATGAAGAACTCTGTGTAAAAGAGACAGACATATCTTATCCAAGGCCTGGAGTTCCTCTTTTCACTCACCTGGCTGTAAGGCCAAGTGAGCTCATGATATGACCCTGCATCCTTTCAACATGTTGCATCTCTCTATTAAGGCCCAGTCAATTTTAAGTAAATATTTAATGAGAGAACCCTGACATAATTTTTAGCTCACCTGTCTATAAGGCCAAATGAGCTTATGGTATGGCTATGTGTCGCCCATTGTGCATCTGTCCATCTATAATTGCTTGTTCAAAGTCTGGAGTCCAAATTTTGAATCCAGTTGCAATCAAACTTGGAATATGGATTTACATCATCGAATTCATGACAAGTTTGATAATGAGTGAGATTCATGCATATTAATGAGGTAATCTTGCACCTGAGTGGCTATCCTTATTACCACTCTGTAGGCCAGATTTGTGATCTGATTTGAATCTGACTTAGAATATTTGCTTATATCATTAAGATCTTGGATAAGTTCATAGTAATTCAGTCTTGTTGTCAGAAAATCCGGATCATGACTCGATGCTTTGTGTGTCATGATTAGCTGGATTTTCTGATGCTGACAACTCAGCATGATCTAGCAATCAAGATTGCATTACTATGATGATATATAGAATTGAAATAAAAAAACAACACAAATGTCAATAGATTTGTGCGACTGGTGTCGCATTTACTGTATGCTTCTTCAGGCACAAAATATTATAATAACAATTTCATATGTATAATGGGATTAGAAAGATACATGAGTCTCTAATGAAAACTGAATCAGTGCCAAATCACAATATAGAGACAAACGATTTTGACATATATGTATACAACATTTAAATTTTTTTATTACAATTTTTTATAATGCCTTCATATTAAAGTCATTTGGTTACAAAGTATCTAACTGGTGAATCCAGTAACTTTCTTTAATTAGTCTGTTTATCTCTTCATGCACAATGTTGATTGGCATGAAAGAAAAATAACTTATAATGATTATTTGTATTAAAATGTATTGAAACATTAGAGAACTGATGATCCATGCAGTTGTTTTATATGAAAGTGGTCATTATTCATTCTCTTAGAATTCATGAA
Organism: Margaritifera margaritifera; assembly: GCA_029931535.1. Classification (NCBI taxonomy): domain Eukaryota; kingdom Metazoa; phylum Mollusca; class Bivalvia; order Unionida; family Margaritiferidae; genus Margaritifera; species Margaritifera margaritifera. The sequence goes on along the minus strand of JAQPZY010001212.1, from coordinate 828,672 downwards.
AGAAAAATCATGTAAAGAGTGATTATTTGTATTAAAATGTATTAAAACATTCGAAAACTGAGGATCCATGCAATTTTTTTAATATGTAAGTGGTTTTTATTCATTCTGTTAGAAATTTGTTGAAGTGTTTGTCCAGCATATTGCCTGTTACATTTTTACAGGTTATCAAATAAATTACACTACATAAGCCTGCTTAGTGAAATAGTTAACTGTTAACTTATGTAAGCCAGGTGAGTGATATCAAACCCACTTGGCCTTCTTGGTTATACAAATTATGTCAAAAAATATAAAAACATTGAACTAGCATATATCATAAGGACCAGTTCCAGGACATTTAGTTATGAGATTCATGCTGATCTCTAAAGCATCATGCCAGAAAATCAGCCAAACTTTTCACACATTATATTTGCAAGTCCTACCTTATTTCTTTGTTAAACCACTATTATATTTTGAAAATTCCTCCCCTGACTTCTCAGTTCTAGAATTGACAGCAGCATTGTTATCCTTTAGTCTTTTATTATAAATTTTATACCCTTAATCCAATTTTTTTAAATTTAAGTGAAATTCTGTGTCATCTTTCATCAGATGAGAATCTGATCTCATGCAGCAGATGTTGTCACCAACATTTATGTAATACACCAGTTTAAGTACATTATTAAGACAGGAATCCTTTTGATTTTTTTTTATAAAAATATTAAGAATAATCCTTTTGAATTTTCTTATTTATTTATCTTTTTTAATCTGGAACTTGTACACCTACATCATGAGTAATGAATGTATAGGGAAGAAGTATTACAGAATATGACTTAAGAAAATGGCACATCAGTAGATCAGTAGTGTTACAACTCAGTAAAGAAATTCTAATTCGGAACAAGAGTGATTAATTTTTAGCTCACCTGGTCATAAGGCTAAGTGAGCTTATGGTATGGCCCAGCATCCAGCATGCACAATGTGTCCTCCGTAATCAATCAACATTTATTACTTTAAACTTCTTCTGAAAAATTTCTGGACCAGTTTGAACCAAATTTAGCAAAGAACATCATGGCATGAAGGGCCTTAAAGTTTCTACAAATGATGCCATATGCCATCAGATCTGACTGCCATCACTAAAAATAAAAAGTCCTTTAAATTACTCAAGACCCATCAATTAGAATTTTACCAAATCTGACAATAAACATCCTGGCATGAAGACCTTACAAGTTTATATAAATGATACTGATTCACCATCAAACATGAATGTTGTTACTAAAAACAGAATAAAACTTTCAACAACCTTTTCTCAACAACTGCTTGACAGAAGTTGACCAAGTTTGACATAAAGTATCCTGACATTAAGGGCTTTCTATTTTTAGCTCTACTGGTCATAGACCAGAAGAGCTTATGGGATGGCCTGTTGTCCATCATCTGACATCCATCATCCATTGTCTGTCTGCCCGTTAACACAAGTGTTTGTTATTGCTACTCCACCTAAACTACTTGGAGAAATGGAATGAAACGTTAAACAAACATTTATCCTATGGTCCAGGTGGCCATAAATGAAAATGGTGGTGCTTAACATCCTATATTGCCACCACAATGGCAATCTTGAAAATATTGTTATCACTACTCTTGAATGGATGGTCATATTAACATCAGGTTTGCACTAAAAGACATCTTGGTAGTATTAACATCAGGTTTGCACTTAAAAGACATCTTATGATCTCTATTTGAACCTAAATGAAAATGGTGCCATTCAGACATCCAATATGGCCACCACAGCAGCCATAGTGAAAATACAGTTATTGCTACTCCACCAGAATGGAAAGTCATATTGACATGGGGTTTTGCCTCGAGACTTCTTATGATGTCTAGTTGGTCCTAAATGAAAATAGTGCGCTTGGATATCCAAAAATCCTTTTATCACTGGTCCTTTTTAACAGAAAGTCCTATTGATATAGGGTTTTCACCAGAAGACTTCTTATGATATCTACTTGGTTCTGAATTAAAATTGTGCCAATTTGAGCTACCGATCCCCCACATGCCCATCATCTGCCTGTCACAAAAAACTACTGAAGCAATTTAAGACAAATTGGATATTGAAATACTTTGAGAGGGTCCTGTGACCTAATCTCATAGTCAAGAAACTATCAGAGCACAATAATTGAACTCAGACTCAGAACTACAAAATGAAAAAACATACTTAAGAGTTGCTTCATCTTTTTGAAATTCGGATGTATATAGAGATACAAACAATTCATAAATGCTGAAAACTTTGAGATTCTAACTTCTCATGGAGCAAAGTTATAAAAGATCAAAAGCTTTGAGTCTGAATTCATATATTGTGTGCTTTTACAGTTTGGTGACTACATAGTCAGATTAGATGTTCAGGACCTTGACCTAATTTTCAAGGTCACAGAGCAATACTTTGTCTCACTAAAGTACATAATTTGTAAGCAAGATTTCTACGATATGATGTGAAAAAACTGAACCAAATTTAATATACAGATGTGTCTGGGGGATACAAGATCTGATTAGCTTTTAGTGACCTTGACTTCATTTTCAAGGTCACAGTGACATTTTGTATGCTGTTGGGGTCTGTCACTGACTCTGTAAGCAATATATCTCAAAACCTATTGAAGCAGACTAAATCAAATTGAAAATTTTGATACTTTGAGAGAGTCCCATGACCAGAATAGCTTTTAGTGATTCTGACACTCTGACCTAATTTTCAGTATCACAGTGTGACCAAACTTGACCAGATAGGATATGAAGATGTCCTATGAGGGTTCCAAGACCCAATTAGCTCCCTTTGTATCACAGGATAGAGGTGGGCTGATCCATTACACTGACCTTGTAAGCAAGATATCTGAAAAAAACCTCTTGATGCAAAGTAGACCAATTTATATATTTAGATGCACTGAGAGGAATTCAGGACCTGAGTAGATTCATATGATTGTGACCTTATTTTCAAGACTACAGAACCTGATCAGGTTTAGCAACTTTGACCTTATTTTCACTGTCACAGGTCATTATTCTGTGTTTAATGAAAGATATGAGCATGATTATGTTCAAATATGGTTTAGCCATACATTGCCGTATTTAATGTGTGTGTAGATGCCTTGGAGATTTCCAAGACCTTCTTGGCCTGCTACTAGAGGAAGAACACTTTTATACATGTATCACATTTATCTGAAATAACTTGAGTGTTTTATTGCTGCATATTTCCCCTGTATTACAGCTATAATGACATTACTTGTGCTGTTAGAAAGATATGCCTTAGACTTAAGTCTAACTCACCTTTGAAAATGTTTTTAACTGTACAATTCCTTTAAGTGATATCATAATTTTTTGTCACTTATTTTCTTTCACTATACTATGCATGGGACATTCCCAGATTTCTTTGTAACACATCATATTCTTCCACCTAAGTACAGCAAAACCTCCTTTTGAGCAGACACATCTATACATGGGACACCAGGTATATGTCTCTTGCATTATAAAATCATATTAAGCTTTATATAAACTACACACCTTTCAAAAGCAAACTGTAAGTGGTCCCCGTTGTGTCATTCATGTACAGGTTTCACATTCCTTGACTATTATGAGCATCAAAAGATTACATCATTTGTCATCTCATATGAATTCCAAGATTTCCTAATCACAAGCAAACATCCACTCTTTTGTACACAATGTCAATAAGTTACCCTAAAGCCCTTTAAAAAACTTTCTGTACAGAACCATGAGACATCTTGTCTTATATCTGATGACTTGAAATTGATGGTGCAATAGAAAAATCAATTATGAAGATGCAGTGTACAATAATAATAATAATAATGACAGCACCTGCTATTCAGTCTTACAGGTTCATTTGCAAAATAATATTTTATGTGTCTGGCAATTTTTCATTGAAGAAAGATTCTTTTGAGCTTTATTGCATATTTCTACAAAGAGTAAGAATCCTATTCATCCTTGTATAGCCTAAAGTAGTTTGAAACTCAATAAATGTTCCTGACTTGTGTATTAAGTTGAAGATGTTATATTATAGATTTTAAGCTAATTGTCGTGGATATTAGTTATTCAACAGACATCATAGATTTTACTTTACCAGGTATCAAGAGCTTTGAACATGATTTTTGACAAAAATTTATATGGTGTTTTAATTTCTTATTGCAACAAATGTAAAGATGCATAATAAGTAAAACAAATTGTCTCATTTATGTCAGATTTATACTTGTTTCACATGGTGATAGACCAGTATTGCAGAATTCACTGTGCTATGATGTATGTATTTTTTTTTATAGAAAAAAAACTATTTTTCATACATGATATCTTTGATAACTTTCTTAATAAGCATTTACTGAGTCACAGGGAAGATCCCTATTGTATAAGCTAGGTATGCTTTTTATAATTGCATTTAGAAAACTGATCAAGAAATTCATTGACAACAGTGATGCAAAGGTGCTTGTGAACATTGAGAACAGAAACACTAAGATAAAAATTATAAGAACAAACTTTTTTAAGGAAAGAACAAAGTCAAGGAAAAGGGTTGGGGAAAATATTGCCAAAATGATGGTTTATCAAGTTGGAAATTTGGGGATAAGCCTTTGTTATGTGTAAGCACCTAACTGTATATAATATGATCAGCATTACCTTCTTTTCATTGTCTATAGTCATGTGTATGACTAGTGAGCAATTTCTTGCTGTCACCCTGAAGACTTTATATTTGATAACATTTTAATTAGAACTGATACTTCTCCATGTTTTATGGATGCAGATAGTTTGAAGGACACACAACTGTCAGCAGTGTCAGATGTTTGTTACCGATAATCTTGTAAAATAGGCATTGAAACCATGACTATGCACACCATGAAGATTGTCCATAATGTAAACTGTTACTTAAAAATGTTACTTTTTTTCTGTGGATATTGTTATTGCAGATTCCTTAAAGTAAATACATGTAATTATTTTGATTTTCTTGATGTTTGCTGGAGTTTTTAAATCAATAGAAACATTGTTGCAGCATATTTTAGGAAGTCTGACATGTGGTTTACATTAGAATATTTTGTGGACATAGTTGAAAACAGTTCTCTTTGGACATTCAAGATAACCATTACAGGAGTCATCTTGAAAATCCCGTTATTTCTAATCCTCTTTAACCAATGGCTATATTGACATGGGATTTCACCAATACACTTTTTTATAATATGTATGTGGTCCTCTCAAATCAAGATGTTCATCTGTCATCTGATATGACCTCTATGGCCATATTGAAAATTTAGATTTAGCTACTCCTAGGCATTTAAATTATCTTGGCTTATTGTCTCTTGTATCTGTTAAATCACTAAAAGTACTGCTTGAAATTTGAGAAATAATGATTTGAAAAGAGGCATATATTACACTAGATAAAACACAACTGCCTTGATAACTTACTAGCAAGGGGTCCATAAACATTCACTGCAGCATAAGTAAGGGCACAAGATAGAAAGGGAAACACATTTTGTTTAACGCAAACATTTGTAGTGGGGCTGGGAGGCCATCATTGATCAATTTTTATTGACATTTGAGAATTATAATATTTGTTTTACTCAAATATATACTTAAAGGGTTTTAATATTAATGGATATTAGATCTTGAAAGCTCAATTAAAGTTAATAAATTGATGAGAGACTATTGATATCAATCAAGTTGACATGCAGAATTCACAAAGTCATGCATCAGAACAGTTCGGGTTGCCTCTCTGTCAGTATCAGTACATGTATTCATCATAAGCAAGTACAAATGAGCTATACCTTCACAGCTAGAATTACATTTATAAACCACGTTTATAAGCCAAATCCATCATTATCTTTGTACGGGTGAATCTCAAAAGACAACAGTTTTAAACTGTCAGCATACAATTTCTTCATTGACAGCACATGGCAATGTATGCAACTCTATGCCATCTGTACTAATAAACACAGTCAGCATTTGTAGTGTTCCAGAACGCAACATCCAAATCAGGAAAAAAATCAACCAAAAAGTAAAAGACAAAAATATGTATGATTAGAACTTCCAAGTTATTTTTGAATGCATCACTGCCAATTTTGAAGAACAACAAACAAATTAGCCAAATTCAAAAATTTCAGTTGTCTATGGTGAGAATTAAAGAAGAAATTAAGCTTGCGTCATCATGTCGAACGACTGTTGAGTTCTCAACAGCTGTCAAAAATATAGTCGGCTTAGTTGCTCAGTAAACACTTTCTTAGGATCTCACAGAAATGTTCTCATGCATTACAGTGACAGTCAATTGACTCTTTTCATGTTTGAATAGAAGAGGGCATATCACATTTGTGATCATTACACTGAAACGACTTAAATGATAAAAGTAAAACAAGAATCTCTCTTCTTTAATTGGTATATATTTCTTAGTATTGCCACCAGTAGGAACATTTTCATTTATCAATATTTCATTGTATATTAGTTTGTTTATTTAGACAATATTTTTGTCAATATGAGTACTTATTAAAATTTGCAAATTTCATGATGACGATTCCAAATTTTTGAAGATAAAATTAGTAATATATATCAAGGTTCATTAGCAATTTAGATCATGATTTATTCATGTTAAGCAAATAGGAGCCTAATTTTTTCCCTTTCTATAAGAAAAAAAAGGGATACACACCTACTTTCCCATTATAAGCAGGTTCACAAGTTATCTGAGTGTACTAAAATGAGGGAGTGGTGCAGCTGTTTTGAATATTCCAATTTTGTACCTAATCCCTGAGTGCTGCTACATTCAACACTGGTATTCATATCGTGAAATTGATACCTTTTTGCATGTCATTATTTTGATCCCGAAATGAAAAATTAAATTTGGTTTGTTTACACTCGTAACCTAGTACTACAGTACTCGAATATCTTTCTCAACCATTAGCTGCACACTCCTGTGATAGCATCACCATGCTTTTGTTACGGTTTTTGAAAACATGTCCCTTGCTCAATTATTGGCTGCACTGTATGATATCACATGGTAATGTGATGGCACTTTGAACATTGCTTTTCGTGACATGTACTTGCAAAAGTGGAATCAGTTGTGTAAGATATAATTTTCACAATGTATTGTATAGGGAGTCAAAACATGCTGATATTAGAACAAGTAATTTTCTCATGAACACTCAACTCGCATCCATACAATTCAGTACTCTTGTTTTGGTTTAAGCATTACTCCCTTTGAGAAAGACTTGTCTGTATACATATTTGTAATCAGTGATGTGAAGACTGAGTGATAAAATGTATGAAATTATATATGTTCTTAATGAATTTTATTGAAATAGCATTACATTGGTAATTGTACATTAAATGCACTTTAAATTCTGTTACCATAGTGAAGAAAATTAAATTGTATAATTTCTGTGAGTGTATGCCTCCATATTTGACGTAGTTTTTGTTGTTCTTATTTGGAAACTTGTCATTTGTCCAGTCAAATGCAATAATACATGTATGTTTCTGACAGTTATGCTCACTAGGTCATTGTGTATTGTTCAGTTATTGTTTTTTAGGTGTGTTACTTTGTTAAGTCATTTAAAATAAAATATACTTTGTTAAGTCATTTAAAATAAAATCCTTAAAAGATAGTTGGTTTTTTCTGTCTTCAGTTTAAATCTGACATGGGGATTACAAATACATGTACACAGGTAACTAATTAGTGCTTTTTTCAAAATCAACCTAATATGAGGAATTCCTTACCTGGAGTTACTTAAATAATCAGTTTAAGCAAATAAGCAAGAGATGTATTATTGCATTGTATTTAAATTATAATGAAGATTGTGAAATTTTTTTATGCCCCCACCATATCTATTTTATATTGATAATCTAGGTCAACTTTGATTTAAAAATCCATCAAGAAAGTGTTTCCACTAAATAACTTTTGAAGGATTCCATGGATTGAAAGCAAATTTGAAATGAGGCTTTACTTTAACAAGGTCCAAGTTAGGCTCAGTTTTCACCATTTTCCAACATAGTTTGCATGAGTTATGGCCCAGTTCAATGCAGAATTCCATCATGACAGTGTTTCCACTAAATAACTATTTGGAGGAATTCATGGTTTGAAACTAAATATGGTAGGAGGCTTTACATAATAAAGACCTAAGTTGAATTTTATTTGTGGGAGATATGGCTCTTGTTTGATATTGGTGGGGGCATCCATGTCATATTGACACATTTCTAGTCCATTTCAGAAGTGCTGTGACATTTCACAGCTTCTCAGCCACTCCTTCCTTTCTTATTTATCAAATAAATTCTTCCAATTTTATTTTAACAGTTAGCCTATATACAGTTCGGGACAGTATTGAGATTGTATCCTCAGGACACCCCTAAAATTTCAGGAGGATAATACAGATAAATTATTAATATACCGCTCTTGTGCCCCTATAGCATGCACCTGCATCATCACTGGATAATTTGTTTCTCCCTGACTAGATACTGCTCTTAAACTTCCATCCTCCCTTCCTTTAGCTTGTCCTTCTTGTGAAATGTTACCTGTGCTCTAGTTCTATGTATGTTTTCAATATGGTTTGAATGTGACATCTTTCAAATGGCTTCACTTTTTATGTAGTCATTTCCAAGTGTTACAATTTTCAACCAGAAAGTGTGTGTATATGACTAAGTCACATTGGGTCTTGCATGAAGGCAAAGATTAACTGAAAATTGGTGCTTTGTTAGGTTCTGTAAAACTGGGATGCAAAAGAAAAGGTGTGTAGGAATGCAGATATAAAAAAAACTAAATAAGTATATTGTTCTGAGGTGGCGGAAAGAACGAGTTTGATACGGCATAGGAATACGTCGAGGCCATCAGGCCGAGACTTATTTTCCTACGCCATACTAAACGAGTTCTTTCCCCTGCCGAGGAACAAAATACTTATGTGATTTGTATTTATTACATACCCCCTTCTTATTCACACATTGTTTTTCAAATTTTTTAAAGTATCCTTACAAATAAATTAAGGCAGTGAAAGGCTTTTGAAAGATAATGTTCAACTCATAGGGGTCAATCCTCGGCCGTTACTCTTTAATGTTTTTATCAATGATATTTTTATTTTATGAAATTTGGTTCTTAAATAATTATGCTGATGATAACACTTTGTCCTTTTCCTTACTTGACGCACTTGAAACAGAATCCAACATTCTGATTGACGGGTTCACTACGAAGAAAATGCAAGCCAACCCAGAAAAGTGAAATAGAAGTACATGTAGAAAGTGACTTAAACTTAACACAATAATTTAAAAATAAGAACAGCAACAAATAGGAACGTAAACTACAAATGTTTATGGTATCATGGAGGAACAAAACCTCATTGTGATAACCATAAACATAAATGTAATTAAGGATAAAGTAGACTAACTGAGAGAAATAACAAAATCATTTGATATAATACAACTACAGGAAACACATAATATAGATAAAAAATTAAAGAGGGAAATAGAGGAAAAACTAAATGGGATAGTGTTAGAAAATAATAGTAATAATGAGAACTGGGCAGGGGTAGCAATAATACTAAAGAATATAGCTACAAAATTAGCATGGTAGGAATTTAAAACTGAAGGGAAATTTAAGGGGAGGATAACTCATGTAAAAATTAATGGGTGGCACCTTTTAAATGTGTATGTGCCAACATCAAATAATACACATACAAATGTAACAAAAAAGTTAAAATTTATAACAGAATTAACTGAATATATACAAGAATTTTCAATGGAAAATTTCATAATTGGAGGGGATTTTAACTGGGTAACGAACAATATAGACAGGAGTGAGGGAATGAAATATAAAGAATTAGAAGCAAGAAGGGTGGAAACCATTAAAAATTTTATAAATAAAAATGAGATAGTAGATGTCTGGAGGAAAATAAATCCAGACAAAATAGAATATACACATGAATACGGAATAAGACAAGCAAGTAGATTAGATAAATTTTACATATCCAAAATAGATTTTAATCAAGTTTTAATGTGTGAAATCCAAAGAAATAAAATATCGGATCACAATCCAGTTACCCTAAAAATAAACACAAAAAAGAGAAATAAATTGGGACAAGGATACTGGAAATTTAACAATTCTATCTTATTGGGGAGTGAATATACGGAAAAAATAGTAGAAATTTTAAATAATTTTGACACGGAAGGAACAATGGATATCCTGAAATCATGGGAAGCTCTAAACGTTTTAATAAAAAAAACTTACGAGGATATATAGTACCATAAAACAAGATAAAACTAAGGGGATAGAACAAAGATATTTTAATATATGTAATAATAAAGAAGCAAGTGAGGAGGAAAAAGAAAAACAAGGAAAGAATATGATAATGTACAAAATTATAAAAAGGTAGGCAATAAAATAAGAGCAGGGAAATTTGATAATATATACATATATAAAAAAGCAAAGGGAATATATAAAAGGGAGGAAATAAGGAAGGGAAAAGAAAAAAACATGGAAACTTTAAAGAAAAATAATATAGTACTCAAAGAAAAAGAAGAAATATTGCAAGAAATACATGATTTCTATAAGGTTTATACACATCACAAAATATAGGATATGAAAAAATAAATAACTACTGTAAAAATGTACAATTTACAATAATAAATGAAGACCATAGAAGTCAATGTGAAAACTTTATAACTGCAGAAGAGATTAAGAGAGCCTTAATACAACTAAATAAAGGAAAATCGCCAGGCTCAGACGGCCTCACTGCAGATTTTTATAAAAAATTCCAAATGCAACTAATACTAATTCTAGAATATGTATATAATAATATTTTGATAAATAAAGAAATGCCAGGCAAAATGAAAGAGGGAATTATCACTCTAATATTAAAGGGAAAGGGGAGACAAGATTTAAAAAATTGGAGACCGATTTCGTTTTTGAATACGGACTATAAAATATTAAATAAAATTATATCTAATAGGCTTAAAACATGTATGGGAAAAATAATAAACGTTAATCAAAGTTGTGGGGAAGGGGGGAGAAGTATTAGAAACAATTTATTAAATATCCAAACTGTGATAGAATATATAGAAAATAAAGGAGAGAAAGGAGCGATGATTCTATACGATCAGGAAAAAGTTTTTGATCGTGTAGAACAAAGCTATATAGAAAATATTTTAATTAATTAAGGTTTTGGACCCATATTTTGCTAGTGGATAAAAGGGATTACAAAAATATAACATCGGTAGTGCAAATTAAGGGAGCGAAAACCAAAAGTTTTAAGATTGAAAGATCTGTAAGACAGGGATGTCCCCTGTCCATGCTATTATATGTGCTAGCCATAGAAATACTGTGCATAAAAATAAACAATAATAGAAATATACAAGGTATTAAAATACCAAATTTAACAAATGAATTTAAAATGCTCCAACACGCAGATGACTGCACAAATTTTATATATGATGTTTTCTCTTTCTCACAAGTGAAGGCATTAGGGATATACTTTGGGAGAAATGCTAAAGAAACAAATTATAACTATCTAATAGAAAAAGTACAATTACAAATTGAAATATGGTTATGTTCGCCATTAAACTTAATGGAAAGAACACAGATTGCGCATACATACATATATATATATATATATATATATATATATATATATATATATATATATATATATATATATAGTACTTTATGGTATACAATGCAAATAATGGATTTAAAAGATACGTGGTTGGATATTTTAGATAAAAAAAATAGTTTATTTTATATGGGGAGGAGGAATGCACCTTCTCCCAAGAGAACATTTATATAAATTAAAAATGGAAGGAGGGCTGGGAATACCAAACTTAATATATAAGAAAAATGCTTATATTCTAAATAGAATACGGAACATACAGGAAAAAATGAAATTTGTGTGGGTGGCTATATTTATATATATATATATATATATATATATATATATATATTTATGGATATGTAATTAGTAATATGCCTGAAATTTACAGAAATAATAAACTAATCAAATTAATTGAACCACCGAGGAATCTATTTCCAATTAAAAAAAGTAATTACGAAATATAGGAATGATAATAAAATATGGACAGAGGAGAAAGACAATTTAACGTATGAAAATATAATGAAGGGTGTAAGTCAAAATATTCGGCATAAAGTAGAAATAGAAAATCCAGGACTAAAATGGGGGGGGGGGATATGGAAAAAGTAGAAAAACATAAGATCAAATTACAAACAAAGCTTGATGTATAAATATAATCATGATGCATGGATTACGGGAATTTTCGCCTTTAAAAGGCATGTAGCCAATCGCATAGCAAAGTGCCCATTGTGTAAAACTAATTGGTATACGAAAAGACACGTGATTTTAAAGTGTAAAAATACAGAAATAGATACGGAAACAATAATAAATATGATAATTGGAAAATATGGAGTATATCATGAGGATAACCTATTATATACTAAAAATATAAAAGAAAACAAACTGTATGAAAGTGTAATAACTTTTATTACTAATATTCTGGTAAAATGTTACAAATGTGTTAAAGAGAATAAAATATCCGTTCAATTCTTATTTAGTAATATACAATTATTAGTTCTTGTCTATTTCATAATAAACATAATAATCAAAACAAATTTTAAATCCTGATCTAAAAGAAGTCAGCACAATAGGATGCTGACTCCTTAGAGGACCCAAGTATAACCACTGTGGGAGATGGGAACCAGTATGCCCTCCCATTAGGGGAGAGGTGCGTCGCAAAGGCTACCTGGATCCTATTCACTCACATGTTAGAAAGGTAAGCCTCACAAATTCTATCGGAAAGCTTTTAAAAGAACAATCCAATGAAATATAGACAGGAACATTTCATATTAATAGCTAACAACAAGAATTTCGCAGTGGCTAACATAATTTAACTTTACATATAAGAACAAAATGGAAAAAAAAACATTAACACGGGGGGGGGGGTATGTGACTCAAAGTAAAATATGAGGACGGGTGACACCAATGCTACATGGTTAACGCGGAGTAGTACGGGTCACATCAGAGTACCTGAAATGAGGCATAACCAAATTAACATTACGAAACAAGAAAACAAAAGGAAAACAATATCACAAACTAACAACTGCGAAATTCTATCCTGTCTATACACACCACAGACACACAAACCCCAATTTTTTTTTTTTTTTTTTGGAATGAACAACCTGAACAATTAAAACTTGTAAAAAGTAAAATATGTTTTTTAAAACCATAATATAAAAGGAGACGGGGGGGGGGGGGGCACAAAGTATAGCCTTAATGATGGAGAAAATAAAACATCATACACAACAAAGTCGCGAAATAAACGGGCGCCCGATGATATCTCCGACACAGGCTAAATAAAATGATGCACCACCAGTCTCAAAATCAAAATCTCTATAAAGAGATTGTATATTTTGGAACCTGTTTTGTACATTTATTTTTTCTTGATCCTACATAAAAGTAAATAATAACTATATTAAGATTTGAAAAACTTATAGCCAGTCCAAACAAGAACACACGGGCTTATAGCATACGACAATACATATATAGCAAACACACATATAGCATTCACTGGACTTATAAAAGATCCCTGGCAAGGATCACTAAAATATAAGAATATAACATGGCAAGGAAACCAGCCGCAAGGGTAATACCTGAGGAGGGGAGTACGAGCCATAGTGTCAATTTCTTTAGGCTCAGGGTGGAACGAATGGGAACCTGGAAACGGGATCCAAATCAAGTACGCCCATCCAAAAATATATACAAAGATGAACCCTAGTCAAAAATTTAAAAATAAAATTTCTTTTCAAAATTCTTTTTGATTTTTTTCAAAGAAACCCACAACAACAGACCTATGGGGGTCCATACAGATATAAAAAAAACCCTTTTAAAAAACAACTTTCGGCACAAAAGGGGGACACCTCAAAGGCTTATAGCTTAGCATAGCTAGAGGTCCAAGAGGGGTCCACACAACAAAAAAGTTTCAAGCACTTGTTGCGTGTAAAAAGACATTCAGTATGATGCCTGTACTTAACATAAGCATGCTGGTATAAACTGTGAAGAAATTGTTAAACTTCTAGGAATTGACATTGACTATCAACTGCAATTCGATTCACATGTAAAAAATCTTTGTAGGAAAGCTCCAAGGCAACTATCTGTCTTGAAACATATTGGTCAGAAGTTAACTAGACTCAACAAACTGACAATCTTACATACATTTATCCTTTCCAATTTCAACTTCTGTCCCTTAGCCTGGAATTTATTCAGTGACATGACCACTACTAAGCTCGAAAAAATACAAGAGCGTGCTCTGAGATTTGTGTATGATGGTTACACAAGCAGTTATCATAAACTCTTACTTAAGGCAAAAATGACAACACTGAAAGTGCGCAGACTTAGGACTATGGCTCTAGAGACTTTTACAATTCTGAATAAGTGTGCTCCCAAATGTTTGGATGATTTTATATGTTTTAAACAAAATAAGTACATTTTTAGATATTCAAATATTTTATATGTCTCAAGAATTAAAACCTCAACATATGGCAAGAAATCTGTTAGACTTGCAGCTGCCATTCTATGAAATGAGCTACCTAATCACTTTAGAGACCAATCAAATTTCAATTCATTTAGATCACTAATTGTATCCTGGAATGGTGAAGACTGTAAATGTAATATCTGCAAATAATATCCTCTCCCCCCCCCCCCCCAACTCTCCTGCCATGATGAAGACAACTAATATTTGTGTTACCGTTTGGTTTTACTGTCCTTATCTTATGTACCATCTAGTGCCCTACTATTAGCTCCATTCTTTATAAGCAAGGCAAAATCTACGTATCCGCATGCTTTTAGTCCTAAATTGGTGCTTTTGTTTTTAATTTAAGTTAAATCTTGATTTAAACATATAATGTTTGAGTAAACTATTTTTAAAAATATTTTTTTAGTTACCTAAACATACCTGCCAACCATTACGCTTTTGGCGTAATCATTACGATATTTTTCACTGAATTACGTCTTACGCTCGCATGTATATAGATTACGCTTTTTCGTTTACAAATAAAAATTTTAAAAAATATATACAAATAAAGCAATAACAAGTTGTATTCTCGTTTTTATTAACAGCTCATTAATCCCACACATCATATTCCAGAAAAGAAGACTTCTGCGTAACTATCGTATAAGAGTACACGTGACCATCTTAGACCTACATGCATTTTCCAAAAGTACACTATCATTATGTTCTATTTATAGCAGCTGTCACATTTCCAAAAAAAACACACTGGTTATATACTTTTAAACCCATTCCATCAGATTCGTTGTTATGATCCATATTTAGTAGAGAACCAGTCCATAGCTAGTTTGCTGAAAGTCAGACCAGTTGTCCGCTGTTGATGTACTTTCCTAACACTATCCTTACATTCTATTTATAGCAGCTTGTAGGGCATATTGGTCTCAGATTTATTGTTGCGATTCACATTTCACACAGAACCAATCTATAGTTATTTGGCGCTAAAAGTCGTTCAATGGATTCTGTTCAGTGTGTAGGAGAGGAGACATTTTAAAAATAATTTTAACAAGAGGGAACAGAAAAAGACAAAAACCAGAATCCTCCAAAGATTCAAAGATGAATACATGGATGACTTAATACAGCGCTCCAGTCTGGGGCAGCATCATGCCCGATGCAAGCTCCGAAGAACGGATTTTATGATCGGTCATGGTGGTAAATTTGATGTGGAAAAACACTTGAAAACAAAGAAGCACATTGAATTAGCCAATATCACTAATTCGAATACTAAAGTAACTGCCTTTTTTACAGCAAAATTCCAGTATAGAGACACGAGTGTAATAAATGCAGAGGTGTTATTTACCGAGTTCTTAATAAAACATAGACTTCCCCTAGCAGTAGCAGACCATGCTGGTCCTTTATTTAAACGGATGTTCCCAGATTCCAAAATTGCAGAAAAATATGCATGTGCAAGAACAAAAACATCTAACATTGTTCAGTGTTTATCAAAAGATACTTCACAGAAAATAGCAGAGGCCATGAAAATTGGACCATATAGTGTTGCTACAGACAGGAGTAGCGATTACGACGACAAAAAGTTGTACCCTATCTGTATTAGATACTTTGATAATGAAAAAGCCAAAGTCATGAGTGTTTTTCTTTCCTTACCAAAATTGACGGTAGCTTCCACTGGAGAAAACATTTTTGATTTGCTTGACAACGAGTTGAAAAAACAACATAAGTTGGCAGAACTGTATGGAGTTTTCTGCTGATAATGCATCAGTTATGACTGGAATTCATAAAGGAGTTGCATCCTACATTTTGAAAACATCTCCATCAGTTTATGTAACAGGTTGTCCCTGTCATTTGATGCACCTTGCTGCAGGAAAGGCTGCAGATAAATTAGAAGTAGATATTGGTAGTCTGTCAATTGACAAATACTATTATTTGGAGAAAAGTAGTAAAAGGAAACGGGCACTCAAGCTGTTGCAAGATGAGGTTGACCTTGAAGATTATAAAAATATAAAGCATGTGTGTACAAGATTGTTATCTCTTGGCAAATGTATTGGCCGTTTACTTGAGCTTTGGACAGCTCTACTAGCTTTCTTTCAAAAGGAAAGTGAGTCTGCAGAGAGAAACAGGGAAAAAAGAGTGAAGAAGAGTAACACTAAAGCAAAGTCTGTCAGAAGCAGAAGAGAAAAGGAGATTAATATAAAGGTAGAAGTAATAAAGAGGATGAGTCATCAGAAAGAAAGAAATTTAAATCTATGGAAATTCCCATATGAAGATGAAGTGCTTTTAAATACTTCAGTTGCTGATGTAAATGAGAGACAGTCAAAAAGCTTTAAGAGTGTCAGATTCTTTGTTAAGAGATATCCATTTATATTGCCTCCTTCATCTACTTTGGGTCATCTGGAAGGAGAATTCCTAAAGTATCAAGTTGACATGCTACCTGACAGTGTACTTCATGCAGACAGAGTTGATATACAATGGCATCTTATTTCCCAGCTAAAAGATCCTGCAACTGGAAGACATAAATTTCCTCTTCAGTGTCAGGTTATGAAAGGAATATTGGTTCTTTACCATTCTAATGCTGACTGTGAGAAATTGTTCAGTATTGTCAAGAAAATTAAAACTGAATTTAGATCCAGTCTCAGTAACCCGGTGCTTAGTGCTCTACTGGTGTGCAAAACATTCATGGCAGCAGCTGGTAAGAAGTGTTTTGAATTGCAGCATGACAGTCTGTTGCTTTCTAAAGCTAAAAGTGCTACATATGAAAACTTGAAGCAGTAAAGTTTTAGAAAAGAACAAGACCAGAGGATTAAATAAACACTTGTAAATATGTTTAACATGTTCTGATTGATTTATATTGTGTTCATTTTTGTACAAGGACTGAAACTAGCTGCTGATTCAGGATAGTAGAAAATATAGCATATTATATATAGATTACTCTTTTTTTGCTCGGATTACTCTTTTTGTCCACTTGGATTACACTTTTGCCTATCAGGTGGTTGGCAGGTATGCCTAAATACTGAATTCACTTTTTATTGCTGCCATTTTAAAATGCTTTGTTTGTTTATACTTTAAGTTATGTGTTATGTGTTTTACCCAGTTGTATCAATGTATTATGCTGTTTTGTTTTATGCTGTGTTTCTATGTCTTGGAATCATGCTTGATTTAATGTCTTTATTGTTTTTATGTCATGTAGATGAAAAGCTCATTAGAGCTTATGTTGAATTGGTGTTTTACAACATGCCGACTATAAATAAATCGTATCTTATATTATCTTATCGTAACCCACCGAAAACGCCAATGAACGTACGTAACCGGGGCTAGTCCTAAATAGATAATGTGCATTTACATCATCCGTCTGTATGCATCGCTCAAGTGGTGATTTACTCTTTTGCTTTGGATTTTTAAAATAAAATTTCGAGTTATTGGTTCAGCTTTATTTGGGCGATTTCCTAAACCATTTTGTTTAAGATCTTTGCGGCGAGAATTCAGTACTTTGCGACTCGTAACAAACTCATTTAAAGATAAAATTCTGTAACCATAGTTCTTGTCCCTTAAATATATGTCTATAGCTCTGTGGTAAGTAGTAAGAGTATCTGGTTCGTAATACGAACCGTCTAGTTTCATTAAAGTGACCAGGTAGGCACCAATGTAAGTATCTAAGTCGACAGGGATAATATTGAAAATTTCTCTTTTCTCGTAACGAGAGGACATTTCTAACCATGCGCTAAATTTGGACTTTACTCCTAGAGTCTTTCTTACTGTGTTTGTTTGTTTGTTTTTTACTTTCTATTAATATACGATTTCAGATCCCTGGCCGTAGCGGCAAAGTACTTTGTCTCGCTTTGTTTGATCTCACTTTGCACACCAGCTTTATCTGAGAAATCATCGTCAAACATTCCGTCCAAATTTATTGTTGTCAACCTCAACTGACTCTAATTTTTCGGTTGTAGGTACTGTGAAATGCCCATAAATCTCCTTGTCGCTACTTTCAGTACACCCCTTGAGGCCATAGCGACAAATTCAGCCATTTTTTCATTAGCGATGACGGCAGACGACAGACAAAGAAACAGTGTACCAACAAAACACATGACTGGATTTTCATTAAAAAGTCTGCAGACATTTTTGTTTTTTATTAAACACAATAGTTACAAAATTATTGCAATAAATTCCGATATTTTATAATGGACTGTTATTGAATATTTCTAGCTGTAAAAGTTGTTCCAGGCTGGGTGTACGATTCGGTAATTTTAGGTGTGCAATACGGAAACACGGATTGAACATGTGTATCGAACGCCAGATCAGCCATGGAATATTAAATGGGTATGTAATAAATAGACAAAACTACATACGTATATTGTTCCGAGGCGGATGAAAGAACGAGATTGGCATGGCCGAGACGTATATTCCTACGCCGTGTCAAACTAGGAACAAAATACTTGTGTGGTTTTGTATTTATTACATACCAGTAGTTATGGGTGGGAAATGGGGATCAAAGATGGCACTTGGGGGTCATATGAGAAATTAACATGGAAATGGCACTTGGGGGTCAAAAGTGTTCATAAGGGTCAAATGTTAATATTGTTAGAAGTGGGTGACCTCAATTGGGGTCACATAGTAATATTGTTAGAGTTGACCTCAATATGCGCCACTATAGGTACGTACTGGAAATCCAATGTTAAATTGGTCCATAGGTTTAACATGGGAATGGGTTTATAGGGTCAAAAGTGTTCATAGGATCAAACGTGTTTACAGGGTCAAAAGTGTTTATAGGGTCAAACGTGCTTACAGGATCAAAAGGGTTTATAGGGTCAAAGGGTTTATGGGGCAGATGGGGGTCTACGAGAATTTAACATGGTAATAGTTATCTACTATCCAATTACTTAGTTATCTACTATCCAATACCCCATACACACTATCCAATACCCCATACACACTATCCAAAATGCCCTGTGTGGTGTCTAGAAACCCCTGTTACGACTCTATGGTCTAAGAAAAATGTAACAGAAAGAAAGTGAAACCAACAAATCAAGTAAAAAATCAACAAGCAATTTATTACTAGATAATTAAAATGAAAAATCAAAAAGTCACTTACAGTAATGTTTTTTGAAATCCTAATAATCCAATAAGAATGATTGTTCTAATCACAAGTCCTAAATATAGAATGTTCCGAATTCACGGCTGTGTCCTTGAATGTTAAGATGTGCTAATGGTCTCCAAAGTCCTGATGTACTAGTAATCTTGATGTGCTGATGTCAAAATGAAGTATTCCAAAATCTCTGAATAAGTTCACATAAATTCCAAAATTGTCAATTAAAAATCCAAAATCCAAAAGTTTATGAGCACTGTTATAATCCAATGAATATTTAAAATAATTCCTCTCTTAGAATTTGGAATGAATTTTCACAACTGTAATAGCTCTTTACAAGACTGATGGTAATGTCAAAACTGAATAAATGTCCACCAAACATGGCATATATAAAGATTGGTCACATGACAGAATGTTCTAGAATATGAGTCATCTTAATGTAATTTTACTTGTAAACAAAATTCAACCTTGACCTTCAAATTGAGAAAACATATTGATCAAAACAACCTAATTCAAGGACACTAGTTAAACATGTTTTTCCTGATAACATTAAGATTTAAGCAAATATTAAAGTGAAGAAACATTTATAATTTCCTAAAATATTTATAATATTATATAAACATCATACATAACACCCCACACCTACCATCAGACGAAAAGGGTATGACAAAGGGATGAAATCACACCAACATACTATCCAACACTCACTTTTTGATATACTATCCAAAATCCACTTTTTATTACTATCCAACACCCTTTTTTTTGATTACTATCCAACACGCTGTGGGGGTGATCAAGATCCACTACACTTACTAACCAACCAAAAAGGGTAGGTGTGCTTTACACAATTATACTTACATACACACACACCTACTATAACATAAGAGTGGTAGGATGTAAAAGAAGGGGATGAAATAGACACACACTTTCATATACAAGCAAGGGTGGATGGCAGATTTGGTAAACGTACCGCTTTATATATTTAAAGCGCAGACGTAAAGGAAAACATCCCTCTCACCAAAAATACAACCCGCACATAAAAAACACAAACACCAAGTGCGCGGACCTAAAATAAACTTTTTTACGAAGGGTAAGGGAGTGTTTATAGACACACTCTATACAAACATACACTCAACATACACACATTTTTGTAGGCAATCATAGAGTAATCTTTTCTAGAGATCTGGGTGGCCCTGAAAAGGACCGTTGGGGGTGTTTGGTGAGAATTTTAACTTCTGGCAGGACGGTCACGTTTCACCACAAGTCTCACCGCCGCAGGACAAGGACGCTTCCTTGTAAAGGAGAAGGCAAACTTCTCACAGTCAATCTTACATGACACTTCTCCTTCTTGTTGCTTCTGTTGCTGCAAGAGTTGTTGTAGCTGTTGTTGTTGTTGTGTTTGCTGCTGCTGCAGCCTTTGTTTCTCCTCCCATTTCGCTCTGTCCCTGATGATCTCTTTCCGCAAAACTTCTTCCACCAGATCTTGGGCCATTTGCAGGAAGATCATCGTCTTCTTCTCTGGGTTCTTCTGAATCGGGTTATGTCTAACCCGCTGCACGTTCACCATCGCTTCATTCAGTTTACTAATTTTGGCAGTCATGTTGAGGTCTTGACGCGTCAACGATGGTGACCCGACTGTTTGTTTGTTTAATTGAATTAGAGACGTGTTCGGCCATTCGGGCCATATACGTCTATATACCGCCAGTGCGCGCAATTCTGGGGGGTTGGTTTTGTGCAATGCACATAATTAATTATTCGTCAGAGGGCTGGTCGAGCTGCGAGCCCATCCGATGTTTTACTGCGTGCACTGCACGCTTGTTGACCAATGTCCGGGAGTGGCAAAGGAGGAAAAGGTCCAAAAGGAGACGCCTCGTCGTCCCCGGATGGCTCCAAGTGGTCCAGGATTGAATTTTGATTTGATTTATTTGCCAAAAGATGAATGTTGTCGTCCTGTTTCTTATCTGATGTTATTTTTTATGAGATACTCTGTACTATTGGCTGATTGCCTACGTCGGTTAATTAAAGGTTGCTAGAGAAGAAAAGGGAAATGGTTGCCCTCTAAGCCCGATTTAGTTCATGGAGTACGATTATATGTTTGTAAGCACAGGCACCTACTATTATTGGGTTTTTGTTGTTGAGTTCAATCGATGCCACCTTGTGTGGCTGGGCCTGATGGTCTGGGATGTTACCACTTTATATTGGCTAATTAATGTGTATGTCCATAGTTTTTCTCTTGGCGCCTGTGCTTAACGGTATATTTGGGTACGTATTTTGAGTAGTCAGTTACCGCATTGTGTGGTGGCACCCTGATGGTCTGGACTTTGGACCACCTTATACTCTTAATTGTGATGGGGTCAGTTAAGCGGGGCCTCTAATAATTCTGAATTTCAAATCAATGCCACTTTGTGCAGCTGGGTCTGATGGTCTGGGCTTATGACCACCTTATGCTGGGTTAATTTTAATTGAGGTTCAAGTTAAGTTATACAAGACTCCTTGGTACTACCTAAAGAGTTTAATAAATCCCAGTAGAAATAGATTATATCTATGTTAATGAGAGGTAACATGCCTTGTTGTTAGTGACTTTGCTTAGAATTTAGTGAGTTCGGGATTGGAAAAACGTAGGGTTAGTTTGAGAGTTAAGATGATGTCATTTTTTTTAAAATATTTGAATTCTATGTCTGAATCTTTTATCGGTAACTATCCCAAGTTTATTTGATTCATATTTTCCAATTTGTATTTTGTATTTTATTTTGGCTTGCCTCTCAGTCCCATCATTGGAGTGGAGTCTCTCCCGCTTAAGAGGGCGGAGATTGACTCGCCTTTGCGGCGCACCACGGCATCCTAGCGTCCTTGCGATCCTGATATAACAATCGCTCCCACCCACCCCCTTGTGCGGGGCCCCTCCTCTCCCGCCTTAGACTGGTCTGGTTTGCTATAGTAATTTTAAAAAAAAATAATTTATTTATGTTTTTGTTTTTTGTTGTTGTAGTTATCTTTCTTAACCAGGGATTATATCCAGTATGTTTGAGGACACCGAATTTATGTTATTATTTTATATTTTAAGGAACTCCGGATAGCTATCTGGGGTATTAGTTTCTTCAAATTTTCCTGGAATTTTTCCCTTTCTTGGGTATACTTGGGGCATTCGTTAAAAATGTGGCATAATGTTTCAGGGGTGGGACAATGTGAGCAATTTATTCCTGCTTCTTTTATACCTGGCACAAATCTTCCAAAGCTACTGGCTAATAGTGTTTTTCCAGTTTTAATCCTATTTATAACTTTGGTATCATAGGGGTTTGCCAGGTTTGGGGTGATAACTTTTCTGCAGACCTGCTTTTGTAAGTTATAGAGTTTACGCCCTTTTTGTGTATCTTCCCATTCCCTCTGCCATTTATGATCTATTTTTTGCCTAATCATACTGTAGAACTCCTGGACATTGTAAGTTAACTGGTAGATGTCTTCATCGATTAATTTGATTTTAGCTTCTTTATCTGCCCTTTCGTTTCCAGGGATGCTGATATGGGATGGTACCCACATGAATTCTACAGTATGTTTTTTGGGTTCCAGGTTTTTAAGTCTGAAGTAAACTTCTCGTGTCATGTTATCTCTGCTGACAGAATTACCGGACTCCAGAGTCCGCAGCACACTGAGGGAGTCGCTAACAATAACTGCTTTGGGAGTTTGGCTATCTTGTATTCATTTAATTGCTTGGATTATAGCCCAAAATTCGACAATATAAATGGAGCAATCATCTGGTAGCCTCGCCCCCAGCGTGATGTTTTTCTCCGGGATGACGGCTGCTGCTGCAGTACGTCTTGGATCAGTGGAGTTTGATCCATCCGTATATATTTGTTTATCATTATGTTAAATAGGGTTGGACTCAGTACACTTCCCTGTGGGGTTTCATTCTCCAGGTCAAATGATTCTGAGTATTGGTTTCCAACCCTTGTTTGAATGCTACGACCTGACAGAAAGTTAGATATCCACTTGTAAATGCGACCCGAAATTCCGTAATAGTTTAGTTTTGCTATCAATATTTGGTCATATGCCTTTTCTAGATCCAGAAATATTGCGCTCAAATTCCGATCACGTTTTCTCTTTGCATTAAAGGCTAGCCTGACACTATATTCTAGTCGCATCAATTGATCCAATGTGGACCGATTGTTACGGAACCCGCTCTGGAAGTGGGATATCGAGTTTTTGCTCTCCAGGTGGTATTTCAACCTGTTATTGATCATGGTTTCCATGATCTTGCATACATTATTGGTGAGCGAGATAGGCCTGTATGAGTTTACATCTGCTGGATCCTTTCCAGGTTTCGGGATTGCGATAACTATCGCTTGTATGTTTCCCGATCTCCAGATCGCATTCAGCAGATCCAAAATCACTTCTCTAAAACTGTTGATTTCTAGAGTATTGTCAAATTCTGCATACAAGATGACGTTCACAGTGTTGATTAGAGCTGTGGCAAACTGAACTTCCACACGAAGTTGTCCTGATTTTATAGGGTAGAAATGTCCTTCGTCGCTGCCTTGGTCGGGAGTGAAATTAAATCCCCACAAAGCATATCCTACTGCATAATCCTCTTACGAAATACCGTGGCTGCTGTTGGTACCTAACTGTCCTGTGGCTTCAAACAGAGTCAAGTAAGATCTCAAGTAATTTTTCTTGGTAAAGTTAGGTTCAAAAGGTCTGGTACACAAAGTCTGGCCATCTCGAGTGACTTCTATCTTGGAGACGTTGAATTGTTGAAAGTCGAAAGGCTTTTGTTCGATGGCTCCGTTGAGGGCTGCATTATTGACGATCCCAGTCAGCAAATGTTTGGGGAGCTGCCATTGGAAGACGTGATCTTCGACATTATACCGGAGTCCAGAGGCAATGGTAAACGTTTTCACTTCCACTCGTCGTACAGGATACTTGGCGGTGGTTCTGCTCAAAGTTTGACTGATGTCGTTGGCTACTTTAGGTAACACTTCTACACGGCGCACGTAAAGTCTGGCTTCTTCGATGATGGTTTTGTACTCGTTGGCATGAGCCATCAAATGGAAGACGGTACTACTACGATTCAGTCTCAGGCGTACATCCACTCCGTGTAACAAATACTTGTCTTGCAACCACATGTCCAAATGCAAACTATCCATCAGTTCTAAAGTGCGCCCTTGTCTGATTTTCTATCAACGGTCGTTAAATCCCACATTGTGAGCATCGTCATCTGCTGTCAACGCTATGTCGTTGAACTTTTCCGAGGTGTCATGTTTCCATACCACGGAAGCATCCAGATTGGTATTCTTGACTTCTTTTCCGTACGTCAAGAGATTTTCCAAGTAAGCACGGTAAGGGCAAGTATCCATGCTGCTGCTGACCAGTTTGTTATTCAAGCACAAATCCACTTCGCTGAACAAGGAATGCATGAAATTATTGACGTGAGCTACTCTGGTCTGCATCTGGATTGGTGTTGTCCGTTTGGATCATCGGTTTGTCCTTTGATTTCAAATTCGATAGGGGCTGATGCCGTCAAAGAATATACAGGATGAAATTCTACCCATTGGGATTCTTGCATCGTCATCATGGTAGGGGGCATGCCAAACAGATCCAGTTCTGACTTGGTACATTCGCAAGAATCTCGGTGCATTATTTTCAATGGTTAGTAATCAAACACGACTAATTCTCTGACAATTCTTCTTTTCTTATTATTTTTCTGAACACCGTGTTGTTTATGTTCTCTGAATGTGTGTCGACGTCTCTTTCTGCCTTGTCCTTGCTGTGGCGTTGAGGAAAAAGTAATGCCAGGGCCAGAAGTGTGAAGCGAATTTATAGGGGTCTCTCAGCGACCCAAAGGATCTTTTCCAGTTTGCAGCAACACATTTTTCCATGCTCTCATAAAGGCTTCTTTAGGATTTTGTTTGTCGATGAGGACGTTTTGAAGAAATTCTTTTCCTTGCGTCAAAGCGGCATGCAATCCCCGAGTCACCATGGGTTTCAAGATTGTGGCTACCGTACGAAAAGCGGATTTTAACATATCTCCTAAACCATGTCCTCGTTGTCGAGCAACTCCTCGGTACACAGGATACATTTTTTGTGTTACAATTCACTGGAGAACCTTTTTCGAAAATGTAGATTCACCGTGACTTTTTCTTTAGTGATTATAATATTTTTTCCCAGATCTCCTTTTATACTAATGTTGACACTGTCAAAATACGATTTACTGACTGGAAGATAATGAGGATGTACAAATTCACGGTGAACGTGATACGTGTTTCCACTTTCATCGTACGCATTGACGACATAATCCGTTTTGAAAGGAATGACTCTCAGTAACGGAGCAGCTGTGTTTACCACCACGTTGTACTCCACCACATTGGAGTACACAAACAATAAATTCAGTCTATCGTTCAATTCGACAGGGTAACGAAAATACTTGTAAAATCGATCGTTGCTGTAAACGTCTTTCATGGGAACTAGTTTTGTGTATCCACTCAAAATATCAAACAACCGAGGACAAAAAGTGATGGACAATATTCTGCATTTTAAGACGATGTGACACCTTATGGTACTCGATCAGGACAGTTTTCTTGGTTTTGTCCAGGGCTTTGCCAAATTGGTCGTTGAAAATAGCCGCAATGGTGTCCACCAAATGTTGAGCATTAAAATAATACCCTGTAGGAATTCTCATACTATTGTTAGTCAAGGAAGGGGGATTGGTCTGTGATGAGTTTTTGGACTTGTAATAACCAGGATCCTTTTTGTCCAAGTGTTCTTGCACTTGCTCGTTCAGGATATCCACGATGAAAGTGTTTTGACCTTCGTTGATATTGAGGGCGTGCGTAGGATGAATGATTTCTACCAAAGCCACTTCCCAATGAGCTTCTTGATCCAATTGTATGGACTGAGGTAATTTGGCATTGAAACAACATAATTTATTGTTGGGAAACACATCCATAGAACTGTCACTGGGTAAGGTTAAATATAATTGGTTATTCATAGTAGTGCGAGGGTTTTGGTGTCCGAGGATTCACTCGTGGTCAAAGGAGAATGATGTTCAAAATGTTTCAAAAGAGGGCTGCTGTTGTTGTTGTGACTGGAAGATGGATGACTGGCGTTGGTCGTACCGTTGTGGCTGTTGTTACTGTCCGTCGTATATTCCAAGGAAGGTCTAGGCAGAAGATAACTGCTGAGTAAAATGGTCTACAATTGTTTGTCCCCTTGTTACAAACTCAAATTGGCAATGGCTGCTCCGATGACACAATACACCACAAAGATTTGGCAGAAAAAGACGATTTGATTTTTAGGCACAAGTTCTGCGCACCACACCCACAAAGGTTGTTTTTGTAATTCTTGAAGAGAGGAACTCTGCGAAGAAGAGGTAGCTGCTGTGTTGAACGGCATGTTGGTTATTTCTTCTTTTTATAGTCGACGACTTATGAAGCGGCAATCCAAGAATCAAAACTAGGAGGATATCCTTTCCAACGCACTTTGACTTCTTCCACTCGACGTTTACCTACTTTACGTGTTCTTCGTTCGAGAATGCTTTCGATATCGTACAAGTCGTCTTCTTTGTTGGTCACTCGTTGTAACTCAGGCAAGTAAATAAGTTCCCTTTAACACTTCTCCGTGCATGTCTTCCACTTTATAGACAGGAGGATCACGTCTCCGAACGTGTCCAATGACACAAAACAATTCGGTGGTCCAGTTTGGTAAATAACCTTTGTCATAAGTGCGTTTTGTTTTTCCGATGCGAACCCAATCTCCCGTCTTGAGCACCAGGGTTTTCTTGTCTCCATACTTAGGTGTACCAAACAATTCATCAAACACCTTCACTTTGTTTTCAGGGGTGACTTCTTCGGCTGCACATTAGATGCTACGATGGTACGATTGATTGTAAGCTTTGACCAGACATGGTAACACGTCGATGTACTTGAGAGTGTGTTGATGTGTAAACTATTTCCACATGTGTTCTTTCAAAGTCCTTTGAAAACGTTCCAAGACACTGGCTTTGGTTTCAGGATTTTCAGTGGTAAATGAATGTGGCGTTGTTTCAATTCTTTTTGAAAAGCTTGATTAAAAGATTCGTTGCCTTTGTCTGCTTGCCATCGTAAAGGGTGACAACCACTTTGTTTCAACACCAGTTTTAAAGAGCGTACTAACTCGGCACTGCTTTTAGAAGTCAAAGGAACGACCCAAGCGGATTTGGAAAACACGGCAATGACACAAAGCAAATATTTGTAACCACGATTGTAGGGTGCCAAATGAGAGACATCAGCTAAATCTGCTTGCCATTGATGACCGATGCCAGCCACTTTGGTTTGACTTCTGGAAAATTTTCGTGAATGGGTTTGTGTAACGTGTAAGTCGATTGTTCTTGTAACAGTCGTGGTACTTCTGGCAAACGTATACTTTTCAATTTGCTTTTAGCTGCCCGATACAATTTTTGAACTCCTCCGTAACCAGCAGCATGGGCAGAATTGTAGTAAAGGCTAGCTAAAATGTCTCCATGACTTTACTCCTCAATAAGTCACCCACTGTTCGATACTACTACTTTTGGTGTCGTGGGGTAGGGAAGGTTTGGACGAAGCTTGACGCGTCCGACGAGCCACAGGAGTCGGTTGTGAAGTGGTAGGTTTTTCTTGGTGTCTTTTTCCACTTCTGTCTTTCTTCTTTCTTTTTTTCATCTGCTGAAGAAGGGATGGACATCATCTTTTTAACCCAAGCTTTCATTTCTTCTCTTTGTGGCGTAGGGGATGGTGTCAACAAGGAAGCTGCAATCTTACGAGAGATGGGAGCCGGCTGAGTTTGAAACACTTCTCGTGTGTCGTCTTCTTCTGTCGTCCCCATGGCGATGTCTGTTTTTGTGGTTTTACGTTCGCTTTTTCATCATCTCCTTGAAATCTCTCAGAGTGGGTTTATCTGTTTCGTCTAAAGCTTTATGATGAAAGAGTTGAAGACGTCGCAAGAGTTGACCGTACCGTTGAGATTGATCTGCTTCTGACAAATCACTTCGATCCATGAGCGATTGTAATTCTTGTTGTAACTGAGACATCGCGTTGAGATTAGGATTGGGAGGTAAATCAGGTATCCGTTGTTCGTACCAACGATGGAGTTCCGTCCATCGTTTGTAAGGAACTAAAGTCAGTTTTCGTCCTTCCATAAGATCCAAAGGTACAAGTGTGTTGTCTTTCCAGAGAAGGGTGCCCTTTTTATCTTCTTTTTCTTCCTGTCTTTATCGCATGACTACTCCTAAAAAAGAGGTCCAGCAATCGTTCCTAACAAAGGAACCGCTATTTTTAACAACGATCCTATCAGCATGGGTAGAAATCCTCCTTGTTGCACCAGCATTTTTTTCTTTTGACTGAGATGTATTTTCTTTTTGACCATTTGGCGAAGAACGTGTCGATGTTTCCCTAATTTCTGTTTCTGTATCTTGGACAAAGGTACCGTTCCTTTCAACACATTTAAACAACATTCACACACGGTATCGATGATTTCTTTGGGGGCTGTTTGAATGAGTTGTTTTCGTATGGGAGGATTGGATTTAGTGAGGACGGACAACACATCCCAATGTTTAGCCAGACGAAGTGGAAGTCCTTTTTTGGTTTTGCTTTTCTTGGAACGACTAGGGTGGTGTGCACTTTTTGGGGTCATCTTGGGTGTCAGGAGCAAAATATAGAACTGAGGTCATTCTGAGGCCAAACTTCTTTTTCATACTGGAACTCGTGTTCACTCATTGTCAGCACAGCGTACCAACTTCACGACAAGCATCACTCAACTTAGAGGTGTTTTCAGTGGACTAAATCGTGTCAGTTCTTGTTAGGACAAATCCAGTAAACTTCGTAACAAGCAGGTTCTCTCATGGACTTTGGTTTTAAGTGAGGCCACTTTTTTAGCGGCTTCCGCAGTTGCCAGAGCAGCCGAAGCAGAAGCCCCCGGAGAAGTGACTTTCGAAATGGGTTTCCATTTTTGCATCAAATTCGGAAACACGGGTCTTAAATCAGGTATGGCAGGCATCATCACGAAGGGCAAAGAAGAAGTGGACGGAGAAGAAGACACCGTCACCGCACTGCGTGGCTTTCGTGAGTAAGTGCGGGTCCTAGCAGTAATACCTCTCTTTCGAGCAGCAGGAGATGTTTTTGTTGGTTTTTTCTTCTGAGGGTTTTTCTTCTTAGGGCTTTTCTTTTTTTTATCTTGTGTGTGGTGTGTTGTTGTTGTGCTCGAGATTTGGTTTTTTTCTTCTTCTTGGTTTTGGCTTGGGCATTAGGATCCCATTTCAAAAGAGAACGAATAATGATACCTCCTAAAGAACCACTACCACCAGGGATCAAAATGATTTGTTTTTTTAGTGTGTGGATCGATTCTGGGATCTGCCAGTTTTGACAACGCACTTTTATGTTTTTGAAAAAAAGATGGGTTGGATGAGGGATGTGAATGATACCTTGAAGTAATTGACGTGCTGTCAAAGTAAACCATCTTAAAACTTTTTTGAGACTAGCGTCTAACAGTTGGGCACGGACTTGTGCATTTATTTCGCGACTGATGCCATACAGAGCACGAATCAATTTGGCAGGAGGATGAGATTGAAAGGAAGTCATCTTGTAGACTGTGGGAAAGAAATGACGTGGTGGATGTTTTTATAGTTGTTTGTTTTTCTTTCAGAGAGTTGCCGAAGGGGACGTGTAAATGACAGGACCTCCTTCTTGACACCAATGGTGAAACAAACTAGAACGAAATCTCAAATAATCGGGAGTGGTGGGTTTTAAATTGATGAGTAAATACGCATGAGGTGTTTGAGTGGCATCGTCGTACGCATAATTCAGCAAAGGAATGCCTAACTGTTTGACTAACACTAGCACTTGAGATTTGTCTCTGGGGCTTTTAAACAACACCACAGAATGGGCATTGAGACTGATTGTACGATATGCTTTACCTTGTTGAAATAAATTTTGAGTAATGTAAATGATACTGGCATTACGATGATGTCCCTTGCGTGTAAACCAAAGTTTAATTTCTTCTTCGTCTGCTCCTAAAATTTTTTGAAGATGACCAGATGTTTTTGACTCAAGTCAGACACGATCCCATCGTCTTCGCGAGGAATGCCTTCGACAAACGAAATGGTTTCTCCTTGACTTTCTTAGCGTAAAGTGTAAGACGATTGCCACTCTTTGTAACACCACACGATACGTTGAGGAGGACGATCAAACAAATGAGATTTGTGTTCGATCAAACGATTGAAAAATTCGGTTTTGCCTGAACCACTGGGTCCAGCAATCAACATGTTAAAAGGATGGTGCAGATACAAATCTTCCCAACTTTGACGATCTAACTTTTCGTCAATCACTTTGACCACAGAAGAAGAGGCAGAGGAGGCAAAGGAAGATGCAGCCATGACTGAGGTAGGGAGAATTTTGAGAAGAACACGAAAGACACAAGACATTTTATACGTTTCATACACGTTTAATGTTTTAAAAAACAATAAAAACATATTTACAGGTCATGAGGCACGAAAACACATAAAGCAAAAATGAGTTGGTACATCAATGCGGCACACACTAAAAGAACCAAAGCTGTGTATAAACAAGTCAATGTACAACAATAGTCTCGATGGATGTGTGTCCCACGAAATTGACGTGCACGATTCATTGTCTCTGTTGTGGAATGGAATGTCTCTGGCGGAAAGGTTGTTTGTTTCTCAGGTGTTTCCATTTGTTCGACGGTCTTGTCTCCCTTTGTGTCAGGTTCTTCTTTTACCACTGTTTCTAATGTCATTTTTGACTTTGGTTGCAAGTTCGCTTTTTGTCTTGGAGGATTAGTGACACGCAAGGTCCTTGGCAAAGTGTGCCACTTCTTATAGCCAAGCATCGAAGCCAGAACTTTTCCAGTCACGTACATCTTTCCAATCGTAAAGTTGTTGGTGTAACCAACTAGCGATGCACACTTCTTGAAACGTATGAAGTGTGGATAAAGTTTGAGAAATGTCTTCTTCACACGGAGGTACACAACTTGTGTTCATCACGATTCTCATCACCTTGAGCACAATTTGTCTTTCGTGCACCAATAAAGTGTGAATGGTCATGTCTTTTTCGTCTGTACCGTTCATAAATAATCCACAACGAATATTGTTCGTCAAAAATAGTTCACAACGAATGTCCTGGGAAACGAAATCAAATAAAAGTTGTCACTAACACACACACACCACATAGCGTCCAAATTTCAATGGAAACAGTTTCTGTATCAGTAGTTTGTAATCCTCTAAGGTCTGAACACTATTGTGGACTTCCT
This sequence comes from Margaritifera margaritifera, assembly GCA_029931535.1. Classification (NCBI taxonomy): domain Eukaryota; kingdom Metazoa; phylum Mollusca; class Bivalvia; order Unionida; family Margaritiferidae; genus Margaritifera; species Margaritifera margaritifera. Next base: position 796,826 of record JAQPZY010001212.1, on the reverse strand, counting down.
TTAATGGAATTTGTTCCAAGAGAGAAGACAACGGTTGTGGCATGGTCAGCTTTTATATCCAGGTTCCCAAGGTTTGTATGTTTGATGATAGTCTTCCCCAAGGAGTATGTGAGAGTTTCCCCAAGAATCAGTCTTCTTCTACTGTGGAAGTAGCAATAGTTAAAAATCGAGAAACGACTTAGAGTTTGTGTTTCACTTGTATCTTGACAAACTCTCTGTAAATGCGTTCTTGCAGCTCCATAGGCAGATTACCTTTCTACACCTCAGACGGCGTGAAGGCCTTTCGTCTTGAGGTGCTACGTGATCGAACTTGGAGTTCAAAGTTGGTTCCTCACTCGGTGGCCGTGTCGAGTTTGTCACTTTCGGTGCCTGTGTATTGGCTTCTCCATCGAACTTGAAGTTCACAGTGTGTTCCTCACTCTGTGGCTGTGTGGAATTAGTATTCATCTTCTTGCTTGGTCAACGTTTGGAGTCACAATGAATTGTTGGTCTTGGAAGTTGTCCCTTTTTATACTGAAGATCGGCGTGTCCGTACGGCAAAGTAGTGTGGTCTGGAAGTCGCACTCGTTTCTGGAACACAATTTGGTAAACTTTTTCTAAATAGGGAACTGACGATTTGGTGGTTTGGCTAACGCACAATTTTGTGGGGTTCTAAAGTTTTCACTCGAAGGTCTTGAGCTTGTCCAGAATGTAAAGCATTTTTCAAGACATCAAAGTTCACCACTTGGCTGGTTTGATAATTCAGTGTCAATCGTTTGACTTTGTGTTTGATTTGAAGTTGGCCTTGTTGGTCTCGGTATCGGTAGCCATAATTTTTAGGACCACCGCTGGCAAAACTGAGGATCGTCTCTTGGGGATGCTCGTTCGTCCATGCTCCTAAACGATCTCCTTCGATGGTGGGGTGTGGGGTATCAGGGCGATGGACGTAAATACAACTGTCGGTGTCAAAGTATAGGACTCGATCTCCCAACACTTCTAAAGCCTCATCGTAAAATTGTAAGCGAGCATTGGCTGTCACGTAGGCTGCAATGACCACAGTGCTAAAGTCGTCGGGGTGTACAAACTTAGGTTCTTCTTCGTAATTCACAAAGATCAAATTTTCACGGATGATTTTCACGTGTTTCATCAGTTTTCCTATGTCGTTTACCAGTTGAAAGTAGCGACTGGGATCTGTCAAGTATTCCGTCTTGGGTAAGATCGTACTTTGTGTCATTTTCCCCACAAACAATTCAACACGACTTTGGCAAACGATCTTCTTCCTTCGTTCTTCTCTACGTCTTCCAAAGTGATGTCTTCAACGGAACGGTACTGTTCTTTGAATTGGACTTTGTCTTCTGGCGTCTGACACCAAGATTGATAGCCACTGGCTTCTTGTTTCAGTTTGAGAAATTCGTTGACGTAGCTTGAGAAAATGCCTGGATTCGAGGCTTCGTCCTTTTGGTATTGTGCTGTGGTAGGAAAGTGCCAAATTTCGTATACTTTTAACAAGCGGTATCCCCGATCCAGAGCCCGAAACAATTCGACGCTGACCCACCTTCCTGTCAAAGCGCGTTGTTCCTTCGTGTGGTCACAAGGGTGATCTTGATTACATGTTTCAGCACACGTACGGCATAAACGAAACATCAGTTTTCCTTGACAATGATGGGGTAAGACAGGATGGTACAAGTGGGTCGAGGGTAAGACTTTGCTTTTTATTAATCCTTCGTATTGACGATTGTTTTCCACGTCGATGTGTTCTGTCAGGATTTCAGGGTGTCCGGTAGGGAATCGCTTATATTTGCACACCCAAGGATACAACGAACACACGTCGATGTATGTGATTTCTTCTCCTCGAGATTCGTCTACGTCGTACAGCAAGCGTGTGGCATTGGTTCGTCCTCCAAACAAATTGGGCGTGGGTCCAAAGGTTCGATGTCTACTACGTCGTAACTTTCGGCAATGCGTCTAAATTCTGGATCGGTTTTAAAACGTCGATCGTACTCGTGCTCCCACATTTCTACCACTTGGTATCCTTGACTTTCTAACTTCAGACGGCGTTGGTATGTGTGTTCGTATAACTCTTCCATGGTGACTCCTGTGAGAGGATTGTTTTAGGTCTCGTTGAGGAAAACAGGTATTGCATCCGTGAAACAAACATCCCTGAAATTCGTACACCGCCTGAGGGTTTTCTAAATCCCAGCCATCCACAGAAAGACTACCCATTTTCTTTTCTCTCCCTCCGTTTCTGGCATGTTGTATTAATTTGTCTTCCTTTCCACACAAGAAATGCAACCAACGCTTAGCTTTGGCAGAGTATTGACGGCTGACCGAGAGATAAGTGTTAGAAGCTATGATGCCTAGTTCGTTCTCCGACATGAACTTTTTTCGGTACACTAATCCACAGGCTTTGGGTAATGTACACGCTTCCTTCAAAGGATCGACTTCTCCGTGATCTAGAAATAATTGTCGAACTTTCCACAGCACCGCGTAAAATGTCCACATCGGATCGGCAATACTTCAGCATTTCTTCTTGAAAGTCAAACGTGTCTGAAGCGTGAGCGTGGTACCAAGCGTGGAAGGCCTCTCGGTGTTCGATGTGCATCCCATCGGGGTCGTAATAGGGAAGGTCATGCAAATGAGGGAGCACTACGTGTTGATTCGCTTCGGTATTGAAAAAGTGGGGAAATACCCTTTAGCCATTTCTGTCATTCCTAATGTTTTAGGCATTCGGCTCAAAGGCATGGCCAAATAACTCATGGAATCTTTGAATTGTACTTGTCCCACTTTCAAGTAGATGAGTTTGTTCCGTTCGTGGTGACTTGGGGGCATTCGGTGCCTTGTTCTGAATAATATTTCAACAGAAACTGTCCATCTTATCCCGAGAAATTGTGAGCCATGACGGTAGCATATCGATGACAGTCCCGTAACGTCGAATGTCCTCTTCGCTCCAAGTGTCGTCGATAGGATCTGAGATCCATTGGGCAAAATCGACAAGAGTGTTGGGGCCCCGAAATTTTTTTTCACGTGTTCCTGGAATCTTACTACAATGGGAACAGTGAAAATATATAGGTTTTGGTATGCACTTCTCACAAGCCGGATGAGCAACGCATAAATTAGGGATGTGAATACCCGTTTCTTGCATACATTCACAGTAAAAAAAGATAAATTCCACTTTGGTCTTGTTCTACTTCTGATCACCCTTTAATTTTTTCTCCAGTTCGTTGTCATATGTTTGCATGTAACATTGACGTTCAATCAGCTGTCCACACTTGGAGCACAATCTGAATAAGTTACAAGCACTTTTCTTCTGGTGAGCTTGTGTCATGCGATGTTGTTCGTGACACGCAGAACTGATAAAGGTTCGTTGACACGTCGAGCAATGCATGTGTTCTTCAGGAATGCATGGTTTGGAAGCTAAACAACTTCGGCATCTCTCTCTGTAATGAATATGTCGCTCCCGATTGGCAAATCCTTTGTCACATTTCTCGCAGTAGTAAGCGTATCCAAGAAATCCTGTGATACTAGTGATGGCATCGAAATGTTCTTGATGATGATACACGTGAATGTATTTTCCATCGGGGAAATTGGGTCCTCGAAACACCAGAGCTCCGCGAACCTCTTGAGGGTGTACGTTCAAGGTATACCGAGGAGACAAGACGTCTTGAAGTTGTTGCATTTCAGGAATGCCACACGTGGTCTCTTTCGATATGCCTGCTTGTTGTAACAGAAGTTCTGCTTCTTTTCGTTGTTTAGCTCTGTCCGATTGTCGAATGCTCTCCCATGCTCTTTTCCATTCTGCGGTCTCGTTCTTGTCGGCATACGTTTGCTATACCACGATGGCACGGGCTAAGCACATCTGGTGCTTTTCATTGTCGATTTGGACGATACTGCGTTTGGTACTGCGAAGGCGTCCACCAATAACACTTTGCGTGGTCCGCTACCTCTAGGAGGTGAAACGTGGGTCATGTGAAATGTGGCTTTTCCATCGGTGATGGTAAACTCGTGGTTGAAGTGTTGAACGTGTTAAATTTTGTCGATGACTTTAGACGGTGTTAATTCTGCCGTGGTACTGAATTCGATCCAGACAGGAGACTTCAAACTGTCGTGATGGATGGAAAGTCTCAACCGATCGTCCTCTTTGGCTCAGCATTGCCGTTTCAATGTGTCTAACAAAGAATCACACAAATCACACAAATCGGTATTGAAGCCTGCGGCTTTCTCGGCAGGTACTTCAGACATTGAAGTCTTTAAATCGAACCGTGTAAGTTTAAGCCGTAGTTCTAAATTTTCTAGATGTAAATTTTTGCGTCTCTCGAATGTGATAGTAATTTTCGGGAGCTACGGAACGACTTTCTTTATCAGGGATTCTATACTTTCTTGGTCTTGTAGAAGGTGTGGTTTCAGGTTCACTTCGAAATCTCTGGCATAGAGTTGGGCTAACACTTCAGCTAGCGGTATATGAGACGGTATGGAAAGTCGCCGTCGTGGCTTCTTAGTTTCTTCTTCTGGTTTCTCATTGAAATGCGTGATCGTTTCATCTTGATGTCCAACTTGGATCTGATTGAGTTTTACACAGGTTCTCTCCCTATATATAGAGAGTGCTTCTTACCCTCAGAGTAACTATTTGTTATTCATCTTTCAAACTGTGAAGATGGAGGAGTCAAGACCAAAGTCAAAACCAAGGAAAAGAAAAGAGAGACAAAGGGAATGATACCTGTTATCATTGTCAAGAAAAAGGACATTGGCCTTCAGAGTGTCCTAAGAAACAAGAAAACAAGCAAGAGAGGGGGAGGCAGAGGGCTCTTCAGAAACAGAAGAAGAGCCTATCCGCGTCGTCAAGAGATGTAAAAAGTCAAGACGACTGGAGGACAGTGAAGGAGAGGAAGAACCCTTGATACCTGTGACGAAATTCAAGAAAAGAGACAGACAGTGAAATATGTACTTGAGTGATGTGTTATGTTCATTGTGATTTTTTAAAAAGAGAATATACCAAAAATGAAAAAAGTAAGTGTCTCTTGGTTTTGATTTTTTAGAGTATGGACACACACACGCACTCATACACAATCCAATGATGGGCTTTAAGTTTTACTTGATTTTGGCAATTTTATTTCTCTTCTAAGAAATGTGGGTGGCCCTGAAAAGGACCATTGGGGTCTTTGTTTTTAAAACAAACTCATGGACTGGACATGATGAGTTTTAACTGTCCCAATCCCTTTCCACTGCAAGTCCTACTCCTCCTGCTGCTGCCGCTTTCGTAGTGGTAGTAGTAGTAGTCAATGGTGGTTGCATCTCAGTAGTAGTAGTGAGCGTGGATGTTGTGATGGGTTTAGAATGTTTAGCCCGTGAGGGTCTCTTTCTCTTGGGTTGAGTTAAAGAAATCTGATACATGTTTCTCAGATTCTTTAACTCGGCTAAACTATCTTGTAGCAGACTCACCGTGAGATTGTCATCACTCTCTTCCTTGTATCCTTCACACTTCAAAGATTTCTGCTTCTCTTCTTCTTCTAGCTTTCTTCTTTCTTCTTCTTGCTGAAGAAATGCTTCTTCTGCTTCTCTCTGACACTGCAAAAAAATGTCAATTCTTCTTTCTGTCTCTTTCTAAAATCATCCACCACGGGTAAGGATGGTGGTACTGCGGCGGCAGTTGTTTCAGGCAAAATTTCTTGCGACGACAGAAAATCCACAAAATTCAAATAAAAATCTTCTGGATGAATATTGACCACTGCATTCGTCGTCTTGCTATCACTCCGAACATAAGAAGTTTCCATCGCAGGCTCACCCCAATACATCGTCTTCATTGTATCAGCCATACTTATGCCGCAAAAGGTAAAACCGTACGAACGCTGTGACGCCTATATACTGAAGGTGACTGTCCCCCCCCCCCCCGCTCTCTTCTGATTGGAAGAGAGACCTTACCTGTTGTAACGCGCGTTTGGATTGGTGGATCCTTTCGATCCGTTTCGATGCTCCCTTAGGCTATATATATACCAGCGCTTTTGTGACATAGTTTAACCTGTTCTCAGATGTATACATCCGTGGAATCTTCAAGCATCGTATAGGGCATGCTCTTCAACCCGGGCTACCCCATGTATGTGAAAGCTTCATGGGCTATCACAAAGATTACAGCTACAGCTCTTTGGAAGAGACGAATCTATGTTGATAGACAAGGGTGTCTGAAGCGGGTGAAACTGTACGGACCTGATGTGCGTAGAAGTTTGAGGAGAAGAAGACCTGTGAAGAGGTGTGATATGTGTTAACTTTGTTAACCAACAAAACCCAACAGCCCTTTTCAGGGCCACCCAGATCTCTTAGAAAAAAAAAATCCAAAAATTGCCAATGGTGTTTCTATGTTTGTTTGTTTATCTACATGTGTCTATTCTGTCCTCATCAACACTTCTGTCCCCATAAACACTTCTGTCCCTATAAACACTTTCGACCCTATAAACACTTTTGACCCCCAAGGGTCATGTAATTATGTTAATTTCTCGTATGACCCCAAGTGCCATCTCCATGTTAATTTCTCATATGACCCCCAAGTGCCATCTTTCACCCCCAGTTCCCACCCGTAACTACTCATACCCCCTTTTTATTCACATTGTTTTTCAAATTGTTTAAAGTTTCCTTGTAAATAAATTAAGGCATTAAATGGATTTTGAAAGATATTGTACAACTCACTGAAAAACGCCTATGACACGTACGTAACCGGGGCTACTCCTAAATAGAAACTGTGAATTTACATCATCCGTCTGTATGCATCCCTCAAGTGGTGATTTACTCTTTTGCTTTAGATTTTTAAACAAAATTTGCATGGGTTATATGAATGAATTTAAACTGCAGTCACAGACGAGTGCAATTTTATTTATTTCGCAAATGGAACATAGGTCTTGGACCTGTAAGTGAACCCTTTTCCTGCGCTACTTACTGAATACACATGTAAAACGCACTTCCAAGCACATTTTAGGGCACATTTAATAGATTAACAGTTATTAAATACATTTAATCCATGAAATGATGAGAAAGAATTTAAGTTGATACTGTCCTAATATGCACCTCTACATTGTAGAGGGAGTTTTCTGACTAAAGTGAATAGAGTCCTGTTGAATAAATGCAATATGTACTGGTTGCACAAATCATTAATTTACAGTTGATAAATCTATGATTAAGAGACATCAGAGGGAAAAAAAGACAATTCTCACAGGAAAGTCAACATTAATCAGCCAGTTTCGACAAATGATGGCATAATTATGCTGGTCAGCAGCAACTGCAGTTCAAAGATTTAACCTCAATAAAAAGGGACCTACACTCATCTAAAAGTGGAGAGAAAGAGAATAAATTTGTAGAGGGCGCACCTATATATTGGCAGGTACAAAATACTACATCAAAATAGGTTTTTTTATTGCAATAAATGAATCCTCAGTGGGTATATACCAACTAGCATATGTATTCCATATCAAAACTTGCATCAAGATATGAATAGTGGTCATGAGCTATGCTGGTTATGAACTATTTTCGATGAGATGATCTTAAACTGATCATTTAATGATCAACAAGGGCCATAACTCTGTCAAAAATAGAGGTGACAATCTCCCCACCCATTTCTAGGATTAAAACACGTTTCGTACCAAATTGCATCATGATATGGTGAATAGTTCCAGAGCCATATTATGAGAAATTATTGTTGTAAAGATCGCAAGGAACTCAAAAAAGTTTTTCTTTAGACAACTGGCTACCAGCGTCATTCTCGTCCTGCTGATTCCACATATATTCGGTAAGTATTATTTTGATTTCCTGGGCTTGGACAAAAATATTGGGACAGAGAACATGTAAACCCCATTGTTTTATTAGGTGGATCAACAGGTTTTCCACTCCACCTTCAAGTTAGTACGGATTTGATTTGATTTGGCATCGCATGTGATTTTTCACCATTCTGCAAAAACTGGCTATCATGATATGCAGGAATCTATGGGCTATATTGCCAAGGTAATTAACAGGGCTGTTCATCATTCTATGGCTAACACTCTTATAGCATCAAACATTTTGGATGTAATCAGACGAGATATCAATCTCTGCTTGTCTTCACTGAAAATACATCATTCCTTGGCACTGTGATCAATGCTCATTTATATGCCACTGCTGTTCGGTGGTTGAATAGAGGATGCATGGGTCCAAGCAGCACAAGAGCTACCTCTCCAGCTTACCTTGCCACCTCCTCTGACATTTAGGCAATATCAGTCTACCACAACGTTGAGACAGTCTTTGGCAACAATCTTGTTTTATAGTCTATATCTAGTAGGCACTTAAAATATTGGGAGAAATAGTGAAAGAGCATGATATCGAATAATGTTACCTGTGGATGAAATGATACCAGGACTGGTCACAACATTCAGAAAATTCAGAATGTTTTAAAAAATTCATTTCATAGTCGGAACAATTTCTAAGGTCGGCAGGTAAAATATAGGGTCAGTCAGGAAACTGGAAAAAAATTTTTTTAGGCCTAAGTTGTTGAAAGTGTCATTAACGATTTGTTTAAACGTTATAAAAATGGGGAATTGGATTCTCATCAACATGCTTGCTTGCTTATATGTGGTATTGCAGCATTAGTTAAAAAAAAAAACTTAAGACAACTTCACTTAGCATAATTGATTTCTCATTTTGATTTTCATGTATATGTTTCTTTGTGTAAAAAGTTATCTCCCTTAAACTCGCAGCATCACTGTTACTTTTCTCATTAAAGCAACATGGTAATTGTACATTTCAGTATTGTGCCATGCGATGAGCATACTTCATTCCTACCAGTTGGTACCTGAGTAAACTTTATTATATATTGCACTTCTGTGCCACATGATGGGCATGCCTTGTTCCTACCTGTTGGTACCTTAGTAGACATTATTGTCCCTATGCTTTTGTTTCCAAAAAAAGAGTTAGGGGATGGTGTGATACCACCGGTCTTTGTCTGTCCATTACAATGTCTTCATCTAAACTGCTGGATGGAATGTCAGGAAACATTGTAGTTATGTTTTTCTTGTAGGGACCATCTGTAGGAGGGGTTTTATTCTTGGCTCCCACCATCGAGATCCCTGTAAATGGTCAAAGGTTAAGTATAACATATTCCAATTACAGTGACACTTTCAGATATTTTGTAACCAAACTTTATATTTGTAATCATAGCAGGAAGACGTGTCATACATGTGATGGATTTTCAAATAAGCCATGTGACAGAAAAGAGAGGTCAGCTTGGAACAGATCAGGAGATTTACACAATTTGGCCAGGAGTTTTGAACTCAAAAGATGTGATTTAATACAGTCATTTAGATCAACCGTTAACAATCGTTCTGTTTGCATACTTGTTTTAATTATTCTACGTTTTATTATATCTGGTCCACCTTTTTATAAAGAGGTTTTTTATATAGCCTTATTCATATTTTAAAAACCAAAATCCATGAATGATTAGGTAGAGAAAGAAAAACAAATGAGAACACTTAGAGAGACCTACATAATTTATTACTGTCGTTTTACCAGGCAAAGATATCCAGTTACTAAATAAATTGTCCATTTTTTACAAGTTTCCTCCAAATTTCTATGTCAAAATCAGTTGGTGAGATAAAACACTCAAATTGGTTTAAAGCATCCTTTCTCCCAATCTAGATTTAGGTTTTCGCATAATTTCATATACGATGTTCATAATGATCATATCCATTGTTGCCTTGGATTTTTCAACATTCATTTTTAATTCAGAAATTTTAAAGAACTTGTCTAATTTTTTCAGAGTGTAATTTAGTGCCCCCCTAGCACATCTAAAATTATTTGTTTGCCATCACTATGCTGAAGTAGAGGTACTTTGTGCATTTTAGATTTTTGTTACTGAGACAAGTCAGCCCTTCTATACCCGATGACTTGGTATTTTTTATCTTAGCTGTTGCATATTAATGCATACAATGCAGGTTTACAAAATATAATTGGCTAGCGTGAAAAAAGACTTTCACGTATCAAAAAAAAAAAAAAAAAAAAAGAAGAAAAAAGATCGGTGACTAGCCGTTATCGATTTGCGATTATAGTTATTTGAAAATACTACAACTACGCCATCAGCAGTGTATGTGATTTCGCAAACAGTTACTCGACTTTTACTGTCTGTAAATCCACTATGCGGTTGTGTATTTATGCTCGGAGTTGCCTGTGGTTTTCCATTTCCGCCAACACGGTCTCGAACTTGACCTCCCTAATGATCTTATCTTCAAATACGACTATGTAATTTTGTTGAGACTACTTTGTCCCGCAGTGAAAAGTTCTGAATAAACACGTACTCGCTGATGTAATCGTAATGAAATTATTTTACCAGCGACGCCATTCACACCGGTTACTGTCGATATGTCACCAACAACAATTTCGATTGGTGTGCCTATAACAGTTGCTGTGGTTACGATTCCCGCCACACCCATACCAACAGCTTTCGCGGCGGCGATTCCACAAATAGCATCTACAACGTGTTACGACTCAATTGTCTAAGAAAAATGTAACACAACGAAAGTTAAACCAACAAATCAAGTAAAAATCAACTAGCAATTTATTTCTAAATATTTAAAATAATAGTCAAAAGACTCTTAAAGGAACGTGAATCAAATTCCAAATAATCAAATAATCCTAAGTGTAATAATCACCAGTCCTAAATATAGAATATTCCGAGTGAATTACTGTATCCTTGAATGTGCTGATGTGCCAATAGTCTTTAATGTCCTGATGTGACAGTAGTCTTTAATGTGCTGATGTGGCAACATGAAGTACTCCAGAATATCTCTGAATAAGTTCACATTAATCCCCAAATCATCAATTTAGAATCCAAAATCCAAAAGTCTATGAGCACTTTTATAATCCAATGAATATTTTCAATAATTCCTCTCTCTGAATTTGGAATGATTTTTCACAACTGTAATGACTCTTTACAGACTGATGTAAAATTGTCGAAACTGAAAACTGTCCACTAAAAATGGTATACATAAAGATCGGTCATATGGCAGAATGTTCTAGAAAATTATATGGTGTATGTGACTTTTAGTACATAATTCTAAAGGAAATTCCAGTTTTATCTGTAAAACAAATCAAAATTGACCTCAAATTGAATCAATAACTTGTTTGCCAAAAACCGTCACTGAACTCAAATACTAAGTGAACAACCTTTATTCAAGGACAATAGCTAAACGTGTAAACCTGATATATAACATTAAGGTTTGAGCAAATATTAAAGTCAAGAAACATTTATAATTTCCTGAAATATTTATAATATTATATAAACATCATACATAACACAACGTTACATATACGCTTGTATTTCACCAGCAACGCAGTTCTCCTAACGATTGCATCTCACAGTTGCAGTTCCGCTTCGTTTGTTTTTTCACGCCGGTAACATTGAGGTTCCATTATAATTCTTCTATTAATATTATCATAGTAAAGACTAATTGCTCGACAGGCTGAATTTGTTCAGGAGCAAGACGCACACACACTTCCAACCAATTGTTTTTCTTCACTGGTACAACCGTCATGCAATCGTAGAAAATATCTTTCTGAGGAATATTTATGTCTCAGGCGATTGTGCGTTCCTGTTGTTTGACACCACCCTGACATTGGATAGCACGTTCAGATAAAAACACAACTATTACACTTTTGCTTTGTGCCTGCAGTAGTTCTCGTTTTCGCCCGAGAACTGTTACAAGAACAAGTGCGTCCTTATTAAATAACAATCGAGATCTTTCTCTTCTCAGTTGAGTCAATGTTATTTTGACATACTCAAAGGGGTATTTAATCGGGGTGGATTCAGTGGCTATTATTACTTTATCGCTATAGAAACAATCCCTGGATGTTTTCGCTGGTGTTGTAGTCAAAGGCTGAGCATTTTCACGTGCTAATGCTATGACTCCAAGCTGGCCTCGATTTGGTATTGGTACATCAGGCAGGTGGTCCCAACGGCTGATTTCTATCTTTCCCTCGCGTAAATTATATTTGAGCGTATACGAGGGTCTGGTAACATCATTTTGAAGCAAATATTCATAGATAGATGGAACGAAATTGCTATCAATGTTAGCATCACTTGTCAGCTTATCCAACACTGTATATGTGAAATTTTGTAGAGCCTTGGCGTCTGGGGGGTCACATATAATTTATTCACTAGACTGGAGATCATTTTTCAATACTGCTATTGAACCCCACCTACCACAAAAAACCAGATAAGATAAATAAATACCATCCAGACACGCGCACCTTTGAGATGTGAGATTTAGGTTTATCAAAGCCATCCATGTTAGTGAAAATAAGTCGACCACTTGTTATGGTGGTAACAATTGTTTCCTCCTTTCTTTCGCTGGTCAAAATTCCTGCATATCCTGTCAGTAAAGAAGAAGTTATTACGCGTGGTGGCGGGGACACATCTGCGATCTGTTCATCCACGTATTGTTTCATCCAGCCAATAGCAGTATCAACATAATCTTTGATAAACGCAATAGACATGACAGAGTCTCTGAATCCCCCGTTTTCAGTGAGTTCAGCCAGGTGTTTCGCTATAGCACATCGCAGCCTCAGCACAACGTCGTTGATGTCCACGTTGGACGTTTTAAGTTTTCCAGTTTGATCTTGGAAAATCAAAAGTTTGCACGGGTTGGTGTCACCTCGGCTGATAAACTCAAGCAAATCCGCTTTTAAAAACGATACTTCGAATGTCCACGTTAGATGTTCGCAGCTTTCCAGTTTGATCTTGGAAAGTCACAAGTTCACCCAGGTCAACACCAACAACAACCCGGCTGGTAAGCTCAGTCAAATCTACTCTGGTGGCAAACCTGCTCACATTCTCATCGTCGCTCGGTTGAACTTCAGTAAATGTTAATAGGCATTGTGTATACTATCAAGTGTAGTTTAATTAAAATTAACAAGCGTTTGCGGGGATAGTGACCGCTCAAGTGCACGCAACGCTTCAACAACAAGATGACCGCATATTAGCCCGTCCAATCGAGTTTGCAACGGCAGAGTTGAATAAAACAGTGGTAGTCGCCCATGTACGCCACCTCGGGTTAAACAATCAACAACTTCAATCGGTGGCGCAAACCCGTACAAGTCAAAATACAAAAGATGCTGAGGTAATACCACGTATGCGACCCAATGAGTACCAGGTCCTGTTGTAAAATCCAGGTTAGCAATCATCGATGCAAGTTCATCCCGCATAAAGACACCTCGAAAATGTTTGACTGACTTTGTCATCGCTAGTAAATCAGAATTGGTCAATGGACGCACTGCGGCCGTCAACGGCGAGGCCACAACCGAAGGCCACTTCCGCTTGAGAGCCTTTGCTTTCCACGCCTTGATAATCGAAGACCTTTTCCTTTTTTTACATAGATTTTCCACCTCGAGAGGCTCCGCCAGACGCTACGCGTCTACCAACTGCCTTTTCAGAGCTATTCCGGATGCAGTTCCGACAGCTCCTAACGCAGCCGCTTTTGCAACAACCGGAGCCTCAGCCCCTAATAAAGCTGGAATCGCCGCAAGGAATGGGTATATTCCACCGGATTTTTGCAGTTGTGTCACCTCAGATTTGGATAACTTTAATGTCACCCGTTTTTTTTTTTTGGCCGCATTAAGCTGATTAAGTTGTGTGTGTGTCAACCACAAGGAGTCATTTCCAGTTAATTTTTTGCACACGAAAATTTCCATTTGACCCCACAATTGTTTCGTATTGCGCTTTTGATTTTCGCAAGCTGTTCTGGGCTCAGACCAACCTTAACTTCTTAGTATGTTACGGAAGTAGTAGACGGGGGGTGTTGGGGACAGGGGGGGGTGATTGGGGGAAGTAACGGGAGTTTAACATTGGGGGCAGTATGGGGCAAAAAAGTGCCAAGATTTATAGGGCAGTGGGGGGCAGTATGGGGAAGTAACGGGAATTTAACATGGGGGGGTCCTCTACAGACCCCAAACGGGAAAAAGGAACTAGTGGGGGCACTATGGGGCAGTAACGGGAATTTAACATAGTGGGGTCTGTACAGGTACAAGGGTAGGCAAAGAAATGGAAAATTAATCTTTCTTGAAAAATGGATGGTCCTGATAAGGACCATTGGAGGAGGATTATTATTTCCTCCAACATTGTGTGAAGAAACTTAGGAAGGTGGTGTGAGATCTTTTTTTCTTGGTTGGAAGTGTTGGTGGTAAAGAATCAGGTAGCCAGTCAAGATGTTTCATCCGCCTGAACTTATCCTGGATTTTCATCCAATTTAAATTCAGGCGTTTGAATTCCTTTTCTTTCATGGCCTGTTCTTTCTTGGATCGTTCAAGAGCCCACAAGATCTTAATGTGGGTTACTTCCTTTTCTAAAACTTTCTTTAACAATACCTTCACCATGTGAAGGTTCACCTCTTCGCGCCTGACGTTACTGGTGGGTGGATAAATATAACAATCTTCCTGAACTCGGTTCAGGAAGTACTCCACCTCATCCAGTAAATCCAGACTCTTCTTGATGAACCCCACACGGCAAGGGGTTGAGGAAGTTTTATGTCTTTCCTCCACCAAGACATCAGTCACCAACCTTCTCGCTGATTTGAGAGCCGCTAGTTGGCTGGTGACGTATGGTTTGGTGGCAGGATATCTCCACCAATACTCCAACCTTTCCATCAAGGACTCCACATCCACCATTCTATCCCAAGCTTCTTGTAACAATTCAACAGAGTTCATTCTTGTAGAGTGAAAGTGTGAATGGCGCAACTGTGGAAGGCACCGCTTTTATATGCTAGAAGCGCGGACGTGATGGAAAACATCCCCCTTTTTTTCCAAAAATCACCATACATACAAACAAAACAAAAAAAATCACACAACACACTAATCTTTTTTTATATTTTTTTTATCAAAGATACTCTATACAAACATACCCTCATTCATACATTTTTATATATGGCAATCATAGAAAATTAATCTTTTTCTTGAAAAATGGGTGGTCCTGAAAAGGACCGTTGGATTTTTTTGTTTTTGGGTTTTAACATTCAAGTCTCCTAGGAGACCTTCTTTTTCTAAGACTTCTTCTGATTTCCGGACCGTAGTGAAGTACCCTCTTCAAACAGCCTTGTCTTGCCACATACATTCGTCTTTTCCAGTAAGCAGTCTCTGTCATCTTGGTGATGACCCATGAAGTTCTGATATACATGGGATAGTCCGTGTTAAAAAACAACATCTTGTTTTTTTTTTTCTTTATGAGTGGTCTTGGAGAAAAAACCCGTGAAGCTTTATGAGACAAGAGGTGGTATATATACCTTACGATCGGATTGAAATGCATCGAAATGAACTACCAATACAATAGCGCGTTACAAGAGGGTCGGCTTTTCTTCCAATGGGAAAAGAGTAGGGGTATGACGTCATCTCGGGTATAAAGGCATCACAGCGTTCGTAGGGTTTATTACTTTTTCGACAACCTTCATGGAGACCGGAAAGACAAGTATGTATTGGAGTGAGCCATCAATGATTAATGCTGCTGCTTTGCTGAACTTCCGGCCGGAAGACTTTAATTTAGATTTTCTAAATCAAGAGTTTGAGTCTGAGACTACTACTGCTACTACTGCTGCTACTGTTGTTGCTACACCAGTGATGAATGAATTTCAAAAAGAAACAACAGGAAGAGATGGAAATTTTTTTAAAGAAACAACGAGAGGATGAAGAAATGTTTCTTCTTCAGCAGCAGAAAGAAGAAGAAGAAGATAGAAGAAGAAAAAGTGAGGAAGAAATCAGACAACAGTTAGAAGAGGAGGAGAAGGAAACAGCAAAGGAAGTCGTCAGTCCTGGAGAAAAATCGGTGAGTCTTTTAAAAGAGATATTATCAGAGTTGAAATATCTGAGGGAAGTATACAAATATTCTTTGGCTCAACCACCTAAACGAAAAAGACCATCACGGGCTAAACATTCCAAACCTACCAGTTCTAGTGAGATGCCACCACCACCACCACCACAAACACCACCACCACCAGTGACTACCACCATAAACAAAACACCAGCAGTAGCAGCAGCATTAGCAGGATTTGGATTGGGTCGTGGTAAAGGACTACGACAATTGAAGTTGATTATGTAAAAACTTCATAAGTTTGTTTTTGAACCAAACAAGAAAAAAAACAAACACCCCAACGGTCCTTATCAGGGCCACCCAGATTTCTAGAAAAGAAATCAAATTGCCAAATCAAGTAAAACTTTAAAAAAATCCCATTGTGTTGTATATAAGTGTGAGTGCGTGCGTGCGTGCATCTATACTCTAAAAACAAAATAACACAAACTCACTTACTTTTTTTTCCAGACTGGTGTATTCTGCCATTTTTTTTACAAAAATAATTCAGCAATAACATATAACACCACACTCCAAAAAAAACAAAACAAAGTTCCTTTGTTTTTCACTGTCTGTCTCTTTTGTTCTTCTTGAATTTCTTCTTCATAGGAATCCTGATAGTCACAGGAATACTATTTTCCTTTTCTTCTTCATTCTCACTGTCTTCCATCCTTCTCACTCTCTTCTTACTTTTCTTGATGATATGTTCTTCTTCTTCTTCTAGAATTGAAGATCCTTCTTCTTCCTCCCTCTCCTCTGGTAGATTTTCTTCTTCTTTCTGAGGGAACTCCGAAGACCAATGTCCTGGTCCTTTACAATGATAACAGATATCTTTTGTTTTGCCTCTCTTTTCTTTTTTTAGGTTTCGACGTTGTGGGCATTCTGGAGCCCAATGTCCTTTCTCTTGACAGATATAACAAGTATCTTGACTTTTATCTCTGATTGATGTTGTCGTTGTGGACATTCTGGAGCCCAATGACCTTTCTCTTGGCAGATATAACAAGTATCTTGACTTTTATCTCTCACTATTCTTCCTCGGGCAAGATAATCCCAATTATACTCAGAAGGATGTCCTTTCTTAGAGCATTGATTTTTTCTTCTTCTTGACTCTTCCATCTTTACAGTTTGAAAGTTCAATCACCAAAAGACTGATTCTGAAGGTACGAAGCTCTCTCTCTATATACTCACCTCTTTCTATATAAAGGTACCTGGGTGAAAAAAACTGAATCAGTTTCAAAGCAAACTTAAAGATGAAAAGATCACGCCCAAACCATGAGAAACCAGAAGAAGACGAACAAGAAGAAACAAAGAAGCCACGACGACGAAGACATTCCGTGCCACCTGAAACACCATTAGATGAACTACTAGCTCAAGTCCATGCAAGTGACTTCGAAGAGGAGATGAGTGAACCTGAAACCTTGCCACTTTCAAAAACACCCAAAACAAAACCCACCACCACCACTGCCAACACCAGAACCCCAGACGAAGAAACACAATCTAGTACCTTGGCTCCTCCTGAAAATTATTATCGGATTCGAGAGACTCAAAAAATAACTTCTTGAAAATTTAGAACCACTGCCTACACTCACACAGTGCACTTCAAAGACTTCAAGTCTGAAGTACCTCCCGAGAAAGCGGCGGGGTTCATTAGCGATTTGTGGAGTTCTGTGTTACAGAACTTGAAACAACAATGTGGAGCCAAAGAAGATGATCGCTTGAGACTGGCAATCCATCATGACAACTTGAAGAGTCCCGTTTGGATCGAGTTCAGCACCCGGGCAGAATTAACGCCAGACAAAGTCATGTCCAAAATAGAACATGTGCAACAATCCAATGACAAGTTTACCATCACCGATGGAAAGGCCACACTCTACATGACTCACGTTGCTCCACCTCGAGGAAGTGGACGAAGTAGGAAACCGTTATTGGTGGACGATCTTCTTACTACCAAACGTAGTGTCGTCCAAATTGACAATACTCAAGACCAAATGTGCTTGGCCCGAGCTATCGTGGTGGGGTGTACGTTTGCCAACAAGAATAAGAGCAAAGAATGGAAAAAAGCCTGGGAAAAAATTCGAAAGTCGGACAGAGCCAAACAACGAAATGAGGCAGAACTCCTGTTACAACAAGCTGGGATCCCTAAAGAGACCGTGTGTGGCATTTCTCAAATGCAGAAACTTCAAGATGTTTTGGCTCCTCATTATACTTTGAAAGTTCACCCTCAAGAAGTGCGCGGAGATATGGTGTTTCGAGGCCCCGATTTTCCTGAAGGAAAATACATTCACCTCTATTACCATCAAGAACATTTTGATACCATCACAAGTATTACCAGATTTTTGGGATACTCTTACTACTGTGAGAAATGCAACTATGGGTTTAACAGTCGAGAGAAACACATTCATTGTGGAGCAAGATGTCGGGGCTGTTTAGCAGACCAACCATGCCTTCCTGAACAAAAACAACAACAAAATCACGTCCATTGTGAGGTGTGTCGACGAAGTTTTGTCAGTCCTTCTTGTTACCAACAGCATCGCAAGACACAAGGTCACCAACAAAAATGTGCTTGCGAGTTATTGAAATCGTGTTCTACGTGTGGACAACTAATTCGTACCAACGACCCCAAGAGACACGTTTGTGCTGGCAAGAAAAAATGTTCTATTTGTCATCAGATCGTCGATTTTGATCAATAATGTTTTATTCGAAAGTTTGACAAGACAGAGAAGAAAGAAATAAAGAAGAACAAGAACAAGAAACAAGTAGATTTCATCTTCTTTGATTTCGAATGCATGCAAGAAACGGGCATTCACATTCCAAATTTCTGTGTGGCGCATCGGGCTTGTGATCAGTGTATTCAAGAATCGATTCATTTTCACTGTCCTCATTGTAGTCGAATTCCAGGAGGACGTGAAAAAATCTTTCGTGGAGTTAACACTTTGTCTGAGTTTGCTGAATGGGTTTTAGACCCTACCACCCACGACAGTTGGAGCGAAGAAGACATTCAACGTTACGGAGATTGTCATCGGTATGCCACCGTCATAGCTCACAATTTTTCGGGATACGATGGGCAGTTTTTACTCAATTATTATTTGAACCATGGCACCGAACGTCCTGAAGTCACCATGAACGGAAAAAAGCTCATCTACATGAAAGTAGGACAAGTACAGTTTAAAGATTCTATGAGTTATTTGGCCATGCCTTTGAGTCGCATGCCAAAAACGTTTGGCATGACAGAAATGGCTAAAGGTTACTTTCCTCACTTCTTCAACACGGAAGCTAATCAACATGCTGTCCTACCTCATTTGCCTGACCTTCATGATTACGACCCCGACGGAATGCGCCCCGAACAGCGAGAAGCTTTTCACACTTGGTACCGCGCTCACCAGACCGATCCATTTGACTTTCAAGAAGAGATGTTGAAGTATTGTCGATCTGATGTGGATATTTTAAGACGTTGTTGTGGAAAGTTTCGAGAGTTATTTCTCGATCACGGAGAGGTTGATCCTTTGAAAGATGCAGCCAGCTTACCTAAAGCCTGTTCCTTAGTCTACAGGCAGAATTTCATGCCCGAGAACCAACTCGCCATCATCGACTCCAACACGTCTCTCTTTGCTAGTCGTCAATATTCGGTGAAAGCTTTACGTTGGTTTCATTACTTGTGTGAAAAAGAAGACAAATGGATACAACATGCTAGAAACGGAGGAGGAGAAAAGAAGATTGTTGGTTATTCCGTGGATGGATTTGATTTAGAAAACCCGCACACAGTATACGAGTTTCAGGGTTGTTTGTTTCACGGATGCCCTACTTGTTATCCTGATCGAGAGATGAAAGGCCCTTATTCAGATTCTACCATGGAACAGTTATACGAACAGACTTGCCAACGACAACTCAAGTTAGAAAGTCAAGGATACCAAGTGGTAGAAATGTGGGAGCACGAGTACGATCGACGTTTGAAAACCGATCCTGAATTTAAGAACATTACTCAAAGTTACGATGCGGCCGCCATCGAACCTTTAGATCCGCGCCACAGTTTATTTGGAGGACGAACCAATGCCACTCGCTTGCTGTACGACGTGAATGAATCCCAAGGAGAATAAATCAAATACATCGACGTGTGTTCTTTGTATCCTTGGGTGTGTAAATATGCTCGTTTTCCCACCGGTCACCCAGAAATTTTGACAGAACACATTGACGTGGAACACATTCGTCAATACGAAGGATTAATTAAATGTAAAGTTTTACCTCCTACAAACTTGTACCATCCCATCTTGCCTCACCATTGTCAAGGAAAACTGATGTTTCCTTTATGCCGGATGTGTGCCGAAACGTGCAACCAAGATCAGCCCTGTCACCACACGAAGGAAAAACGGTCTTTGACAGGAACGTGGGTTAGCGCCGAATTGTTTCGGGCACTGGATCGTGGATACCATTTGTTGAAAGTGTACGAAATCTGGCACTTTCCAACTACAGCCCAATACCAAAAGGATGACGCCACCAATCATCCAGGCATTTTCTCGGGGTACGTCAATCAGTTTTTAAAACTGAAACAAGAAGCTAGTGGTTATCCTTCGTGGTGTCAGACTCCCGAAGACCAAGAACGATTCAAAGAAGAGTGCCGTGACATCGAAGGCATCACTTTGGAAGAGGTGGAAAAAATGAAGGAAAAAGATCGTTTGCCAAAGTGATGCTCAATTGTTTGTGGGGAAAAATGGCTCAAGGTACGATCTTGCCCAAAACGAAATACGTCACCGATCCTTATCGTTACTTTCAACTAGTGGACGACAAAAGTATACTAGTCAAACACGTCGAAATCGTCCGCGATGATTTGATCATAGTCAATTTCGAAGAAGAACCCAAGTTTGTCAAACCTGACAAGTTTAGCAACGTAGTCATTGCCGCCTACGTGACCGCCCATGCTCGTTTGAAGTTGTACGACGAAGCTTTAGAAGTCTTGGGAGATCGTGTCCTGTACTTTGATACTGACAGTTGCATCTTCATTCATCGACCCGGTTGCCCCCACCCTACCATTCAAGGAGATTGTTTAGGAGCCTGGACAGACGAGCACCCTCAAGATACCATTCTGAGTTTTGCCCGTGGTGGCCCTAAAAATTATGGGTACCGATACCGAGACCCACAAGGTCAACTTCACACCTCCTGTAAAGTCAAAGGATTGACTCTCAACTATCGAACCAACCAAGTGGTGAACTTTGAGGTTTTAAAAAATGCTTTACTGTCTGGACAAGTGGAAGACTTTCAAGTACCCACGTTAGAACCTCACAAGATTGTACGACTACCTAATCATCAAATCGTTACTCGACCTGTACAAAAAGTGAACCGCATAGTATACCAAAAACGAGTGAGACTTCCAGATCACACGACTTTACCTTACGGACACGCTGATTTGGAGTATAAAAAAAGGAAACCCTCTTGAACAGAAAAAAAAGACAACACCAAGATGACTTCAACATTGGCCTTGCCTGACTATTGTGAGTGTGCCAGTCGCTTGAAGACGTTCAAAAATTGGCCTAAACACATGCCTGACTATTGTTATTGTCCTCATCGATGGAGCACATTCAAAAAATGAAAAAATGGATTACCTACTTCCCCCTATTTAGCCAGAGCAGGATTTGTTTACTTTGGACAGGGAACCAAAGTACAGTGTTTTAGTTGTGGTGTCACTATTCGTATGGATTGTAAGAATTCAGCTCTCCTGGAACATGTCAGATGGTCACCAAACTGTGCTTACCTTTCTTTAGCGTTTCCACGGATCACATTACAATACTTTTCGGATGGTACAGTAGACAGGTATAAAAAAGGAACCCCTTCCAAGCCTAACCCTTCATTTTGACTTTCAACGTTGACCAAACAAGAAGATGAGTCATTTTGTTATCCTTCCACATAACTACAATAAGACTACTCAAACTACCACCCACCCGTCACCATTACCAAGAGAGAAATCTAGTGTTGGTAGTGGTGGTGTGAACTCCAAGTACCATCATCACGACTTGGAGTGTGATGCAGTACCATGCGATGAGACGGATTCCGTACGGTTTGGCATCCCCGATTCACACGTTCAAACGGATTCCGTATGTTGTAACATCTTGGATTCAGGACCATCTGGAAGTCTCACTCATCGACAACCCTCTAAAGAGGCAGTACGCCCTTTTTGCTTTAGTGGAAATACTAAAGGAACCTGTATTGACCATAACGACAACAAGGGAATAGGTATTGGTAAATATTCGCATGTCAGAATACCTGTGACTTTACCTGGTTATTCCAAGTATGAAAGTCGACTCGAGTCATTCAAAGACAAGTGGCCAAAATATCTACAAGGATCTAAACCCGAAGCTTTAGCCAGATCTGGATTTATCTACTCGGGAGAAGGAGATAAAGTTCAATGTTTCAGTTGTGGTGTGAAACTTCACCAATGGGAGCCTACCGACTCAGCTTACAATGAACATGCCAGATGGTCTCCGCACTGTCAGTTCTTACCTTTAGTGGCCTTAGAAGAGTACGGGTACGATGAGCCAGATGCCAAACAGAAGAAGAAATAGTTTTAAAAAATTCCATGTCGGAGGAGAATACTTCTTTAGAAGAATACATTGCTGGTTTACCTTTGGAGTTGCAAGAACGCATTTTTCAGTATTATTCCTAGCTTAGAAGATCGCATTCGTGTTTTACCTTTGGAGGTACGAGAACGTATTTACAAAGAATTTGTCAAGATGCAAGTGAAACGTAAAGAACAGTTACATCCTTTACGACACAAACATTTTAACCATTGGTATTTGAATGTGATAAGACATTTGATTTCGGGTAAGATATTCAAATGGTCAGACATTCATGAAAAACTACATCCCACTTTTAAGAAATTGGAGTGTACCACCTACAATGTGGCAGTGGAATATAGAATTCGATGGAACCAAGTGAAGGAAAAAAATGTGACCAACAGACAAGAATTCCAAAAACTGTTACAAGAACTGTCACCTCAAGACGAATCGCCTTTACGTCGTTTAAAATTAGATAGAATAATCACTAATACTTTTTTGGGATATGAATTACCTACCGATTCCGTTTGGTTGGCATGTGAGAATTTGTCACCAAGAAGAAGTAAAAAAAAAACATGTCGGAGAAGGATACTTTACAATGGTATATTGGTGGTTTACCTTTGGAGTTGCAAGAACACATTTTTCAGTATATACCAAGCTTAGAAGATCGTATTCGTGACTTGCCTTTGAAGTTGCGAAAACGCATTTACGATGAGTTTGTCCAGATTCAAGTGAAACGTAAACTTCAATTCATTCCTCGATTTGCGTACTACCGTGACTTTCGACATATCAGAAGTCTGATTTTGAAGAAAAACTATCACGAGTATCGTGAAGAATACAAAAGAGAGTTACTTCTTTCCAAGTCGGAAACTTTACCAGAGTACATTCGTGGCTTGCCTTTGGAAGTGCGCCAAATGATTTACCAAGAGTTTGTCAAGATCCAAGTGAAACGTTAACTCAAAGTCATTTCTCGAGCTGTACACTATGCTTACTTCCAAAGTCATAGAAGACTGATTCTGGGAAACGTCTATTGCAATAGCTACGTTCACGGAGACTTTCTCAAAAGGTACCAACCTTGGGAGCCTGGCTATAAAAACATGCCACCCAAGATACCTACCTTAGCCATCGACCCCTATCATGTACCGGTATGTCTGGGCTCTACTCGTCACTCGTGAAACGAATTCCGTGGAAGGAAGTCAACGATCGTGTTCAGATTTTAGAGGATTATAAAGACTTGATACAAGAACTGTTTCCATTGAATTTTGGACGCTATGCAGTGTGTGTCTTAGTGACTGCTTATCTTGGAATTCGTTTTCCAGGACATTCGTTGTGGAATATTTTTGAGGACAAGTGTTTACCTTGGATTATTTTGGAGGACCCGTGGTTGTTTTGGACTAATTTGTTGAGTTCAAAAAAACAATATGACCCTTTGTTCTTCTTCGGACTTAGTAGAAGAAGAAGACTATAAAAACTTGATTTTAACAGTACACGAAAGACAAATTGTACTTAAATCGTTGAGAGTGGTAATGAAAATCAGTGAGGAACCTCCATGTGAAGAAGACATTCGTCACACTTTATCTGTCTATAAAACATTTCAAGAAGTGTGTTTTGCTAGTGAGTTACACCAACAACTTTTCAATTGGAAAGATGTACGACCCTGGAGAAACCTTGGTTTCCATGCTTGGCTACAAGAAGTGGCTCAGGTTGCCAAAGATTTGGCAACATGTTCATAAGTGTCCACAAGAAGTGAAATGGAAACGACTTAAAGAAGAAAAAGAAGAACCTGACACAACAGTAAAGAAAGATGACCACACCACTACCGTTGTTCAAATGTCACCTCCTGAGGAACACCACACTCCTCCTTCCTTTCCACCGTCAGAGCATTCTTCTACCAAAACAAAGAATAACAGAAGAAGAATGTCAACCCCAGTGATTATGTCTTCCATTCCGAGGAGACCAGAATGTTGTACATTGGATTGTTTATGCACCATTTTAGATGTTTTAGTGTTAGCCTTAATTGTGTATGTGTTGATTTTAATTTGGTTGTTTTTACAAAAAAAAAAAAAAAAAACGTGTATGAAACGTATAAAATGTCTTGGGTCTTTTGTCTTCTTCTCAAAAATCTTCTTACTTCAGTCATGGCTACATCATCTTCTTCTGCCTCGTCTACCTCGTCTACCTCCTCTTCTGTGGTCAAAGTGATTGACGAAAAGTTAGATCGTCAAAGTTGGAATGCTTTGTATCTGCGCCATCCATTTAACATGTTGATTGCTGGACCGAGTGGTTCAGGTAAAACCGAATTTGTCAAACGTTTGATGGAACAAAAAGCTGATTTGTTCGATCGCCCACCTCAACGTATCGTGTGGTGTTACAAAGAGTGGCAATCGTCTTACACGTTATTGAAAGAAAGTCAAGGAGAAACCATTTCATTTGTGGATGGTATTCCTCACGAAGACGATGGAATCGTGTCTGACGTGAGTCAAACCCATTTGGCTATTTTTGATGACATGTTAGGAGAAGACGAAGAAGAAATTAAACTTTGGTTTACACGAAAAGGGCACCATCGTAATGCTAGTATTGTCTACATTACTCAAAATTTATTTCAACAAAGTAAAGCCCATCAGACCATTAGTCTGAACGCCCATTACGTGGTCTTGTTTAAAAGCCCCAGAGAAAAATCTCAAGTACAAGTGTTAGCCAAACAGTTAGGGGCTCCTTGGCTCAATTATGCGTACGACGATGCCACTCAAACCCCTCACGAGTATTTACTCATCGACTTAAAACCCACCACTCCTGACTATTTGAGATTTCGTGCCCAATTGTTTCACCCTTGGGGTCAAGAAGGAGGTCCTGTCATTTACACGTCCCCTTCAGCCAATTTTTTAAAAAAAAACTATAAAAACAACCACCACGTCATTTCTGTCTCACACTCTTTTGAGATGACTTCCTTTCAAGCTCATCCTTCGGCTAAATTGATTCGTGCCTTGTATGGTATCAGTCGTGAAAAAAATGCACAAGTCCGTGCTCATTTGTTAGAAGCGAGTCTTAAAGAAGTGTTACGATGGTTTACTTTGACGGCACGTCAATTACTGCAAGGCATCATTCACATCCCTCATCAAACTCAACGTTTTTTTCAAAAACATAAAGGGGCATTGTCACAACTAGCCGATCCTAGAATCGATTCACGGACTGAAAAACAATCATTTTAACTCCTAGTGGAAGTGGTTCTTTAGGAGGGGTCATGATTCGTTCCCTTTTGAAATGGGATCCTAATACCCAAGCCTAAAAATCCAAAACTCCTAAAAAGAAGAAAAGTCCAAAGAAGAAAACCACCAAGAAAAAGAAGAAAGTCACCCACCAGAAAAAGAAAAGTCGTGCCAAGAAGAAGAAAACAACACCTACCACAACTACCACTAGCACCCGCCGTAAGAGAGGTACTGCGGCCAGGACGCAAACGTACACCCGCAAAACACCACCACCATTACCATCACCACCACAACAGTCCCCAATGATGACGCGGTCTCCTTTTGCGTCCACTTCATCATCTTTGTCTTCTTCACCACCCTTTACGATGATGCCTTCCAAACCAGACTTAAGATCCGTGTTTCCTAATTTGATGCTAAAATGGAAACCTATTTCGAAAGTGACCACTTCG
This sequence comes from Margaritifera margaritifera, assembly GCA_029931535.1. NCBI lineage: Eukaryota > Metazoa > Mollusca > Bivalvia > Unionida > Margaritiferidae > Margaritifera > Margaritifera margaritifera. Next base: position 770,818 of record JAQPZY010001212.1, on the reverse strand, counting down.
GGACCCTCGACTTCAGCTGATTTGGCCATGGCAGCAGCAACCAACAAAGTACCATCCCCTAAAACCAAAGTCCAGGAAAGAACCGGTATCTTACAAAGTTTAGTGGATTTATCAAAAGAAGAATTGAGACGATTTAGTCCTTTGAAAACACCTCAACGTCGAGTGAGGCCTGTCATGAAGATGGTACGTCGTGCAGACAATCAGTGGAGACGTGTTCCAGTATAAAATAGAAGGGTACCCTTCCAGAGACTTCAGACTTGTTTTCTACCCTACTAAAAAAAGATGACTCCTAAACGTATGCACCACCACCACCAAAAAAAAGAAGAAAAGTAAAACCACCAAAAAAGGACGACCTCCACCTCGTCTGGCCAAACATTGGGATGTCTTGTCTGTCCTGACCAAATCCAATCCTCCCATGTAAAAACAACTCATTCAAACAGCCCCTAAAGAAATCATCGATACCGTGTGTGAATGTTGTTTGAACGTTTTGAAAGGAACGGTACCTTTGTTCAAGATACAAAAACAAAAATTAGGGAAACATCGGAACGTTCTTCGTCAAATGGTGAAAAAGAAAATACCTCTTCAACAAAAGAAAAAAATGTTGGTGCAACGAGGAGGATTTCTACTTATGTTGATAGGACCGTTGTTAAAAATAGCAGCTCCTTTGTTAGGAACGATTGCTGGACCGCTTTTAGGAGGTGTCATGCGATAACCAAAAAAAAAAAAAAAGAAGATAAAAAGGACCACCCTTCTCTGAAAAGACCACACCTTTTTGGTACCTTTGGATGAAATGGAAGGACGAAAACTGACTTTAGTACCTTACAAACGATGGATGGAATTTCATCGTTGGAACGAACAACGGATACCTCATTTACCACCCAATCCTAATCTCAGCGAGATGTCCCAGTTACAACAAGAATTACAATCCCTGATGGAACGAAGCAATTTGTCAGAAACAGAAAAATCGCAACGGTACGGTCAACTTTTACAACGTCTACAACTCTTTCGCCAAAAAGCAGTCGACGAAACAGCTCCACCCACTCTGAGAGATTTTAAGACCCTGATGAAAAGCGAACCTAAAGTCACCATCCTTAAAACAGACACCGGCACAGGAATGACAGTAAAAGAAGAAAAAGAAGAAGAAGAAGAAGAAGAAGAAGAAGAAGAATTACCAACTCCACCTACTCTTAAAAAGAAAAAAAAGTTAGCCACACCGAGTTGGATAAAAAAGATGTTGTCCACCCCATTACCCTCAGAAAAGAAAAAGAAAGAAGTGAAGTCAGAAGTCAAAACAGAACCAATGACCCCTGTTCAAACCACATCTTCTTCTTTTACACCAGTGGCACGTCGGACACGTAAACAATCCAAAAAGATACCCCACGAAGAAAAGAGCATTGGTACTTGGTTGACTTATTCATCTTGAGGGAATCATGGAGAAACTTTTAGCCACCATTTATTACAATCCTGGTCATGCTGCTGGCTACGGAGAAGTTCAAAAATTATATCGAGCTGCTAAAAGTAAATTGAAAAGTGTACTTTTACCCGAGGTACGACGATGGTTACAAGAACAATCGACGTACACGTTACACAAACCCATTCGACGTAAATTTTCTAGAAGTACAACTCAAGTGGAAGGCATCGATCATCAATGGCAAGCCGATTTAGCCGACGTCTCTCATTTAGCAACTTACAATCGTGGTCACAAATATTTGTTTTGTGTCATCGACGTGTTTTCCAAATTTGCTTGGGTCGTGCCTTTGACCTCTAAAAACAGTACCGAATTGGTACGTGCCTTAAAATTGGTCTTGAAACAAAGTGGACGTCAACCTTTACGATGGCAAACTGACAAAGGCACCGAATTTCTAAACCAAGCTTTTCAAAAAGAATTGAAACAAAGACAAATTCATTTTTTTACCACCGAAAATCCTGAAACCAAAGCCAGTATCGTGGAACGTTTTCAAAGAACTTTGAAAGAACGCATGTGGAAATATTTTACACATCAACATACTCTCAAGTACATCGACGTGTTACCCCGTTTGGTCAAAGCGTACAATCAATCGTACCATCGTAGCATCGGATGTGCCCTCGAAGAGGTCAGCCCTGAAAACGAAGTGACCGTGTTTGATAAATTGTTTGGTTCACCCCAGAAAAAAAAGAAGAAGAAAACCTTGTTGGAGTTAAAGACGGGAGATTGGGTTCGCATCGGAAAAACCAAACGTACTTTTGACAAAGGTTATTTACCCAACTGGACCACCGAATTGTTTCGTGTCACTACCCCCGTCCGTGGACGTGATCCTCCTGTCTATAAATTGGAAGACATGCACGGTGAAGTACTCAAAGGAACATTTTACTTGCCTGAGTTACAACGAGTGACCAAAAAAGAAGACGCCTTGTACGACATCGAAAGCATTCTCGAACAAAGAACACCAAAGTAGGCAAACGACGAGTAGAAGAAGTCAAAGTACGTTGGAAAGGATATCCTCCTAGTTTTTATTCTTGGATTGCTGCTTCTCAAGTCGTCGACTATAAAAAGAAAAAGAAGTAACTCAACAACATGCCATTCAACACAGCAGCCACGACTTCAACGACTCCTTCGCAGAGTTCTTCTCTTCAAGAATTACAAAAACAACCGCTTTGGGTGTGGTGCGGAGAACGTGTGCCTAAAAATCAAATCGTCTTTTTCTGCCAAATTTTTGTAGTGTATTGTGTCATCGGAGCAGCCATTGCCAATTTGAGTTTGCAACAAGGAGACAAACAATTGTGGACCATTTTACTTAGCAGTTGCATCGGTTATCTTTTACCTAGTCCCTCTTTGAAATTTACGACGACGGACAACAGTCACCACCACGGGAGTACGACCACCTTCTTCTTCGTCCAGTCACCATAATACCAGTCCTCTTTTGGAACCCTTTGAACATCATTCTTCTGTTCACTTGAGTGACTCCTCGGAGACCAGAACCACTTTGGAACTATGAATGACCAATTTTATTTAACTTTGCCTAGTGACAGTTCCATGGATGTGTTTCCCAACAACACCTTATGTTGTTTCACGGCCAAATTACCTCAATCCATCCAATTAGATCACGATGCTCATTGGGAAGTGGCTTTGGTAGAAATCATTCATCCTACGCAAATCATGAACATCGACGATGGTCAAAACACTTTCATCGTGGAAATCTTGAACAAGGGAGTGCATGATGAGTTGGAGAAAATTCAACCTGGCCTTGAGCATTCCAGAAAGGTATTCACGAAGATGACTCCTCCCTTTGCGAGCCATACCATGAGAATTCCTAAGGGGTATTATTTTAGTGCTAAACATTTGGTGGAGACGATTCAAGCCGTCTTCGAAGCCCAATTCGGCAAAGCCTTGGAAAAAAAAGGGGGGGTACGAATCGCTTACCATGATGTGGCACGCCGTTTCATCTTGCAATTTTTTAAAGAGAAGGGGGAACTCATTGACGACAAAAAAGACAAAAACTTACCCGAGCAGGACAGAAAATTCATGACTATTGAATTTTCTCCTGGTTTGTATTCTATTTTGGGTGGAAATAAAAAGTATACTAATAAAAAAGTCGCAAGCAACGTAGAATTCGGAGATGGTTTTAAAACCCCTATCGAATTGAACGTGGGACTGAATTTAATGTTTGTGTACTCCGATGTGGTAGAGTACAACGTGGTGGGTCACACAGCTGCTCCCTTATTAAGAGTAATTCCTTTCAAAGTGGATACTGCTGCTGGTGCGTACGAAGAAGGTGGAAACACGTTTCACGTTCACCGTGAATTTGTACACCCTCATTATCTTCCAGTCAGTAAATCGTATTTTGACAGTGTCAACATTAGTATAAAAGGAGATTTGGGACAAAGTGTACCATTCATTGACAAAGGAAAAGTCACGGTGAAACTACATTTTCGAAAAAAGCTCTCTAACGCCTTGTAACCTCCCAAAAAAATGTATCCAGTGTACCGAGGAGTGGCTCGACAACGAGGACACGGTTTAGGAGATATGTTAAGATCCGCTTTTCGGACGGTAGCTCCTATTTTGAAACCGATGGTGAGTCGAGGATTTCATGCCTTAAAAGATGCCGCTTTGACACAAGGAAAAGAATTTTTGCAAAATGTCCTCATTGACAAACAAAATCCTAAAGAAGCCTTTATGAGAGCAGGCAAAAATGTGTTGATGACCACTGGTAAAGATCTTGTAGGTCTCCGAGAAAATCCTATAAATACGCTTCACGCTTCAGGCTCTGGCATTACTTCACAACAAGGACAAGGCAGAAAGAGACGACGACGACAACATCGAAATCCCTTCAAAGTTCATAAAAGAACACACGGTACTTCCAAAAAGAATAAGAAAAGAAAAAGAACCATCAGAATATTAGACGTGTTTGATTATTAACTGTTAAAAAAAAAATGATGCACCGAGATTCTTGCGAATGTACCAAGTCAGAACTGGATATGTTTACCATGCCTCCCACCATGATGACGATGCAAGAATCCCAATGGGTAGAATTTCATCCTGTATCGTCTTTGTCGGATTCAGCTCCTGTCGAACAAACCGAAGATTACATCGATCTGAATGACAGCTACTTGTACCTGAAACTCAAAGTGATCAAAACGATGGACAGCAGCCTTCCTGATGGCAATTCCAGAGTCGCTCCAGTCAGTAATTTCATGCATTCCTTGTTCAGTGGAATAGATTTGTACTTGAATAACAAACTGGTCAGCAGCAGTTTGGATACTTACCCTTACCGTGCTTACTTGGAAAATCTCTTGACGTATGGAAAAGAAGCCAAGAACACTCATCTGGATGCTTCAGTGATCTGGAAACCTGACACCTCGGAAAAGTTCAACGACACAGAGCTGTCAGTACCGGCGAGGGTTGCTGCTGTTGCTGATGGGGGTGGTCATCTTGTTAGAGATATAACTCCAGCAGAGCCGCACAATGTGGGATTTAACGACCGTCGACAGAAAATCAGACAGCGCAGTTTAGAATTTATGGATCGTTTGCATTTGGACATGTGGTTGCAAGACAAGTATTTGTTGAACGGAGTAGATGTACGTCTGAGACTGAATCGCAGTAGTACCGCTTTCCATTTGATGGCTAATGCTAACGGGTGTAAAACTGTCATCCAAGAAGCCAAACTTTATGTGCGACGTGTAGAAGTCTTACCAAAAGTAGCCAATGACATCAGTCAAACCTTGAGCAGAACCACTGCTAAGTATCCTCTTAGACGTGTGGAAGTGAAAACCTTTACCATTGCCGCTGGACTCCGATCCATAGTCGAAGATCACATCTTCCAAGGACAGCTCCCCAAACGATTGATCATTGGTATGGTTACTAATGCAGCCTTCAACGGAGTCCACGATCAGAATCCGTTCCAGTTTCAGCACTTTGGCGTCAAAAAGATAGAAGTCAGTCGAGATGGCAAGACCTTGTGTACCAGACCTTTTGAACCTGACTTTGGTCCCCAGAAAAATTACTTGCGATCTTACTTGACCCTGTATGAAGCCACAGGACAGTTAGGCACCAACACCAGCCACGGTATTTCGTACGACGATTATGCAGGAGGGTATGCCTTGTGGGGATTTGATTTCACTCCGGATCAAGGCAGCGATGAAGGACATTTCCACCCTATAAAATCAGGAACCCTTCGAGTGGAACTTCAGTTTGATCCAGCTCTAGCCGAGACAGTGAACGTCATCTTGTTTGCAGAATTTGATAATACTCTAGAGTTCAACAGTTTAAGAGAAGTAATTCAAGACTATTAGAAGAAAAAGAAAAAAAAGATGCAGCACGAAGAAGAACTTATGGAGATAGATGAGGGATTTTGTGAAGTGATTCAACAGTCACAAACTAATGATGATGAAGTCATTCGTTCAGAACCTAAAAAAGAAGAAAACAATTCAGTTCCTGTGTTTACTGGATTGATGGCTTGTCGATGGCCAGAACAAGAAAAACAGTTAGTGTCCTGTTATGCTCAGGAATTGACTGAAAGAATTAACAGTCTGAATAAAGAACAATGTTATGGATGTCAAAACGATCATCCCAGTCAGATACAACACGACAAATGTATGATGATGACAGGTGAAGAAAAATTGGATGAATATTTGGAAACGGCCTGGAAACAAATCTCAGATGAACACGTGTTGAAACAGTGGTATAAAGTCTTGCAGAATTCTTCTTTTCCTCCACTTACTACTCAGACGTATCGAAGGACTCATTCAACAGAGTGCAGAGCCTATCCGACGTGAATATTCCTGGAATTACAAGACAGATCAATTCAAGCATAAAGTCAGGTGTGAATTGGTGACCTATTATTTCCACTGAAGACAAAAAAAAGAAGAAGAAGAAAAAAATGGATACTAGAGAACTTTATTACCTATTGACTCGTAGTTCCTACACTTCTTCTTGGAATCCTGTGGTATGTGCTAAAGATGAACTACCTCATCGTAAACCGAAAGACGTTCATGCCTATATCATCAATACCGACGACAGTCATCTACCAGGAACCCATTGGATTGCCGTGTACTTTCCCAACGATCACTGTGTGGAATATTTTGATTCTTATGGATTACCTCCTTTGGAAAACGACATCATCGACTTTATGAGAAGAAATGCCGTCTCGACTCGATTCAATAATGTTCGATTACAAGGATCAGATTCCATGGTGTGTGGACAATATTGTGTACATTTTCTTCATCACCGCAGTCTTGGATATTCCTTAGAACATTTACTGACTTGGTTTAATAGTGACTATGCTAGAAATGATGCTAAAGTACAATGATGGTTTTATGAACATTTTGGTTATCTCTTGTCTTTAGCTCACAAGCGTAATGTCAATCAGAATGATGTCGATGTAGAAAGGTGGAGGTTTAGTTTACCACCCCAACGTTGTCAACCTTGTAAATATGTTCCTGTTTAAAAAATTTCTTGTTGAATTGTTAGTATTTTTATGTTAGAATGATTATTGTTGATTTTAAAAAATGGTTATTGTTGGAAAAAAATGGTGTTGTGTGGTTTTTTTATTGAATTTTAAAAAAAATAATTATGTTCTCTCTCTCTTTCTATCGATCTAAAAAAACTTACTTCTTTTTCCTCTATCTGTTATCTCACTGTCGATCTGAAACCCTACCATGTTTTCCATCGCGTCCGCGCGTTAAGCATATAAAGCGGTGCGTTGGCCAGTGTAGTCATTCTCGTTGACTCGTCAAGATCTCAACAGTTCCAAAAAAAAAAGAAGATGGCAGCAACCAAGATTACAAAGCTGAATGAAGCTATGGTAAACATTCAGAGGGTGAAGAATCATTTGATGGAAACCCACCCGGAGAGAAAGACGATGACGTTCATTCAAATGGCGCATGATCTAGTAGAAGAGGTCCTGAGAGAAGAAATACTTAGGGAAATAACAGAATGGGAGGTAGCACAACGACTACAGCAGCAACAGCAGCAGCAACAAAAGCAAAGACAACAACAACAGCAACAACAACTTATGCAGTCTAACAAACTACCTGACGGCGAAGTAAGTTGCAAAATTGACTGTGAAGAATTTGCCTTCTCTTTCACCCGAAAGAGACCTGCCTGTCTTAAAGCTGTGAGACCCATTGCTAAACGTGGCCGCCCTGCTGGAGCTGCTACTACCACTGCTGCTACTTCACCCCTAAGAAGTTAAAAAACAACATAACTTCTTAAAACCCAACGGTCCTTTTAAGGGCCACCCCCAATCTCTAGAAAAGATTACTACTCTCAAAATTGCCATATATATTTGTGTTTTATATGTTTGTATGTTTGTATGTTTGTTTGTGATAGCCCACCCAACAAAAAAAAACCCTTATCCCTTTGTAAGTTTGTGGCGTGTGTTGAATATAAAAAAATTTAAAAAAGTAAAAAAATGGTTGTGTGGTGTGTGAAAGTTTGATATAAAAAAATATATATATAAAAAATATGAATTGTATGTTTGTGGAGTGTGTTTGGTTTATAAAAAAAAATTTAAAAATGGATTGTATGTTTGTGGTGTGTGTTTGGTTTATAAAAAAATTTTTTAAAAATGGATTGTATGTTTGTGGTGTGTGTTTGGTTTATAAAAAATTTTTTTAAAAATGGATTGTATGTTTGTGGTGTGTCTTTGGTTTATAAAAAAAAAATATAGATGGTATGGTGTGTGTTTGATTTTTATCAAAAGTAGTTTCTTTTAGGTCCGCGCTTTTAGAGTAAGGGGTAATGGAGTGCAAAATCCGCGAAGCCTAGAATGACGTCAAACGAATGACGTCAGACGCGGGGTAGTGGGGTGATGTTTTTTTGTTTTTAGGTGTAAGAGATGTTTTCCTTCACGTCCGCGCTTCTAGTATATTAAAACAACACCTTCACACTTGAGATATCCCATTTATTCAACAAACATGAATAAACAAGAAACGATCAGGCAAGTTAGAGTTCATTTAGAAGTGGCGTGGCACCTTCTCCAAGACCTAGAGAAGAAGGAGAAGGAGGAGAGGGAGAAGAAGATCCCTATTAAACCACATTGGATGATGGAGGAGCAGGACCGGGGATTGGGATCCGGAAACAAACCATCCTCCATTTGTTTTGAAAAATAACAACAAACGATGCATGAGTTTCAAAACATGGAGGGGGAGCTGTCCTGCATGCAGGGCAAAGTCTGGGAGGTGCCCACACCTCCTCTAGATGAACTCTTCAACAAAAAAATCCAACGGTCCTTATCAGGACCACCCATTTTTCAAGAAAGATTAATTTTTCATTTCTTTGCCTACCCTTGTACCTGTACAGACCCCACCATGTTAAATTCCCGTTACTGCCCCATAGTGCCCCCACTAGTTCCTTTTTCCCGTTTGGGGTCTGTAGAGGACCCCCCCCCCCCCCTATGTTAAATTCCCGTTACTGCCCCATACTGCCCTTCCACTGCCCTATAAATCTTGGCACTTTTTTGCCCCATACTGCCCCCAATGTTAAACTCCCGTTACTGCCCCCAATCACCCACCTGTCCCCAACACCCCCCGTCTACTACTTACGGAATTATGTATATGGAATTTATAATGTGCCTAAACTTTTGTTCTATGACTGTATTTTAAAATTGTGTCAAATAGTGAGTCATATTTAAGTTTGGTTAAGTTGTACTTTAGTCAAATAAACAACATGTTTACTGACCTTTTGTACAAAGTCAGAGTTGTTTATCATCCCTTGAGTTCTTTTCCATCAAATCGACGCATTTAGTATTGCATTCTGGGTCATAATATGACACGTTTCCTGTTGTGAAATAGGCCATTTGCAAAGAGTATATAAGACCTTGATATAGCAATTATCTGCTTTCCAATTTTAAATCTTGTGTTGAAAACATATGTTTTTACCATCAGCCTGGAATCATCAGATGTTTGAAATAATAGTCTTGGTAAAATCTTGTAGTTCTGTAATGCTGTATTGCTGTATAAATAATTCGAAAGGAATTATTTATTGGAACATTCATCGAAGTTACCATGGAATACTCACCAACGTTTAGAGTTGTATTTATGACTTTTTGATGCCTGTGAACATTCTTAAAGATGATCTGGATTACATTATCGTTGGTACATCGGGACTTTTCAGACCCATTCATTCGGAACAATCTTTCATTCGGAACATTCGTTCATTACGAAGATTCATTCGTTCGGAACATTCATTCATTTGGAACATTTTATAATTTCTATATGTGATTAGGACACTAATAATTTATTGGATTATTTGGATTTTAACACACGTTACTGTAAGTGTCTTTTGATTTTCACATTGATTATTTAGAAATAAATTGTTTGATTTTTACAAACATTGTTGGTTTCATTTTCTTTTTGTTACGTTTTTTATCCAATAGGTTCGTAACAAGTAGGACATTATTATTTACAAACGTAATGGGTTCAATTACTAGTTTGAGAAAATTTATTAGTTTTCCACTGGCGCATCAATGACTATCATTCGACCACCTGCTTCCTCCAACAACAGAGTCTTGTCGGAAAGGATCGAAGCAATGCATCTGTAACCACATATAACCAGTGGAGCAGCTACAAGATTGTCGACGGGAACGGGCCCACCTACACGTGCATGAAAATACGTGTCAATCACGGACTGTCTGAACAACTCCAGGTGTTCCAACGAAAAGTAATAAATCGGGTACAACGTACGAAAGTCATGCTGCGAAATCTGCAGACCCGTGTTAATGTCTTGATGCCGGTCTAGGTACGACCACAGATTATGATACGCACGTGTGACTTAATTGTCTGTCAAGTTAAGCAAAATTTCTTCAGAGGGTTACTGTTGACCGTTTAATCGCAAAGAAACTTCAGACACTCCTAGTTTGTTAAATATCAAAGCGCTCTGGCGTTGTTTATTTTCTCTATCCATATTTTGAAGCGCCACAAACACATGTTTTGGTGCGCTAAGGCCATGTTGGGTACTTATTTGCCATGTAAACTGTCCCTGAATATCACTTCTTGGATGCGCGTCTGTGGTGTGCGCGAGAAACGACAGCGTTGACGTGGTTCCGGAAGTCAACAAACGGTTTTCTGTGGTCAGTAAAGGGATTAGCGCAGGCATCCACAATGTGAATGTTGACAACACAACTTTACCATCAGCAACACCATCAGCACGCCAAATTGCATCGTTGGTGTTGTTCTTACGGTTTAACGTGACTCTGTGTTTGGCCCCGAAAAAAACCTGTGCGAATCCAAGACTGTGATTGGCATTGACGCCAAGTATAGCGGGCATTGGCGCATCTCCTGCCGCATTTCTAACGTTTCCAATGGTAAATGGTCTATGATCTGTAGCATCGGATGAGTCCTTGTAAAGTATAGACGGGTCAGCAGACCTCGCGTAATCGTCACTGTATCTGGCGAGTCCTAGAATCGTCGTGGCAACATCAACGTTGTCGAAAATTGTTTCAATTTCCTTTCCGTTGATGGAATAACGTGCGTTGTTGAACAACGCTATGATGCAGTTGTTAACAAATCCAACCCTGGTAACGGCGTCGTAATCGTGACTGTTGTCGGCACGTACAAGTTTTCCCTCATTTTCAAGAATGCCTCACACGAAGGAAAAAACCTAGACGTGTCATGCACTTCTAATTCTATTTTGGGTTCATTGGGGACCCTAGCCGGGTATGAATAATACTGAAAATCTGTTTTACTTCGATCCATCAACACAGGCGCGTCGATGTCAAATGCGGGATCGGATGTATCTTTGAAGTTTGCCATCGTGTTTACTTATACATTATTGCTTTCGTCTACCTTTTGCGTTACAACCGTAATTGCTTCCCAATGCCATATTTGCATTCGCTGATTCGGCGATGCGCTGCGCAGCAGCTTCATTGATGATTTTACCGACCTCGGCTTGCATTATTTCTGTCGATGAAAGTGTAATTGGTTTTGGTGGTGCTCGAGCCACTAATCGTCGTAGTCGATCTAGAAGCGATTGAAACACCTGCGATCCCAGATTCTTTAACCGATCTGCAGCAACGTTTAGATACTATCAACGACTCGCATTGCAACTTATATAGCAATTGGTGCAGTGCGTGAAGACAACGCCGACAGCACTTTGGGTGCGCCTGTTAATAATCCCCGGACAACATCACCAAAGCCAGTTCCATAATATACCGCGTAAACGGGTTTTCTCGCGTTTACAACACGCACTGGTATCACATGTCCACTTACGACCGTCATGATATTAAATGTCACGTTGATCTCTAATGTACAGTTGTAAATCAAAGGTCTCCCCGTGCAGGTCCAACACGTGCCCGTCCTGTTTCACAAGGGTGAAACTAAGGTTTACCAACCGGGGATTGTTGCATGGGAGATACACAAGCGTGGGAGTAATCGATGTCAGATCACTCGGAGCCTCAGATAATATATAACCCTGTGATGCTTGCGCTGTCGAGGCTGAGACTTCATAACTACCACTGATGGCGTCACAGGTAAAATTAACTTGAGTCGTGGTGGTGATATTGACAATGTCTGGCTCGAAATTGTAACTGCTACCATCGGGTCTTGCACGCAGAATTCGTTAGTTTGGGAAAATCTCATTAATATCTTCAGGTCAACCAAGAACTGTTCTCATCGATGACTGTCCAATATCAACAGTGTACGTTGGAGATTTAATCGAGGCAGAGGAGCTGAGTGTGGCCTCATGTTCGCTTAAAAAAATGTCAGGGTCTTTACCGGTCACCAATGCAATTCTTCCTCGGATTTCATTATTTATTGATTCAAGCTCCTACGCGCCAGTGGGAAGTCCAACAACATTCCAGGTGACGCCTGCGTCGGACGAAAACACAAACAAGCTATTCGCGGGGAAGCCCCAAACGGCTGCGATCGAATATAAGGCCAACTGCAAATAACTCACAACAATGCCAATGCGATTTCAAGTGTGCGGGATTTCCCTGCGGTGATTTGTGTACAGAAAGTTATATTTAATTCTGGTTTCGTTTACGAGATTGCAATCATCGAGGTAACGCTCGGGGTTGTATTTACAACGATACGCTACAAGGCAGTATTGATTTCGCGTAAAACCGAAAGTGTTTCAGAACTCATCATCGGTGTTGTATAAATCATCGATATCTTCAACAAGCTCATGCATCAACCCACGAAACGTTTCCTGCTTCATTATGACATTGGTGAACAACCACTGACAAATCGATCCGGCCTCATTAACGACTTCAGGTGCGTTGTTACCCGCGCGAACTGACCCCACTAGTGTTTCCAACCGATCCACTTGTTCATTTACCGGTTACGCCTCTCCAGCATCCTCTTGCATGTCTTATAACCTTTTTTGAATTTGTGCTAATTGTGCTGGAGCACGCCTGATTAGGCCAGGTTGTTCTTGTGTTCCCATCATCGTAGAAGTGGTTTCGGCGACTTGCTTTGTTTGTTCCACAGTTTCCGCAGTCTTGGTCACAATCTCTTTTGTTAGTTTAATCAACGGTGCAAATGTTTGTTCAAAGCCCGCTGTGAGATCTTCCCGTGCGTATTGTCGCGACTGTAACATATATTTGGCACGTTTGCGGCCGGCTATAACATCGCGAATCAGTTCCTGGTGTTCGCGTGCAGCTTGACTGTGTCGCTTTCCACACTTTGCTGGCGGAAAGTAAAGCTTTCTTCGGTGGAGCTTTTTTCGGTGAAGCTTTCGCGGTTTTCGACATTTTATATATTTGGTATGGTTGTTAAATTGCTTTATCCAAACCGGCTAGATAGTTAGACCCTGCGGGTCCACGGCCTTTTTCCCCGATTGAACTGAAAGTTCAGGTCAAGTCCATAGTGAGAAAACTATACGAATTTGAGGTGGCATTCACAAACATATTTCGTAAGTCCGCCCACGTGTGGTCGGCGGCACACCAAGTCCAATAAATGTTTGCAAGTCCATGCGCGTCAGTGCTGCAAAATATCATTAACATGTTGCAGTTGTCTACGATTACTTTAAGCACATGTGCGTATCGTTGAGTCAAATAGATCACATCTGTGTTTTTATGTCGGGAAAATATTTGCGCGGGATTGATTTGGTGTTCAAGCATCACATCATCGCACACATCAAGATTATTCACGCTTCAATCGTCGGCGCTTCATCGACGGTGGAAAATAAATCAACCGTGATACCACCCGACGACTCAAGCGCGTTCGCAAAATCCCTGAATACGTCGTAACACGGTTTATCATCCGCCGACGGTGCAATCACATACAACCGATCCCACGTCAGCCATCGCAAAATCATATTCAACAACAGCTGGGTTTTACATGAACCGTCTGGACAAATGAATAACGCACGAACCGAGTTTGGAAACATATCACCGTGTTTGGACGGTTTTGGTGTTGACTGCGCGGAAAAGTAAATGACGGTAAAATCTTCGATTTTACTCTACCCGGAGCTTTTCAAATATTCAATTTTTTTTGCGATGCCATGTTAAATGTCAACAGCGATGCTGTATAATACAATCATGATTTTATATTGTGTCCGATGCTACATGAAAATTTGTACGGGGAATCCAACTTGATTTAAAACACGTAATGGTAAATCCGTGATCGCGGGTACTTGTGTTCGATATAACGCAAACAAGTTTACATTTGTCAGTGGACGGCAAAGCCGTCTTACATCCAATCCTATTGGAAACGCCGTAAACTCGCAGGGTTAAAAAAAATCATCGGCGGTGATGTCGCTGCCACGTTAGCGAAACTACCCGGGACACCATGGAGTAAATATCCTAGTGAAAAGCATATTCCCGGATAAAATTTACTGTGGGCCAGGAACACGGTTGGATATACGACTTGATTCCGATAACCGACCAGCAGCCGGGAAGCACCGACAAACCGCGTCGATGCTGCATGCTACCGACACGATCTTGCTTATAAAGCATCAAACAATATCCGTGCGCGTCAACGTATCGATGTAGATCTCATCCATGATTCGAACAAAATCAGTCCTTCACTCGGAGAAAGAATCGCTAGATGGATCATCCAAGGGGGTATGAAAGCCAAGATTGTTTTGGATGGTGGATAAAAGTCCACTCTGTTCCACCTCCCGTGGGCAATGTCCATTCGGTGGACAAAGTCCAATCATTGGAGGTAAAAATATATTGATATAATAAACAAATAAACATGGTTTCCGAGCGGACTTTAGCCAAAATATAGTACAGTCCACGCGGGTATTGGCGCGGTGAAGCTGCTGTTGAAAAGATAGTTGAAAAGTTAGTGAGCATGGAAGTGGTCACTCATGTGGTTGCTCGAAAATGGTTAGCGAAACAAGCGCTGTGGCAAATTTACCTACCCGCGCCAAGGCAGATTTGGCATGGTTGATTTGATGTCCAAACACAGAACGAAGTTCACCAGGCTGACCTGTTATTTCTCCCACATGATCGGGTACACGGACGCGTATCCATATACAAATACCCGTTAACCAGTGTGGATATCGCTAGCAGATACAAGGAAGCGGAACCGCTGACGTTCAAAGATTCAGATGGTGTCGCAGATGCACTCGAATGTATTTACACACGTGAACCGTTAACTTTGCCACGGTTATTACAAGTGGATCCAGGGAAAGAATTTCTCGTATCCGTATGCTGCGTTGTTGACAAAACACCGTGTGCGAGTCCGTGTTGGACATGTCAGCGTAAATCTCGACCAGGCTATTGTGGAACGATTTAACCGTACACTTGCGGAACGATTATTCGGACATCAGTACGCGCAGGAATTATTGATGAATCGTAAGGTGAAGTCTCGTGAGTGGGTGACACGGCTTCGTTAAGTCATCTCAGCGTTAAATAATGAAATCACACGCGCGATTGTATTAAAACCCGCAGATGCGATTCGGCGAAAAACTGTCACTGTGTTACCGAACATGATTTCACAACTACCGTTAGAATCACTCAGAAACAATTTTGTTCGGTATCTGTATGCACCTGGGGAGTTTAAAGGTGGACAACGTCGTGCTACTGACCCGGTATGGTCCGTCGATGTATTTACAATCGCTGATCGGTTTGATTTTCCAAGGCAGCCAACATGCAATCATTTGGCGCATGTGAATGAGCAATCGGTGAAGCCTTCCGGTAGAGCATTTGCACGGGGTGAATTGAAAGTCGTTCCCGAGAATTCAGAACAGCCACCAAGATCTATTTTACGCTAGTGCGGCAATCGTAAGTTGATTCATAATCGCATGATGTCATTACGCGTAAGTGATAATTCCATCGGGAAGTATACATTGCTTGGTATCAAGCGGTGACAAACTCACCTTGGTTCATCGATACACCCCCATGAGATGTTGTTTACTCCTGATCATGTTTGCGGTATATGTGAATTCGCTTAGCTCGCCAAGACATTCCAGATACATATCGTGTGTGAGATCCTTTTTCACAATAACCTTGGCAACTCCTTTCGCTTCTTTTGGGTTTTCGGATCCGACCATAATCGAGTACATTTTGGGGCGCAGTCCCACGTATTCGATGATAGGCTCGCCCGCGCAGTCGTCTTTGAAGTTTCCTACGAATTTTGTGTTTGTGTAGCTTTTTAGCCGATGATCCTTGGGATAATCACTGTTGTCAAATTCGCACGCGAGTGTGTCCGATGCGATATCCGCGTACACATCTTCGGTGGTTATATGCAACAGCAGCGAGTCGGTGTTGGTGTAAAGCATCTTTAATTTTGTCATAGTAAAACTCATAGTCCATTCCGGTGTTTCCAAAGCGTGGAGAATCTTTTCAGTACCTTTATCAATTACTTTATTTATATCCTCGGTGTCTTTGCGGTTCGTGATTATAAGTGGGCCGCCATGAAGCCACACGGTTGGGGTTTTAAATCCACCCTTTTCTGATGACTTGCGCGAAAGCGGCATAGTCAAATGCGCATGGTTTTATAACGTCCTTGTTTGGCACAGTCGGCATACTGTAATATAAGGAAAAATATTTGTTTAATTGTGAAATTCTTGAACACATTTTTATTTTTTATTTTTACTTTACTACGGATTGGAAACGGCAATTGCCTCAATCCTGGATATTATTTCATTTACTTCGGTATCGTTTACATCAACGTCGTCGGTGAATATTTCCGCAATTGGTTCCGCTCCTTGTCAATAGCCTCTATTCAATTGAAAAACAAATATTGGATAAATATGTATTTAATAAACTACAAGACTCTGCCCCATTGTGAAACAATTTAATGCACGTACACATTGAATTTCCAAAATTACAGTAAACTAAACATTTATATATTTTTCAAATTTAATATTGCGAAATTAAACCTGCTAGTTTATGCTTCTTAAGTTTCAAATAACCTGTTATAAATGATCCCAATGTTTTCACCATTAAATCTACCACTTATAACACTTTCTTGATCTTCTTGTATCATATCAACCATAACTTCAGTCTATTTTATATACAGAGAGATGCCATTTTATATTTAAGACCTAATAGAGAAATACCCTGCCGTTTTTTAACATAAACCTTTTTTCGTCTTATTTATGGATACAGGTTATCACACACTATTTTATGCTATAAAAAACAAACCCGTTTTCTATCTTTTATTTTTGTTTATCTTAAAATAAACTGTCCTAAATATTTCCAAAATATTTTATTTAAAAAATCGACAGTAAAATCACCAATCTAGATGACTTGGAATTGTTGATACTTTTCATCGCCTTCTCGAATTCCTCATAAGATATTTCACCGTCTATCTGCATAGATATATTATGATTTAATTTTTCTATACTGTTTCTCCTCCGTCTATACAGATTTACACTTAAATGACAATTTGTATAACTAATCAATTCATTTTTTCTTTCTTGAATAAAATTTGAAACCATGTTCCTGGCATTAGGATTGTTAACACATGCAGACATATTTAAATCTAGATCAGTCTAATACTAAATTCCCGTCACTTACAAATATTATTTGATCATTTTCAAGATCTTCAACTCTCTCGGGATTATCATTGTTTGGACATTATATCGTGACCGCTGTAGTGTGACCAATGCAACTCTAGTTCCTTCTATACACTGTTATGTATATTTAATCTATGATGTGTGTTTAAATCTTGTCCATAAATGTACGTTGTTCTTTAGATTCTGGTCACTTGTAAACAGAGTGTTTACAAGTACTTGAGTTCAAGACCAGTCTTTTTGAGAGTTAGACTTGTTTGTTTCAATTTTATTGCTTCACATCCTGTTATGATATAGGTCAAGTAAACATGTGTGTAAATAGGGATCTGGTAAACAAATAATTAATTCCTGTTTTACATCAGTCTGTTGGAATCCATTTGTGATCATATTGTACATTGTGCCGATGAAATCAGATATAATTCGAGAGGAATTATTTATTAAATATATATTCAATAAAATTACTAAAGTGCTCATTGACTTTTGAATGAATACATTACTTTGGACTTGTGTGAACTCATTCAAAGACATTCTGGATTGTATCATTGTGTTATATGAAGACATTCAAGACTACTGGAACTCTTTCGAGACGTTCTATATGTCTGGACTCGTGATTTTAGGATATTTAGGATTATTTTGATTATTTGTAGTTTGATTCACAATATTGTAAGTATCTCTTGAATTTCGCTTTGAATTATAGGGAAATAAATTGCTTGTTGATATTACTGACATTTTTGGTTTCACTTTTTTCTATTATATTTTTTTAAGACCCAGAGTCGTCAAAGAAATTTGGGTCTCGTCCAAGATTTTTAATTTGTTTAAAACATTTCAGAGATATTAAAAATTGCCTTTAATTTAAATTGACTTTGCTTCGGAAATTTTATTGTCCCTGGTAAAGATCTGAGAAATCTTTAGTGAAACCATCAAGCAATCGCAATGTCATCTAATGTTGGGAACTTTGTTTCAAATCCTACCCAAGTAGGGTTGGAATCTATGAAATAGTATGAGTAGCTTAAGCTTACTAGACATTATGATTTTTCTGAAGCGAGAGCATCTTTAATAAAGCAAGAGATAAGGAATATTTTGCTTCAGTATTTGGTGGCAAAGGAAATTTTGGATAATAGTGCTTTGGGTTTGATCGGGAACTCTGTATCTGGTTTGATAGGAAATTAAGGGAATTACAGCTAGAAAAACAGATAGAATTGGAATTAGTAAAGCTTCAGCTTTAGAGAGAAACGATGGAAAGGTAAATTCAGAGAGGAAAAGGGAATGCAAATGCAGATGTAGAGAGAGAGAGAGCAAGAGGGAAATGATGATGCAGAGAGAGAGAGACAGACAGACAGACATACAGACAGAAAGAGAGAGATAGATAGATAGAGAACGGGAAATGCAATATAGATAAGACGAATTATAACTGCCAAGCGGCGCACTTTTCCCCTTCCCCATTACACACAAGTTCAGGTTTTGACGGTCCCAGATATATTAGCTTAGTACCCCCTTTTCAAGAAAAAGAATTAAATAAATACTTTCTTCACTTTGAGAAAATCGCTGAAAACTTGAAATGGCCAAGAGAGCATTGGACTTTATTCTTACAAAGTGTACTTATTGGCAAAGCCCGTGAAGTCTACACTTCACTGTCGGTACAACAGAGTGTTGTTCATGATGTGGTTAAGGAATATATCTTGAAGAGTTATGAGCTGGTACCTAAGGCATATCGACAGGGGTTTAGGAATTGTAGAAAAGAAAATGGACAAACCCATGTCGAATTTGCAAGGGAAAAAGAACAACTGTTTGATAAGTGGTGCTCAGCCAAGAAGGTTGATAAAGATTACGATAACCTCAGACAGCTCGTATTAATTGAAGAGTTCAAAAAGTGCACTCATAGTGATCTCAAGACCTCTTTAGATGGGAAAAAAACTGGATACTTTGGAAAATGCTGCTCGCATGGCTGATGATTATTCCTTATCTCACAAAGTTTAATTTGTTTGTAAGTCAGCAGGGTTTTGGTAAAAAATCATCTCAGTCTCATAAGAGTACTTCCACATTTCAATCCGGTACAACTTTTAGAAATCAAACAGCTGATAAGACTGATCAGAAATTCTTATCTCTTTCTACGTGCACCTACTGCAAAAAGAAAGGGTACGTCATTTCTGATTGCTACAGGTTGAACGGTAAGCAAGAGAATACATACAGAGCTTATCCAAATGCTCTTATTTCAAAGAGGTTAACGCCATTGTCTTGCATTGAAAGCAATATATATGTTGGGTCAAACCAACCCCAGTCTGATTCTATTTTGGAGACTTATGAACCGTTCATGTCAGAAGGTTCTATATCACTTATTGGTCATTCTGCCAACTTATACCTATTAAAATATTAAGGGATACAGGAGCTTCTCAGAGTCTTTTGCTATCAGGTACTTTGCCTTTGTCTGAGAAGTCTTCTTCTAGTGAAAGTATTTTTATTCAGGGAGTAGAGTGCGGCTTGGTAAATGTTCTTCTGCATTGTGTCAATTTGGCATCAGACATATTCCAGACCAGTGACTGTTGAGAAAGTGACTTTCTTACCTACAGAAGGTATTCATTTGTTACTAGGCAATCCAGAGCTATGGCAAAAAGATCTCTTGAGAATGATGTTGACCAGGAAATTATTCCATTAGCTGACACATTTATTGGTCAGTCTTTTGATGATGTCACATTTTCTCCTGGTGTTGATCGACCAATAGATATTGATCACAGTAATCCTCTTTTTACTACTCATTCTCTCTATTCTAACCAGGGTGACAGAAGAAATCATTCATTGTCTAACAGGAATAAGATCATAGGAGCTGCTGTTTGTTTCAGAGGGCTATTAGTGAAATTGAAGCCACTCAAATTCCAGTGTGTTACTTTGTAAAAACTGGGGTCTTTATGACAAAATGGAGACCACCTGAAGTACCCGCTGGTGACGAGTTCCCAAGTCATATTAACATGAAATTCTTAGACTAGCCCATGCAACTCTCTTGGTTGGTCATTTAGGAGTTAATAAGACTTATCACAAGATCTTGAATCATTTGTATTGGCCAAAACTTAAAAGTGATGTTTCTAAATACTGTAGATCTTATCACACTTGTTAAATGGTAGGAAAACCCAATCAGAAGATACCTAAGGTTCATCTGCAACTTATTCCTGCATTTGACGAACCATTTGGCGGAATAATGGTTGACTGTGTCGGTCCCTTAAATTAAGGTATGACAGAAATGCAAAGGAAAGGAGTTTTCAGTCTGGTGGTAAAGTTCAGGCTCTCTTTCCCATACGTCAAAATCCTCTCTGGGCTAAACTTTTTGGTCCTTATACAGTTGAAAAAAGAACGTAAATGACTTAAGTTATATCATTAACACTCCTGGGAGGCGGAAACAGAAACAACTTGTCATATAAATATATTAAATGTGTATTTTGACAGAGATAACACAGTTAATTATTCAATCAATTTAGTTGTACCTGTCCTATACAGTGAGGATATAAACGATGGAATGCAATATGACAGTTGTGACTTGGGTTTAACCACACTTAAGAATTCAGAAATATTAAACAATCTGGACCAGAAACTTTCACATCTACAATAACAGAACTGTTTTTGTTTTAGTAAAACAGCTATTACATGAGTATAAGCACTTGTTTCCTGATGTTACAAGACGAACAAATCAAATCTATCATGACGTTGATATCGTAGATTCTACACCGATGAAACAGCATCCTTACAGGATGTATCCTCTCAAGCAGGAATATTTGAATAAAGAAATTCAATATTTACTGGAGAATGATTTTATAGAAATAAGTAAAAGTAACTGGAGTTCTCCATGTATTCTTGTGCCTAAACCAGAATATACATTCCGCCTGTGTACTGACTATAGAAGAGTCAACAGTGTCACCAGAAAGGATTCATTTCCAATACCAAGAATAGATGATTGCATCGACATAATTGGAATTGCGAAATATGTCACAAGTTTGACCTTTTAAAAGGATTCTGGCAAATTTCTCTCACGGAAAGAGCAAAAGAAATGTCGGCATTTGCCACTCCAGATGGACTTTATTAGTATTAAGTGACACTTTTTGGAATGAAAATTCTGAACATTCTATATTTTTGGACTTGTGATTAGGATATTTAGGATTATTTGGAATTTGATTCACAATATTGTAAAGTATCTTTTGAATTTAATTTTGCATTAATTTTGCATTGTAGGGAAATAAATTGCTTCTTGATATTACTTACATTATTGGATTCATTTTCTTTCTGTTACATCTTTTTTAAGACCTAGAGTAGTAACAACACATACTCGTAATTATATATTTACCTCGGGAATTGATTTTGGATAGCTACAATATTTAAACCCAAATCTCTTAAATAAAATACACACGACTCTAGAATTCAAAGCGAAATGAGAAACAGTGGCCTCATTTTCCCATTCAGATTTCACATATTACACCAATTTTTCATTGATGTGAATATCCTTCAGATACGCTGTATGATATTTCTTTTCTTCTCAGAAAATGAATGATATCCCCGCTTGTTGTCATTTTTACGCTCTAGCAATATAAAGAGATTATTACATCTTCAGCAGCAATATTTATTAGATATCCAACGGTCCCTAGAGGGAAGTATGGGTTGTAGGAAAGTACACATAAAATCTAAGAGAGAAGTAAAGATGAACTGTGTAGAATAGTTTAGTATTCAGACTGTAAGATGTCAGAGAACTCCACATAAGTATGTTGGCAATTTCTGCTTGTGGAACAGTAGATGCAAAATGGAAATTTGCACTGGCCGGTTCGGTTAGCCAGCTGCGGGACCAGTGGTTAGCCTCGTCAAGCCGGTTGTTGAGCTAGCGGTGAGCCCTGTGGTTAAGAAAACAAAAAGACATTGGTTATTAGGTCAACCCCCTCCCCCCCTTTGAGGCCGGTGCAAAAATGTTACAAATGTATTTAATGAAATATGGATGATAACACATAACAATAGGTCGCTGATTATATACCTAATAGGGCGTTTCGTTGCTATAACATGTACGTTTGGATGAAACTAGGGAGCACATAACTTTGAGAGAAAAACTGCTTTGGTGCCTACTGCGGCATTCATGCAGCTCTGAGCAGGCGTGGGTGCATAATTCAGCCATGTTGGAAGTGCGGCTAGTGCATGACACCGTACATACAGCTGACCACAGACCTGCGAACTAAGGCGTTCAGAGTTCGAGAAACACTTTTTCAGGCTAATGAACAACTCTTTCTTTGGGAAAACTATGGAAGACCTAAGGAAGCGGACTTCGGTTGACCTTGTGATGTCTGCGGACGAGAAAGACAAACTGCGTGTCTGACTGCCGACCCAGCGTGTCAGTCGCAGAAAATGTTTCAGGGCAAAACTTATTGTGTTCATTCCACAAAGCCCAGCCTGAAGCTCAGCCGCCTCATCTATACAGGGCAGGCAGTCCTCGAACTGAGCATACACCTTATGTACGACTTCTACTTCAATCAGATAAAAGCGCACTACGGCGATAAGGCGCATCTGCCGTATATTGACACTGATAGATTGCTGCTCAGCATAGAGACCGGCGATGTACACTACGATAAGGTCGACGATGCTTACTTCTACGACATGAGCGCCTACCCTGAAAAAACATGCAATTTACAGCTGCACCAGTGCAAATTGAAAGGTCGTCGGCAAGTTTAAGGATGAGTGTTCTGGAAAGCCCGTCGCCGAGTTCGTCGGCCTCCGACCCAAGGCATCATGAGTACAGTCGAAAAGTTGGTCTTAGTCACCACCTCTACTTTGAGTACCTTTGAAAGAAAAAAATATTCGACATTCAATGATTGACATCCGAAGTGACCACCACAAATTGGGGATGTAACGCATCAACGCTGGACACCAAAAAGTTGATTACGCTAAAACGACCCCTTAACCCGACAAAAATGCCCTTAGGCGGTGGCTGAGTGCCTTTATGCACAATCTGTAGATCCTCGTGAAGAAGGCTTCTATGCATAAACCCACTATCCGAAAGATGGTATATAGACGGCTGGCCTGGGATGTCAAACCTGTCAGCCATTTTTTAACATTGAGAGACCACATAGGGTTGGTGGCGCGGCGTTGCCTGCCTCTTTTGGTTCATATAGATATAACACCATTGTATCTAAGGGAAGCCATTGCTCTTTCAGACCAACTAGAAGCGTTACATACGCTGAAGACGTACGTTGTGCGCTTGTAGCTGACCGCGCAGACGTATCATGACTGGCACCAATAGGTCTCTTACCAGTGAGCAGCGTCACCTTATAGTTTATGGCAGTCACATCGGTCGGCAGCCGCCGAGCGCACTCAGTGATACGCTCACATGTAGCACTCGCAGAAAGCAACATTTCCTGGGCGTAGTGGTGCCCAAGGTGTCGCTCGGCTGAAGTACGGTTGTACCGCTTTACAATGCCGTAGGCACAGTGGTTCCATGCCTCGCCACGCCTCATAACCAAGCCGTGCTTGACCAAGAGTTTAAACACTGATCCCATACCCTCCCCGCCTGGTTCAACCTGCAGTAACTTCGGCCACTTTAGAGGACCCCGCTTGTAGATACGTGCCAGTGCGTCCTATGTGGTCAAGGGGTCAGCCTGCTGAAGAAGTCAACCACAGTCAGCGCATACTTTTATGTGTGATTCGCCAAGGGGTTGAAACATCAAACGAAGGTAAGTGGATTTACGTGGTGCAGGTAGTTACATCTGCCACATGGCATGCTTTCTGAGCCACGTCCCGGCAACATATTTTGATACTTTGGCGGCTGCTGCCAGTTTCTTGACAGCTCTCATGCCCTTCCAGTAACTTCGCGGGCTGAAGAATTTTACCGCAAGCTTAGTATCCATTGTGTTTTGTGGTTTAGCGGTTTGCGATGCTAACTACTCTTGGGCTCCAAAACAAGGAGATAACGCTGAAATAGCACATACCAAGCTCACCATGGCGAGATACTCCAGAATATTAATAGGCAACATGGCCGACGAGTGCAAGTCCTCCAACGATAAACATCATTCCGTAGTTAGAAAACTTCGGCTTCTTCATCATTTTTGTGGCACACTGGTTCGCGCAGCCTATCCATACCGTAATTGATATGCTCGTTGCACTTACGTTGGCACTCAGTCTGCGCAGATCGGAGATCTCTGGTCACATTTGGTTGCATTGAAGAGAAAAGGTAGTTTGATCCAGTAAAGGCAAAGGCATTAACGATTGTCTCACCAACCAAGGTAGCAAATGTTTACATTGTGTGCACCTGCTAATGAATGTTTAGCCAAATATAATGATATTAGTAGGAATAATGCTTTATTTAATTAGCATTTACTGCGTCCAGAGGTTCAGCGCTAAGGTGCCTGTGACCTTTATACCGTCTTCGAGGTTGATTTGGCCAAAGTTGTCTGCTTTCATATTGATTATTTTATTTTTGGCAATTATTGAATTCACCACAGCGAGGCCGCCTAGTATGGTACCGTGGTTAACGATGTTTCCGAGGACTTTTGGGCACGGCCATGTAGACATATTGTACTGTTTTTAACACGGTTAGTGCTAGCACAAGCACACACCACAGTTCCATTTGAAAGGGGTCTGGTGTACGTCTAATATACGCTGTCGGCTCCTGAGGTGCTAGCTTGCCCCAGGACGTTGCATTTTGGGGATGATCTTTTACCTGCGTTCCGGGAACTTGTAACACTGGCTTGTCCCTGGACGCGGATGAGGTGGCCAGCTATCAAAGACAGGCTACTCCAGAGAACATAAAACTACATCTCCTACAGCTGCTGCTTCTCTTGCATGTAGGCAGTCTCCTCCTTCTTCTAAATCTGACGTCGTTTCATGATCTCGGCAACTCTTTACCATAAGCAACTCTGCTGGGTGTTTAACCCTAATGACCTGTATCACTTACTGAGTGTGCGCAGTCGTTTGTGCTGGCACATTCATCATTAGTTGAGCTGTAATTTCTTGTTGTTTTTTTTTCACAAAGTCTACATGCCTGTAGTTAATCATGCCAGCTGAAATAGGTGCTAGTACATCACCGTACCTAAGGTCAAGGTGGCTGCTGATGTTCGACAAAGAGGTCTGTATACCTGAATCCTTTTCCAAGTCACTCGCAAGACTTTCGTGGTTATTTATAGGCCGAAAGGGGCTTACAAGTGATGTATACAGTCCAAGCAGAGTCGAACCCAGTATCGCAGTCATTCTAGCTCCATATTTAATCTCATATATGACATAGGTCTTTTGCTACCTCTTCGTCGCCTATCGTCAAGAGGCCTGCAAAGGTGAGATGTTGGCCAATGTATTCTTTCGCTGAGCCAAAAGCTACCAACTTGGACAGGCTGCCACGCTGCTGTGATTGTGTTAATTTTACACAGTATACGTCAGGAATTGCGTGAGTCGGATTAGGTGGCTTGAGAGTTTCTAAAGTCAACCAATATAGTATCTCGTCAACATTCGCGTCACATACAGCAACCACTAATTACGGTTCTTATAAAATTCTGGATATGATTGGCTGAACACTTAGCTATATATATATATATATATATATATATATATATATATATATATATATATTATATTGTAATAGTGTGATTGGTGGCGCACAAAATAGGAAGCCACTACATTACTATTTCGGGACCTGGATAAACTGGATGGATACTGGTAGGTATGTGCACAGGAGTAGATTGCCAAAACTCTCCTTTCTGAGAAACACAGAGGCCTCTGTTCGGCGCTTGGCCTAGGTGATATTATTTTCTCTTAATATGTCCCTAAATGAGTATTCGTCTTTGCAGTAGAAAAGGACTATCCACAAGGTCTGCTCGCGGACGTCACTGGCAGTTTGTTGTACTTTTGTGTGATAACCCACACACTAATGCCGGCATAGTGGCTTACATAGGCTAACTTAGTTTCGCAGTTTCCTAACCCTAACCCTAACCCTTTCTGTATCTGGGTATTTTATCAGCCAAAGACTAACCATGAAAGCTAAATATCACAATGAAATCCGCATTTGGCCAAAACAAAGATCAACACAATCACAGGTCACATATCTAAGGCGCTACACGGCAAGGCTGCAAACAAAGAAGAGTTCGAACCTATCACAAATCAAGTCGAGAAATACACAACCATGACCAATAAAATACGGGTTACATTGCACGTGCATAGATATCGGTTGTATGGAACGAAGTGACAAAAAGAAGCTAATAACTCGCGGAAAAACCTAAGGTAGGGAGTTGCTCACGAAAAAGCTCGCTGGGAATTTATAATAAGCTGTGTGATCCTGATCCTATCTTTTGTCTTTTGAGTCATTTGGAAAACATCGCACAGCTTGTGCTCCCGCTGCATCCCCTGAGGTAACATCAACTGCGCCATCACTTATCTGTTAGCCTATGGTCTTTAGCATGGGCGGTAAGCTGTCAATGCTAAAAACGCAAGTAGATTATTAAAACAGAAACCTCGCCGAGAATATATATTGGAGCTAGCAGTTTTCCAAGGTCCAGGAATCACGTGTTCTATCTACTACAATAAGGAAGTATTTTTATGCAGAGCTGAGGCGGCAAGATTTAAACGAAGCCAAGACCACATGTTTATAAAGGTGAATATGAATGTGATAAGAACGTGATATTAAATCGGAGGCAAACACTTAATTTTAAACTTATCAGCAAGCGCCTAGTAGACATTAAAATATTATTTGAGAAACTTAAACTTTCATGTTCGGAGCCTTGTCACTATGTATGATGCACTACTTGACAGCACCATGTCTGAAAGAAACTTCGCATGTGCCATAAATGAAATATATAGAGATAGTTACGTACCTATATGCCCCACAAGTCAATGACAGCACCAACTAACTCAAATGCTATCGCACACTATACCTGTTACTGTCTCTAGCCTCGAGGGCGGGGGCTCGGCCCGCCTTAGTACCAATGTTTTGTTTTCATTGATCCCATAGGGCTAACCCCGCCCCCATCTCCACTAACCTCCCGCCAACCAGCAGGGCCAAGGCTAACCGATGGCCCCACAGATGGTTAAACCATCCGGTTCGTCCAAAACTCCCCTTTTACATCTACGGTAAGAGTTAGGCAGACTAACCCCATCGACACACACATACACACACAAACACTACATACACTAACAAATACATATAGATTTTATTGTTTCTAGAAAA
The DNA here is from genome assembly GCA_029931535.1 of Margaritifera margaritifera. Taxonomy (NCBI): domain Eukaryota; kingdom Metazoa; phylum Mollusca; class Bivalvia; order Unionida; family Margaritiferidae; genus Margaritifera; species Margaritifera margaritifera. Next base: position 743,270 of record JAQPZY010001212.1, on the reverse strand, counting down.
ATAGTTTCATTATATGATTTTTAACTACTTAAAATTAACTATGTAAATTCCACACACAAAGCATTGTCCCTAAATTACCAGGAATCCAAATTATACCAGATTGTCAAAACATATCCAAAGTGTATGAAGTTAAAATATTCTTGCATGAATACCTATGTCATGTATAAATAAAAGAATCAAAATGCTTAAGTTGACATAACCACTCCTCAATTCCTGATTATATATATATATATATATATATATATATATATATATATATATATATATATATATATATATATATGGATGTATCATACAACATGTCTGAATTTGCACAGGAGTGCAACTCCAGATACTCAGAATTACATAATGCGTTTGATATTTCTTTGAGAGTTACTTCCATTTGATTCTACCTATAGTAAACAGATTAGTTTTTTAACTTTTCAATAATAGACAATACTTTTATTGACGAGAGAAGTTTGTCATATAAGTATTTGCTTTAGCAAGACAGTTAGTAAACACAAGTTTTGATTAATCTCAGTGTTTACTATTCTAAAATCAGCATACTTAATTCAAGCACTTAATATGCAAAATTACATATAAGAAACTGCTTTACAAAGAAGAGTAAATGCTATCATCGAATTTCACTATATGTAAAAATAAGAAAGGCAACAAAACATTATCGCGAAAGTGAAAACAGATTGCTGGCAAATGGATATAAACTAAAAATATCTACGCATATATAAGCTGAAGTGATACTAAAATTTCAACTAAATAAAGTAATGCAAAATGAAAAGTTTTTTTAACATTAGGCATCTGGCTGCAAAACAAAAGCTAGAGAAAATAACAAGAAATTAATTAATCAAGGATAAAAACAAAGGCATATTAACATTTTGTCACCTCTGTTAACGCTCTTGAAACAGACAAAGACACGTACGAGAGGCATTTGATTACAATCTTACCTTTAGCACATTTTGTACGAAAAAGAAATATACTGATAAGTAGTTAAATACAAAATATAAACACCACCAATTCCAAAATTATAATTCTCCTTCTTCTGCTCATTATCGTTATCATCTCCTTATTTAATTTGTCATCACATTACCACTCTAATATGACTTCAGTTTCAACTATGACACTGCTCATTGCAATACACTGTAACTCTGACATATATCGCTCCTATTTCAAAATCGTGTTGCTATATTTATTATTCCATCTCTTGTGATTTTCTATCACCATTACGGTTTCATCACTATCACAATATTATCATTCTTATCTTTATCCTCGTCCTCATCATCACTAATATTTTACGTTAATCTCTACACACATTATTCTAAAACCTCAACCACCACATCAACATGCCATAGACCTATTCTTATTTAAAGTTTGTTTCATGACATTTCTGCCACTTTTCATTTCTCCTCTTCCATATGTCCAGCCTTAGTTCCAACTCCTCTTCAGCAATACTTGAATATTTTCTAACTATTTCATTTCACACTTTGTTTAAGTTCATATGCAAGCTTAGATAGTCTTCCCTATTCTTTTTCGTCGGTAATGGTACGTCAGTAACAATTGTTTTCCTTTGAGCCAGCTAAAGTAGGTACACAACAAGAGAGCATAATCTCTGTCATCAAATGAAGCGAAACGCTCTATGATGCGTTTTGGTCCAGATATTTTAGTCGGTATTTACACAATGTGCGCATTTGGAAAATACATTTGATCGAAGATCCTGGACAAATAATTATCTAGCAATATCCTAAAATGTTTCGTTTTCTTCTCAGATGCCGTGTAACAATAGACTATATTTTCCGCCATTTTTGTCAAGTATTGCCGGCTTGTTTTCTACATCTCTTTGTTTTTCCAAGGTGAGCTGCATTTTTATTTCTTTCTTAGCATATTTTACACGTGTCTCTTCTCTTTTGTACGTCTGTTTTCAATTCTCTGACAGATTCAAAATTAAATGTAACCTTCGCTTCCAGTTTTCCACACTTCTCTATCACAGCCCTCACATCAACCCTATCTATCTCCATTTCCGCTCTCAAATCTTTCATATCTTCCTGGAAATCTTCTATAAGGTTTGAACATTTACTTTCTGATTTGTCTAATCTATTACACAGCTTTTGTCAAGAAATTCGAGCAAGTCTTTCATATCCTTCCGTATCTTTTCCCAAGCGTTTCTGTTACCTGAGTGTTTACAAACGCTATATTAGAACCATTTCCAACATCACCTTTCGATATCGTAGCATAGAACTGCTTTGACTTTCCGTATTGAGCTGTCCAGAATTAGTTCTAATTCTAGAGGATGTCATGCATTCAAAGACTAAGTACTGATATACTGTCAAACATCAGGTCGCTGACTACTATGTTGCATTACGATATCAGTTATAAGGTTGGTGGGTGTGATTTTACAACACATTACGCAAGACTCACACATGATACAAAAACGAAATGACAGATAAAAAAAACTCACACTAGTATAACTAAATCTCAGCTCACATTTTAAGCATCACTTTCACTATAGCTCTATCTGTGTAGTCCTCACGGTTGTTTAAAAATTTCGACTCATTTTCTTTCTTGCATTCTGCCATTGCGCAACACCCAAGTCATTTCTGTGATTATATTATTGTGAAATATATTTGATGCGTGAATATAAAATTTAGTTTGCTCATAGTTCCTTATTCGCATTCTATTATTTTATTTCCTCTCGGTATTCGAGCATTTCGTTTACATTTAGATTTTGACTGATGTACACATGTACTATTGTATGTGCCTATCTTACTTCTTTTCCACTTTGTCTGCTGACTTTTGAACAAAGTTTTTTTTTAAAGTCAGTTTTAATATTTTGCATATTGGTTTTTCATTATCTGAAAGGCAGATCTCGTCACCAAAGGTGATTTGTCCTGAAGTTACAAAATCTCGGTTGACGATACAATAGAACTCGGGTAAAAGTATGATGCAGAATGCATGAGCTAGGAAAATTGGGGATAATTTGACAAAATCAAGTGTAAGAAGAAAAACAAATAAAATTTCTTACGTAACTGATTGTTCATATATAGTTTGGTGTTGCTTACTGGTATCGGTTATATTATTTACGAATTGGAGATAAGATCAAAGCAGCCATCTGTAAAACATTAACACATAACAACAAAGTCAATAGTTGTAGAACCCACAGCATGTAACCGGCAATAATTGTTCAAAGCGTAACAAACTATGCATCATAGCAACAACTGTTTCAGCACTCAAACGCCGTGTAATATAAATGTCTGAGACAATGAAAACAGAAAACAGAAAAATAAAAACAATATACATAAGAAACAATTCACAACGCACCGTTAAAAGTAACTTGATTATTTAGATCATGCGACTGGTGTGAATATATATAATCACATTTGGACTGATATAATATAAGGCTTTAATAATTTGCGTTTTTGAAGTAAGATTTGGAAAGAATGAAACTTTTATAAAGCTTTCACATTTCACAGATAAACTGGTATTTCAAAACTTCCGACCTGTTGAATACACAATAATAAATCAAGCACAGTAATTGTAACCGATGTTTATACAATATTCTTTAATTTTTATAAAAAAAAGCTTTAAAAGCAAAACTGTTTAAATTTTTCTTAGTAAATGTTTTTGCTGCGAGAGATGAATAATATATTCAACTATGTTACATACATTTCTTCCAACCTCTGTGTATGTAATGATCACAATTTATTTCATTGAGAATCAACACAAATTTATATATTTTGAAATATGTGTTAACGAAAGCTTAAAATATGTTTGCATCAAAGTTACAGTTAAATCTGACATTAATATCAAAATGTGTTTCTCCAAAACGGCATCAGCAGGAGTTATCTTTGAAGATGCAATATATAATGGTCTAGCATTCTAATGAAGCAATCGTCTGTTTTCGATTATTTACTCCCAATGGAAATGCAAACGACAGAATGAGTCATGCCAAAGTTTATAAGAATTGCAGGAGAAAACTGCAAAGTTCAACGAGAATAGACAAAGACACTTGGCTACTTGAAGTTCCAGAGAAAAAAAGTACTAATTTAGTTGCTAAATAAATTGAATGATGTGTTTACTCTGTAACATCTACTCATCTGGATGCTACTTTATTGAAACAACAGAAGAAAAACAATTGATCATTTTACGACCTTTCTGATGGCAAGGTAAATAACGAGTATACATGTTTTTTGCACTTGTAATGCGAAATTAACAGGATTGACGGAATTCCTTTCTTTTCTGATTACATCGCTAGAGATAAAGAAATTACTTATATATGTAGCAATTAATAGAACTTTAATAAATATTATATTTGATTCTCCACGAATTAATTTAAAGGAAGTTTTGATACTATACAAAAATGACGACGAAACTGATTCATACCAGTTATTCCATGCAGATCTTACAAAGATCATGACTATCGTCGAAGGATTACCCAATATGTTTTAGTTTTAGGATTTTAAATTTAGAGAACTGTTTACCAAAGCAAGAAAGTCTTTGTTTGACAAACATTACAACACACGGAAAGCACAAATACTTTCTACACTGTGCACCATTGCATCAGACTTCATTTGAGAAATACACATAATAATAAACTGCATGGTAGCTGTGCCACATGGCATATACCTGCAGATAAACAGAAAATAAAAAGGTTTCACGTTTTATTTTCGTTTTCGAAAGACAAGAAAGCATTAGACAGCGCGCTTGAAAGAACCATGTTGTACCAAATTGTATGAAAGAAGAGGTGGCAAACAGAGCAAAATAAACATGAGTTTCCATTTTACTACAACGTTCTAGAGTAACCATATATATTTATTCTACAATTCTGTGCATTCATTAGATAGCATGTCAGGTGTATCTCATTGCTTCATGGCATCGTGTTGCCTTTACGTGTGTTTCCTTTTACATATATCAGCCTAAAACTTCTCCCGTTTCTTTATTCACAAGGATAAGATAAATCGAAACTAGAACAAGGAACGGAATGATCGATGTTGTGCGTTTATCATGCCCAAACCTCTTGGAAACTCTGGCTATTCATTTGCTGAATTTGTATTTGGAACATTAGGAAAAATTAAAGTGATCTCTGACTTGCAATTCCTTTTGTTTGTACGTTGTGTTATTGTATGTCATATACATTTAATTATACAGGTTTGATTATTTATGTACTGGTCATTTTCCACGTATTACAATAGACCCTATTGTTTTGACTGTACTTTTGATTGCCGACATTCATTACAGATGCATATTTCTTTTGATACCCTCCATATTTCTTCTTACATTGTTTTTCACGTTTTTCTCTGTGGACTCCTGAATATTGTTTTTGTCCGTCTTTTATATTATCACAATCTTCTGTCTCTTTTGTGTATAACATTCTCTGCAATTATTGTGTTTTTGTTGAATATATCACGACGTTTTCTTCACTGCATATGCTACTCGTTTAACTTTCAGTTACAGAAACAAAAAATGTTTTAAGAAAATACTCCAATTTGTAATACCCGTATGGTAAATTGTTTATATTGTCCTCTGTGTAAAGTTTATAATTGTATATAGACAAAACTATTTTATTTATTTTATATTGTATCTTCATGATTATATAATCTTATAAAGTTGATTTCCTTATAACTTACTTCATGTTCAAAATGACACTTTTTTGCATCTCACATTTTAGGTTCTTGTATTTCAGGATCCTAGCGTGTTGAGATACAAAATGACAATGTAAAATTATAATAGTGAGAGGCTAATTGAAATGTAATATGAAAATATTGAATGGAAATGTAAAATGCAGAATGGACAAATGCATAACTGAGTTATATAGAACGTGTGTATATTACAAACCTTGTCAAAACGAGAAAAGGAAAATGTACAAAAAAGAAAAGAAGAAAACAGAGAAATACAATATGCACAAGAAATAAAGACACAACAGTGACACAAATTACACAGTAATTCATCTGAAAAGAAATTCATTTTTCGGGCACTGAAACAGAACATTAAATCTAATATACTGTTAAACATAATCAGCTTTCCATCATTTTATTCTTTTAGGAGATGGATGAATTTTGCAAAACAGAAGGTATAAGTGAAGAAGACTTTCACATGTTTCAATGTATGCCTTGTGACTCTTTTGACTTATCCGAAGTTAAACAACTTATAAAATGCTTTTAATGTATCTATCATACTATAATTTAATTCTAGGGAAACGTGACTTAAAGGTATACAATGCAATCAAATAAAGAAATACGACATCATGGTAACATAGTCAAAGCTTTTAAAGCTGCCAGTATCATCATTGAAGAGAGTTGGGAATAAATAGTTTAATCTGTTTTGTCTCTTACTGTGTTTGCCTGAAAGACTTAACAACGTAATAAACATTTCAGTAGTAACAAGAGTTGTTTTAATTGTGGCTAAAGGGAAAAATGCATCAAGTACAGAGTATCCATTACACCTTTATTTTCTATGGGTTTTTCCTGTTCGCTGAATTTTAAAAATTAATCTATTTTATAGAGTTAATCGCAACTTGATTGATATAATTCTGGTAAAATATCTAATCACATTTGATGTTATCCTCTTTCAGCTCTCTAAATTCTTTTACACTATCCATGGGTATAAATTAATTAATTAAAGATGTTCCTACCAGGATAATGACATCTGACGATGACCTGCATAGTTTTACCTCATCCTGTATTGACAAACATTTTTTTTTAGGTTTTCATGGTTTGTTGCAAGTCTATTTTCTCCAACTCCTTGTCAGCTTTTTCGCAGCTATCTTCTTGTAGGCTTCTTATGCCATGCACATTTTCTATTTTTGATTTTTGTTTGTATTCATAATTTGTAAGGGAATATTAAATTCCTGCTACTTTTTGAATCATCCATGAAACCATTTATTTTTTATAGTTGGTTTTGATCAATTTAAATAGTGTAAAAATGACAAAAATGGTGTGGAACATTTTTAATCTGAAAACTTGGTTTACGATAAAGATGGAACTAATTTTAAAAGCAATAATTGAAGATTCTATTACTGGTAATATTTGATTCATGTGTGATTCAAAACTTCTGAACAAAATCTTAAAGCAGAAATAATAAATTAGAAAATGATATTGTAAGTGGTTTAACAATAGATGAACAAAACTATGAAGTAAAGAAAAATTACTTTCGAATTGAAGATGATGCCTAATATCTGTATTAAACAAACAGAAAGGAAGTATGAATATTGCAGACACAAAAACATAAATAATATCAGCTGAAAAGTTGGGGCTGCAGATATGTAAAAAAGGAGCTCGAAACATCTAACATTCCCGCCTAACTATTGTTCAAATTATCGGTTTGAACGAAACTCGGGGACAAACAGTTGTTAACGCTACATATGTAGGAGGTGATATGGTCCCATCGTGCATAATATCAGATGAATTTCAGGACAGGTAAAGAAAAATAGACTGAATACTTTGCAATAAATTGGAGAATTAAAAGGTCTTGTAGATTCTGTTTAAGTGATAAATTCCAAAAGATAATCTATAAAACTAGATATTAAAATGTGTGACAAACATATAGAGGGAATCAGCAAGATATCGGCAAAGAAATAGACAAGCCCCAACAAGTCACATTAGAGTATTTAGAGATGAAAGGGGCACAATTAATTTGATATTTAGGAGATTTGTAGAACGGTTTTAAAGGCGACATGGAATGGATCAGTTCCGGAGGTACACAAAATTTACCATTAAGTGCACGGTAAAAAAAATCCTCAAAAAGAAAGATATGACTATTGCTTATTATAATTATAGGTAATACTATCTAAACTGATGTTCTGTCTATAGCAAATTTTGTGAAAGATTTAGTTGGAAGTGGGGGAGAAACAATGCTGGTGGGGATGGAGGTGAAAAAGGTAACACAGAGTCATTCGTGATTAATGTCAGAACAAGCATACGTAACATTGTCAATTGCTTGTTCGAGGTATCCAAAATACGGTAGCAGCAGTTCCTGGAAGTATAGGCAGTGTGATAGGCTGGCTTTTAAAAACGGCTGGACAGGTTGTGAAAATTAGCTCATCATGTCATTTTGTTTCTCTGCCATTAATTGTTCTGTTGTTTGCAGTTTTCATCAGGAGGTATAGACACGGCAACAAGGAGGATCATAATGCATGACAAGCATGGTTAACAACAACCACTTGAAAAATAACAAAAGGAAGACAGACTGACAAAATATACTTTGAGACTGATTTGTAGGAAAGGTACTCACATATCCAAGTAAATATTTATTTGTCGTATGCATATATGTTCTGGAGAAGAATAACACGTTTGAACGTTTCAGTTACTTATATTACAAGAATCATAATATGCTGTCATTAATTACTTATGTGACAGTTTCTGTCTAATCCGTTCCACTCAGCTTCACTTCAGTTTAACAGTTTTGCAAGTATAAAAATCGTTCATGGTTTATTACTGTATTTAACGTATCTGTTCCATTGAATTCCCGATCTGCTTTGAGTAATACATTAGTTTAGATTTTAACATTCTTTCTTCAGAACTTGCTCATCTCTTTGTTTGTCGGTCTGTTTTTAATCAAATCTCTCCCTCTCTATCATTTCAGTGCCATCCCCAAACATCAGCTATATGGCATATATGAACATAAACTCACTTTTCATAAGAGTTTCATACCTGGGACTAACCGCTCTCAAAATACTAATACATAAATCAATATATTTCTCAGTAATAGTGCCTTATGTACATAATAAATGCTTGGTTTCCATTGTCTGCCTTACATTCATCATAGTTGGCGATACATTCATTTTCTGGCCCTCTTTTTCCTGAACCACATATTTGGACCTTTAAACAGAAAAAAAGTTCAATTGCATTTATATACTTGGCATATATGTTGGATTAAGACACTGGTTAATGGGGACAATAGAGGGCTCTTTGGGATACTATGGCACCCTATGGTAATTTAGTAGTAAAAACGTCTATAGGTTTAACATTGTAGGTTACGATGGCGCCCAATTGGAAATTTAACATAATGCTTGGGATCCTATAGGACCGGTGAAAATGTAATGTTAAAATAGTCCATAGGTTCAATATTGTGGGGCACCATGTGGTTCTCTGACACCAAAAGCAATCCAACATGTATCCCTCCTGACCAAGACCCACTCCTATTGGCCTGCCTCCAGTTTTCTGACCAAGACGCAGTTACTGACCAACACTCAGTCTTACTGACCAACACTCACACTTACCAACGGATGTTTCAAGGATGGGATGCAATGTAGAATGAAGCGGGCTAACTTATAATGACCATCCAACATGTACCTCGATGATATTTTTTAACATAACGGAATCTATATATCTAATATGGCGGTCATTTCCACCGAGACTAAAATCAACACTAAACTTCTGAAGCTGAAATAGAACTTACTGGAAACTAAAGAGGACCAAATATTTATTAATATAGCTGAGACTAAATGTAATATTAAAAGTTCGAAAATGATACAGAATTTAACGCAGACTAATAAAAATATTTAAAGAATAAAAATGAAAAGAATGCAAACAAAAAAATCAAAGACAAACTTGCTGCTGCTGCATTTGTTCCCTTGAGGACTCCATTTCTGTCGATGCCGATAAACACACGTTTCGAGTGCTGACCCTGGAACACATTATATTCGATCTTGGATCGGAGTCCAGCTGCAGTGGTAAAGGTTTTGACGTCCACTCGTCATATGAAATACCTAGCTGTATTTCTGGTTAGGGTCTGATTGATGTCGTTTCCTACCTTAGGTAAGACTTCGACACTTCGCACACGCAATCTGGTTTCTTCAATGTTGGTTTTTGAACTCGGCAGCCATGACTCAGTCCCAGGCGTATACAAATATACAAATACTTGTCTTGCAACCAAATGTCAAAGTGTAAATGATCCATCTGTCTAAACTATGACATTGCTTGATTTTCTTTTGTCGGTTGTTAAATACTACACTGTGTGGTCTGCGTCATCATCAGCAATCAAGGCTGTGCTATTGAACTTACTGAGCGTGTCAGATTTCTACACTACACAAACATCTAATTGTGTGTTCTTTGGGTCTTTTCTGTAAGTCAGTATATTTTCTCTGTAATATAGGTAAACGTAAATGTCCATGTTTTTTGCTGACTACTCTGTTGTTCAAGGTATACATCAACTTTACTGAATAAAGAATGCATGAAAGTGTCAGCCACTCTAGCATCAGCACCTGGATTCGTGACATAGGTTTTAATGGCTTTCACTTTGAGGTGCAAGTAATTATTATTCAGATTGACGTAGTCTTTCGTTCGCCCTCTAATTTCAAACTCGATGAGAACTGACGTCGTAACAGACGACACGGGGTTAAATTCTACCCACCGGTATTCTTGTATTGCCATCATCATCCGTGCTGTGGGAAAAGATCTAGTTCTGTCTTGGAAAAATTGTCAGAATTTCGGTACATCTTTTCTTTTTGAATTTTAATAATAAAACGTCTCAGACTCTAACGATTCATGACCTTTTCTTATTCTTGCCGTATATGTGGGGTCTTTGTCTTTACTATGTCTCTTCCTTCCTTGTCTTTGCTGCTGTGTGGAGGATGAATACTTTTCTTAGACAGTAGAGTGAAGTGAAATTATAGGGGTTTCTCGAGGTGCAAAGAGCTTTTTACCTATATGGATCAACATATTTTTCACCGCATTTAGTAGCCCTTGTTTGGGAGACGTTTAGGATGAATTGTTTTCCTGGAGAAAGGGCAGCATTTTTCAGAGCATGAATTCCTGGTGAACAAAAGGTTTCAAGATGGGTGCCACAATACAGAAGATCAATGTCCTCGTTGTCGGGCTGCTCCTCTGTACACGGGGTACATGAGTTACAACTCACTATAAAATCGTTTTCGAGAGTAAAGTTTAACCATGACTTTTACCTTCCAGAAAATAATATTTTGTCCCAGATCTCCTTTTATACCAATACTGACGCTGACAAAATACGATTAACTCACAAGAAGATGCACAGATTCTTGCTGTTAGCGATAAGTGTTTTCTCCGTTTTTTCGTGAGCACTGATTGCAGAATCCACTTAAAAGGAAATGATTCTCAGCAATGGAGCATTTATAGTTTTTTCTCCCTCTGCGAGAGAGAGAATTGAGATCATCTGTTTGCCCCAGGCTTTCACTTCTTGCCGAATCAGTGTAGGTGAAGATGTCAACGCTGCTGCAAATGTTTGGGTTATAGGTGATTTAGCACATGGGGTTTTGAAAATCTTCTAATTCGTTCCTCTCTCTAACCATAGTATTGTATATTGTCACTGTTGCAGCTGCTGTTTTTCCTTTGGGCTTCATCAAATTCTTGAGACACCCGAGAGCGAATTTAGTGTTCTCGTTTAAAGCTTGAAAGTGGAAAAGTTAAGACTTTGCAATAATTTTCCGTACCATTGCCATTTTTACCATTATGAGAAGTCTGATCGATCCACCAACAATTATAACTCTTGTTGTCGGTAAGCCTTCTCAGATTATTTAATGATTGGGTGGTGAGTGAGATACCTGCTTGTCATGCCTAAGGTGGAGTTCCTTCAACCGTTGTATGGGACTAAAGTTAATTGTTGTCCTTCCATAAGGTCCAATAATACAGTATTTATGTCCTTATAAAATTCCCCGTCCTTTTTATTTTTATCTCCACACTCCTCCTAAAATAGGACCTTCTTGCGCTCTTAACGTAGGTGCAGCCACTTCGGCTAACAACTGATATATCAACATCAGGAGAAATTCTTCTCGTCTACAAACTGACTGGGATTCTCTATTCAACCATGTGTCGAAGACTTTGGTGAAACTTTTTGCATACCAGGGCCCAGCAACGTTGAACGAATTGCCCACTGAACTTAAACACAAAGACACAGTGATCGAATTCAAGAGTGCTCTTAAAACTCACCTATTTCGACTGCAAGAATAGATTTAAAGACTTAATGTTTCCTTACCTTAACTATTGTCAGCATGTTTTTGTTTTGTTTTCTAATTTCATGGTGTTTGTTTTTCGTAATCATATCATTATATATGGGTTTTTTTTAGGTGTTATCTAATAAAGTAAAGCGCTTAGAGCTTCTAAAGATTACGCGCTATTCCAAGTCATCATTATTATTATTATTATTTCTTCCCAATCGTTGTTTCTGTATCTTCGTCAAGTAAACATTTCCTTGCAACACGTGCAGCAGAACTCGCGCGCTAAACAATTGTAAAGAAAGCTCAGAATCAGAGGCACAACACATTATAAATGTACAGGATACAAATATCCCTATTGGAGGCTATGTTTTGGTTTTAATTCACTAACCGGGACTTGGCAAGATTCAGGATTCTTGGAATCCTATCTCGCACAAAGCCATACAGATGCTTCCAGATAACGTGCATGACATTCAGCTTGCCGGTGGTACTGAACCTAATACAACTATAAACCAGACAGATATACGGGATGCTAGAGAGTTAAAGTATCACGAGGACAATGATGCAGCTAATGTAAGCTTTTCAAGTGCGGAGGTGAGTCAAGGTGGACGTGGTGTTGATGACAGCTCATAAGAAAGCGTTTTTTATTTGAGAATTAAAAAAGATAAAGAAAAAAAAAAAAAAAAGTTAACAATTAGAAAAAGCAAGGAAGGTTTGTTCTGAGAATGGCAAGAGCAGCAAATCCTTCAGTGAATATGAGTCACTGGTTCACTTCGATGCTCATGACAAAGTAGGGTAGCCTGCAGTTGTGGGTCGTATTGCGAAAACAGTTTTAGACATGGAAGAAGATGCTGCACTACAGCCTACTGGAGAGCCAAACGCTGAATCTAAGGGAGCCTTGAGACAATCCTGCAGAAAAGCTGCAGGGAAACATTTGAATCCACATCATCTTCCTCGATCAGTGATCAAAGTCAAGAGTGCAACAACATACATAAATAATCACAACGAGCAAACCCAGAAAAATTCTAAGCTTCAAAAGCTTGCCCCATCATATCCTAACTTTCAAGAATTTAGCCAGGTCCTCTCAATGTTAGGTAATTCACTGAGTTCCTCCTTTTGTAATGCTGTTCAGTTAGTCTGGATTATTTATTACATTACTATCCCACAAAAAATGTAGCCTTCCCCTCTGTGCCCCTGTTTAAGCAAAGTGTGTGTGTAAATATATATATATATATATATATATATATATATATATATATATATATATATATATATAACCTTAAAGTAACCTCCCGACAAAGAGTTGTTGTTGTTGTGGGTTTAACGCCATTTTCCAGCACATTATAGACTATACATGGCGGTCAGCATAACTGGTGAAGGAAGAACCCGGGAGGAATCACCGACTCACGGCACGCTACTGGCAAGCTTTCCCACATACTCACAATGACCAAGTCCGAGACTTGAACAAAGCGGATAAAGGTGATATGGCAGTTATCGGTAAAAGCATACTTTAACCAGTCCTGAAAGTAAGCCTGGAATAAGCTTATAGTCTAGTTTTGTAGTTGATGAAGATACCTAATATAATGAAGTTTGTATCACGTTTTATGAAATTTGCCATTTTTCCATTTTTAATCACTATTGATGTGTGTAATTTATGGCAGTGTTTTTATGTGTATTCGCCGGATTGTGCATGTAGACATTTTTCAGGTTTTAATATTTCTTCCGCTTTTTGTACCTTGTATATTCATTAGTCATGAAAAAGAAGAGAGTAGCATAATTCACATGAAAATCGTATGCATATTACATATTTCATCTTGTTATGAAGGATTTTATAAAACTGACTCATTAAAATAGTTTCCACTCACTGAGGGTATTAACAGTGTAGAGTTTGCTAGCAAGTTCAAAGAGTCCGACGAGTCCAACATTCTGGATTCGATCAGACCTTAGTACTGGCAATTGTGTTCTACGTCAATGTGTTCTGCTAAACTTTCGAGGTGACTTGTTGGAAACTGAGCATATTTACAGACCGAAGGGTACCACGAACACACATCGGTATATTTAATTTGTTCCGCTTAAGACTTGCCTGCCTCATACAACAAGCGTGTTGCATTAGTAGGTCCTCCAAACAAGATGTCACAAGAATGAAAATGTTCGAGGTTCATCACAAAGTAGCCTTCGACGATTCCTTGAAATTCTGTGTATGTTTTTAAAAGTCCATAGTAGTCGTGTTACAAGATTTCCAGTACACGTTACCCACGAGCTTCCAAACTCTGGCGTCATTGGTGGCTTTTTCGTACAGATCTTCCATGGTCAACTTTTTATACGTTGTTCTCGGTTTTGACATCACGCGTGACATCCGTGACATAGACATCCATGAAATTTGTACACGATCTGTGGTGTTTCCAAAATCATAACCATCCACAAAGTGAGTAACGATTTTCTTCTCTCCACCGTTCTGGTATGAAGTGTCCTCTTGTATTGAATTTCACACAGGTAATGGAACCAACACAATTAATTGATACGTTGAAGCTGTTATAATAACTAGGATGTTTTTCGGTATGAGAATATTTCGGTACACTAATCCACAAGCTTTGGCAATAATAGAAGCTTCCTTTAATGGACCAATATTTCCCATGCATGAAAATTAACTCTCGCAAGTTTCAAAAATCAGACCGACAATACTTCAGCATTTGTTTTTGAAAATCAAAATGGCCCAAAGCGTGAAATTGTGATATTTTTATAGTTCATGTCTTTTTTATTTTTTTTTATTTTGTAAAATTTGTGTATCCTACGCTAAATTCAGAGTCAGTTTTCTGAATTCTATATTACATTTAGTCTGCTTCTAATGGCCGCCTTTATGTTAAACAAATGGAGTAGTTGCCATGTTGGATGTAACAAGTCACATAACTTGTTAACATTAAGCCCATGGGCACCATGCTAGCCTTATATCATCAAGGTAGGTACTGGGTGGTAACTAGTTGCTAGCCCTTATCATTGTACTCCCTCCTTTACATCACACCCTTTACACATTCGTTTGTGGATGTGGGTGTTAGTAAGACTGAGTGTTTGTCAGTAAGACTGGGTCTTGGTAAGCAAGACTGGGTCTTGATCAATAAGAGTGGATCATGGTCAGCAAGGAGGTGTGTTGGATTGTAATTAAATGTGTTAGATTCCCATAGTGGACTACAATGTAACATTCTCATAGAACCACACAGTACCTCACAATGTTAAACAAATGGACGTTTCCAACATAAAATTTCCCCATTGCCCCCATAGTGTCCCAAACGATAATGTTTAATTCCTATATTGCCCCATAGTGTCTCAAAAGGCCATATATTGTCTGCGTGACATTATGATATTTCTTTGCAAATTGATTCCATGAGTAATATATATATATATATATATATATATATATATATATATATATATATATATATATATATATATATATAATCATAATAATGACTTTCTATTGAAAATTGGAAACTAAATTATTAATATCTTGCATTTTTCTCACATGATGTAAGATGTATAATAAAAGTTTTGAGTTAAAAGATTTAGTATAATCCTGATGTTCTTTTGTAACCCCAGACAATCTATTTTTTCTGATAGGGACCCTCTTCCTCTTATACGTGAAATAAAAATTGAAATAAATATCATATAGGAAACAGTGTAATGGAAAATCAAACTGATGACCAATACATTTTATATCAACTAGCAGAGTAATGGCATTATTGATAAATAAAGTATTCCATCGCCAACCTTTTATGCGTTTTCTAGACTTCAGAGTGCTGTAAGCCTGGTCTTCATAGTTTACATACATATGTAGGTTTTCATAAGCAACACATTCGGGAAGCCTGCAATAGGAAATATAACTAAATGCTATCCAGATTTATGGAGAAGACAAAGAGACACATACATACATACATACATACATACATACATACATACATACATACATACATACATACATACATACATGTAAGCATTCATAAAAATGAAACTGCTTATACCAGACTTCTAGATTGAAGGAAAGTTTATTTTTCTGAAGTTTTGGTCCATTATTACAGAAGAACAATTCGAATATCTATTTGATTATTAAAACGCCGAATGCACAGTATTAGCTTCTATCTAATGTGTCCTGTTATAATCTGCAAAAGCATTATAATTTTTCTTATATCGTAATAAAATGTGAGGAAAAGTTACCAATAATTAAAAAAAAATATCTTCTTGTGACATTCCCATTTTTGCACTAAGTGAATTAATTAGAATGAGACAAATATGCATTGCCGTTGGTTTAATTACCTCATAATTTCACTGGTTCTGTAATCTGCGATGACATCTGCAAAAATTATATATATATATATATATATATATATATATATATATATATATATATATATGTGTGTGTGTGTGTGTGTGTGTGTGTGTGTGTGTGTGTGTGTGTGTGTGTTGGTGTGTAAATTCTACTGATGTTCAGTTTAACTTACAAAACTTTGGCTCCATATGATACGTTTTTTGTGTAGACAATGGAAACATTGTATTGTGACGAGTGGCGAAGCCACGAGTGACAATGCAAAATGTTTTCACTTCACTAGTGAAATATTTCCGTATATCTACCCAAAAAAGACCCGTAGATTTTCTTTTTATTATATTATGTAAAGTGCAAAAGCCGCCAATTTGCATGGGTTTTCTCCATTCTGTGTCTATGTGATTAACAGCCGCATTACTACATTGATAAAAGAAGTTCCTTAATTTTACAATAATTTTAGGCCAGCGGCGTTTTACAAACTTAGCTTGTACGTATCATACTTTAAATCGTCTATTTTGTCCAAATAACGACTGTATTCGTACGAAAATTAAGATATTTTTTATATTTGTTCATGATTGTGAGTTTACTTGTAAGTATTTTTGTTCCTCATTTTGTTTATTTCTACATTCAAACGTAAATTTGTGTGTGGCGTTGGAGAGCTTGCAGTCTAGCACAGCAGCAGACGCTGTATCCAATTTTCAATTGTCACTTAATTTCGGTTTGCAATCAACATTAATCAACGCCTGATGTATCCATCATTTTCAAAAACCAGTGTGACGCGAGTTAAAATTGATACTTACAATTTTTATTACTATATTTAATTACGAGTCTTTTTTGTAAAACATGTGTACCGTTTGTCGTAGAGTATTACAGGTATAAAATACTGTATGAGTGACACATAGCTACGGGTCATGTAAGTTCAGTCACTAACAGTTTCTATGATTCGTATAGAAAACTAATTATAAAAAATATAATACTTGAAGTCTACTTTTTGCTGTTTGGAGTTCTTTTTAGGCATTTCTTGATGGCACCTCATTGATTACATATATGTACACTAGAGGGCGTACAGTAGACACATTTTAAGATCTGCATATCCTTATGTGGCGAGAGAGAGAGAGAGAGAGAGAGAGAGAGAGAGAGAGAGGAAGGGAGAGAGATAGAGAAAATGAGCAGAAGAAGAAGAGAAATGAAATATGGTAATAAGGGTCTGAATAAAACACATAAGGGCAGATATACTTCCTAAATTAAAAAAGAAAGTAGTTCCACAAGGGATTTCGTCACTGTGGCGATATAATTTTTATCCCACTGATATATTTTTATATCATCCTACGATATATATATATATATATATATATATATATATATATATATATATATATATATAGAGAGAGAGAGAGAGAGAGAGAGAGAGAGAGAGAGAGAGAGAGAGAGAGAGAGATCCCTCAAGACATAAACCTTAGTCAATCGAAATCCACTTGACACTGAATTAGTTCTCTGGTCCCCGAAATACACAATTTTAATGAATCAGTCGTGTAATGAAAGGTCTAATCCACGGGAGCAAAACTGGGATGCACACACTTCAAAGACTGGGTTATGCTGAACATGCTACTCCTGGATTGTTACAGCCTCGAGCAACCACCTTTCGTTTACTTAACGTGAATTTTAACGCGTTCGTTATAATATTATGATAATCTATTCAAATAAACCATAAAAAGTGTTCATCTATATCTACTTCATTTAATCACTGTGAACAAATATTTGGCATTCATGTACATTAGTTCATAATTACTGTTTTTCCGAGCGTGTATATGTTTACTTATTTCCGGAAGTGACATCCATGGTTCGTGACACTGACTAAAAAGTCACGTGGCATATGACCGGCCCGTGCCAGTTAGACCAAGGTATGGAAATTATTAGTTTATATCGTCTCCGTGTTTTTGAAATTAAAACAAAAAAAATTATAAATGAAAAAAAATTTGCAGTTATTTCTATATGCAGTTGTGCACTTACATTTCTGCTTGCTTGTTCTTTACCATATAGATACATGACTCAATAGACTGAGACAGACATACAGAGAGACAGAATTAGAGAGAAATTTAAAAATAGACACTGGTGAATGGATACACATATTATTATAATAGATTCAATGTCTTTTGATGTAGAATATATTTCTATATTTCATTATAATACTGAAACGAAAAAGTCCGTAGTGAATATACATTTCGAGTGTAAATTTTTCTTACGTTGTATAAGAACCCCACATGATTAAAACCAAATATTTACATTGGCTATCCAGTTGTAGAAATTCCAAAAGTCGATTATCCTGTTCAAAATATGTAAACAAAGCCAACATGTGATCGGCGGCGCTATCTTTAGCATATAATAGAAAATTAAAGGCCAAAATGTCTGACATAAAAAAGGCATTAGTGAAAACATAGATTTTCATTATGATTTTTTTAAATTACATGAAATTACCATTTTAAATCTCATTTTTTTCCTGATTTTACTGTTTAATTCATTCCGGTCACTCTTTAAGAACGCTGGTGACAGAGCTGATGACGTCGTTATCTCGAAACAAGCGTGTTAGATCACAATAATCATGGCGCACGATTGAAGGAGCAATACGACAACTTGCTGTTGGACGATATATGGTGTATTGTTTATTAAATTAACTGACTGTTTATTAAATTAACGATAATTTCTTCTAAAGTTTATTTTCCACTTATTTTGCAGATGTAGAAAGGATAGCTTGTAGAAAGGAAATCTCTCATGTTGTGTTGAAGTTTATTTGGTAATTTATTTTTTCCAGCCTTTGACCTCCATTACATCATTAGACAATATATTATGACTAAAAACGGTAAGTTCTGTGTAGCCTGAATGCATTATTGCCTCAATTTTTTAAATACCTTTTTTAAGGAAGTTAAACGTTTTCTCAAAAACTTGATGGATAGCTCTTACTTGCAGATTGAGACCTTTATCTTGGTTTCGGTATGGCTAAAATAAGTTTACAAATATTAACCAACAATATAGTCAATCTTTCTGTCATGGAACTTAATTCTTTGTGCATGCTTACCATAAATTTTTCATGAACACACTGAAGTTTCACACTGATCAAAAATGTGTAAAATATTTCATTCTGGATTATGTACAGATATTTAACATATCTAACCAATTTCAATAAGGAAAAGTCCTTATTTAGAATGAACAGTTACTGGCAGCATTACACATGCAATATTATGTTCACTGAAAATTTGTGTTGCCAGCCTGATACACCTATTCTGACTTTGAGATCCTTAAAAAGAGATGTTATGATATTTTTAAACTATATCTTCCAGAAAAGGAAGCCTTTTAACATGAAAGCACTTTGAACAGATGTGAAAATGGCCACAAACTTAGACCTACCGTGAATTTCTGAGTACGGGTTGTCTTCCGATGCGTCGACTCTCATATCTTGAAGCTCAACAGTAACCTCATTACCTTGGACACTATTGATGTTAACTGCACTCATGTCTATTCTGTGAAGAAGAAAAAATAGAATCTAGCCTGCAGAGAAAGTGTTAGCAATGTGAGGTTAGCAGCGGTAAGCATTCACTCATTACTGACTTACATTCCAGTTTGGATGTTTCTTTACAACTGACCATGTGGACAAACAGTACGATGATGCACATCGGTTAACTATACTAATGTTGAAAAGACAAAAGTGTGGACATATTTTTTGGCCACAAAATTAAACAGTTCCCAGTGGTTTGAAACTTTTGATGAGAGTGTCGCACATAACAACATATTAAAAATTTCGTAGATGTTTGAGAAATTAAGGCCAAGTTCTCAATCTGGTAATTTTGGTGCCTGGAGAAGAAATTATGTAACTTTGTCGCTCTATTCTTAAATTCTGCGATTTAATGCGATGCATCTTTAATACGAAGCTGTGCAGGTAGTAGAGCGTTGTTTTTGATGTAAGAAAAATAGATCTGATTCAAATTGGCTGCTTTGTAGATGTTATCCAACCGATCAATGTAATGGAAGCATGCGAGAACAATTCCAGAATAGTGTGAACTCCTTTCGGCGTGAGGAATGTCAAGTGTGGATATTCATTTTAGATTTTTTAGGCCCAGTTTAGAAATATGATGCTTGGCTACCATATGAATTTGTTTATAACACAATCTTACATTTTCTATAAAAATTATTTACATCTTCGATTTTGAAAAGAAACATCGACGAATGCTACTTTAATAAACTCGATATCAGCATATAGACCAGCAGAGCTACAGTGTTGTCTTTTAAAACGACAATTTATGCACGTAAGAAGCAGTAGCACTTTCCTTAAGAGGGAAATAGCAAATGTTTAATATGACTGTTATGATGTTTGAATCAGTACTATATAAACAACGGGAAACTTGGTTGAAAACGGTGCATCACGTTGCAGATCTTCTTTCAGCGTTTTGAAACTTACGTCTTAAGCAAGATCCTGAGCAGAACAATCTGAATCTATGACGTGTTTTAATTTTGGAAGTGATGTCTCTGCGTAATATTTAAAGACCCTGCAATGTATGAGAAAGTATCTTCAGACTGTGTTGCTAATACAGGCCATACTGCCATCTTTACTGGTATTTGATAGATGTTTACACACTGTATAAGTGTCAGAAACACTTGTTTGAAAGCAATTTTATCACATGTTTCCTTTTTTGTTTTAAAGAGCGTATACAAAACGTTTTCAGGGAAAAACGACAGCGTTGTGGATCATGAATAACATACTTTCTCCAAGTTGTGCCTTGTGAATATGTTTCTTGGTTTACTTATCGGCTGCTTGAATTCCAGAAGTTTCTATCCAAGTTATATGAATATCAATTCTATTAACCGTGTCATTAGCGACGTCCACATTTTATTTTTAAATCTTTTCCTACTTGATTCCTCATGCAATTTTTTTTTCATGGCACTGATCAGTGTTAGAGTCATTATTTGTAGAAGTGGTAATAATTGACTGTCTCTATGCAAAACCGCTCTGAAAGTTTTACTGAGCATACATTTTTACATTCACGATTTCCTTCAACTTTTCTGAATCCCGCGTTTCCTTTGAGAAAAGATTTGTGCCTTATTATACTTATGATACACTGTTTTGCATGCAAGTAGAAGTGCTGTAAAGTTAGACCAGATCCCATATCTCTGGACAGTATCTCTATAGTCTAGACAGCAACAGTGTCAGGGGACCTCTTACACTATGAATAGAGTGCAGGGTACAGCGATTTTGATTTATAAAATATGTTACTTTCACTACTGTTGTAGTCTTATTCATATAAGATTATCGGTATGTGTGGGTGTGTTTGTTTGTGTGTCTGTATGTGCGTGTGTGTGTTGTTGTTGATGTTTTCTCAGCGAATATGTTATTACTCTATCTTTTGGTCATTATTGTATAAAACATGTGGTATTTAATTTCTGATGTAGTCTGGCACGAACTATTATTTGTGTACGTGCTTTTGCCAGCAACTTGAAAATGACTGTCTACCTTCAAGGTTGCAACAGTTTTAGAAGCCTTTTCTCAATGTTATGTATATCGAATTTATAATACATGTCTATAGGGTAAGTTGTACTTTGGTCATTTTATAAACAACATGTTTACTGCATTTTAGATCAAGGTTAGTTTTGTTTACATAGCATTTGGTACTTAGAGTGGAATTTTCCACTGCTTATGTGAGAAGGGTCACGCCCGCAGAGGAAAATTTCCAATTGAGTTGCGCATATTTTAGAACATTCTGTCACGTGACTTATGTTTATATATAGAGATTTCGGTGGACAATATTTCATTCTTGTTCAAATGGTCAGCCTAAAGGAATCATTATAATAATCAGATGTTTATAGTTGTGTTGTGAAAAATCAGAGCAAATTCAGAGAGAGGAATTATTTATTTGAAATATTAATTGACATTACCAAAAGTGCTCATTCTCATATTGGATTAATAATTGACTTTGGGATTTATGTGAATTTATTCAAAGATATTCTGGATTACATTATTTATGCATATTAGAACATTCAAGACTACTAGCACATTAGGACATTCAAGGCTACTGATATTCATTCGGAACATTATAGATTTAGTACTTGTGATTATGACACTTAGGATTAATGGATTGAATGGATCAATATCAGATTTAAGCCTTAAGATGCCACATAACCTAAGATGCTACGTTAAGCATTCTTCCAATAGTAAAAAGTTCTCAGTAGCATATATTTTGAGCTTTCTAGACCAATGAGTGCATTACTGAAGTAACAGTAACAATTACAGTCATATTAAGGGATTCTGACCCTTTTGTTTTCAATAAAGGATCACTTAATGACAGTATAAAGCCAACAACAGTGCTCGAATGAATACTACTACAGACGTATTATGCCAGTCCGTTTTGATGTTATCATTTCACAAATGAAACGTTATTAGACCAGTCGAAAAACCAAAACTGTTCGCGAAGTAGCTGTGCCTTGAGCGAAGAGCAGTGATGCAAAACGGTCAAATCGGCAGAGCGAGTAATCAAATGTTATCTGGTGGTATACAAGTAAAGAAAATATTGAAAAGCACAACAGAAAAATTTCATCATGTATTTTAAATATGCGCAGAAAATACACGGCGTGAAAACAAAGAAAGTATTGAATGCACACAATACATGTAACTAAGTCGGTAAGTGAACGCATCAAACGCTATAGGAAGTCAGAACGACTATAGTGGGTAGCTGGTCTTGTGTAGAGTTGTGTTCACATATAAGAGCCGCGTGACATAAAGACAAAGGAAAATGTAAGAAAAAGAAAGGACCAATATGCTGATACATTTAAGCCAATCTTGCCCTATAAACGCAAAAAAGCGCCCTAGAAGTCAGAAGGGCCCCAGGGAGGAACTGGTCTTATGCTGGATTTATGCCACGTGACACGATAGCGACAAAGCTAGAACACTGAAGACAAAAAATGATGGACAGAGTTTTCTTGTTCGGAACAAAACACATCTGTAACAATTATACCATCAACTGAATACAAATTTGAGACTTAAAGCGCCATCACCCCAACATATAATTCAAAATATATACCTCCAAAAAGCTAGTTGTCTTATATAAGTTCCACAATTATCAATCAGATACAAAGTATTTATAAATTGGTAACATCAACCAGGAACTCTAGCCATTTATCCCTAATATAAAAATCATAAGACGCTTGCATAGATCTCTGACTATTCAATTCTAGGCATTTAGAGTTGTAGTTGGTTGGTATGCATTGTATAATTATCACTAGGAGTTACTAAAACATTTTGGTATTGTGTTTCTGACATTCAATATATATGATTTCTTCATTGTCACCATATAAGCCATCTGGTATTATATCAGTTTTGTTTCATTTTTATCGTTCATGCATTAGAGCACTTTGTTTTTGATAATTTGAAATATTGTTCAAACCAGCTACAAAATCTATTCTTTGTAACGAAATGTATCAATTTTCATATATGTTGTCTCTAGGGTTGGATATATATACTTCTTTCTCAAACTGTTATTCCACCGTTATGTAAATAGGTTTTGCAATTCTCCAGCCTTCCATTTAAGTAACGATAATTCTTCACGGTCGTGGCGAAGACGGCGAAACCTAAGGCCTATCAAAGCGCAGTCCTAGACCATCCGTCGAACCTCTATAAAGTATGAAAACTTATCTGATGTTTAATATTTTTCTGACACTTATGTAATGCGAGATCTCTTTAACTTGATCATTTTAATTTTAATAATTTATATAAACCTAAAATTATATCTTCTTAATAATTGTGTAGTATCCATTGCACTCTTAGGTAGAGAATCGTTAAACGACCCAAATAAATCGGAATAACCAATTTAATCCCTTCTTCTATACCCATAATTGTTTGAAAATCTATTTTAAAACTAAACATCCTCTTCAAAATCATCCTGTAACTCACTGAAAGAGTTGAATATAATGCTGCATGGTAAATTTTGTTAATTGTGTTGTTCGTTCGCTTGCCATTTGTTATGTAATTTTAAAAAATCATTTCTGGAAATGGATTCATCGATCATGATTGCTTTGTCTGTGTTCACCATGCTGGTTAATGGAGCTTCAAGTCTTTGCTGTAACGTATGTTTTATCACTTGAGTAGTATATATAATGACTATTTGCAATGCAGCCATGCCACGTATTAAGTAATACATTTTGTTTGAATTACTCGATTCAGTTCTCTCAATTACAAACTAGTTTTTCTTGCTTTTATCTTAACCTTTCAGCTTTGGAGTTTTTAATTTTTGTGATTTTGTACTAGTTGTCTTGCAAGTAGATCTCTACGAGGATCTTACTTCTTTTCCTTCTCTGGTGATTCCATAACCTTTGAATTCTCTTCAGTTGTAGTTTCAAGAACATTTTTGGTTCGCACTCTACCTTCCATGTATTTTTAAATGAATTAAAGTTTTAGTTTTAACGTTTTAGTAAACAGTTGCGCAGATTATTTCAATTTATTTTCAAAGTATCTTAAAGCTATTTTCAAGTTATTTTCAAATTATTTTTAAGATATTTTCGAGTTATTTTCAAGTTTTTAAATTTATAAAATAAACAACGCTTTGTGAAATGCCGTCCCGTAATTTTCGCTGACTAATTTTCCGCTCTGATATTGGTAATCCAAACTTAAAAGAGAGAACTAAAGTATCTAATTCCTTTTGTTATTAAACAGTCTTCTCTAAACTCCTTCTGTAATTCATTTCACTTATCAATTTGATCAAAAAATGTACTCATCAACGTTATTACTCCCAGTATTACTACTTTTGAAAATGACTTTGACATTGTACCTGATCCAGCATTGACAAACATTTTGTATGTTGTTTTTTTTTCTTTTTTTTTTTTTTTGTTGTTTTTTCTAAAAAACAAAATTTTATCAATGTTATCCAAGTCCTTGTCAGTTAAATGTTTACCAGCTATATCCTTGTATCTTCCATTAACTATACTAATGTTTAATCTTTGTATTCTTCTTATCTTGTATCAGTTACGTAGGACACTACAATGCTATTCTCTTGTTCAAATTCTACAAAACCCAATTCCTTATCAAGTTGTTTTTGATCCATTTAAATGCCATAAAATGGCAGAAGGTGGTTTACAGGAATTTGTATGATAAAGATTATACAATAGATGATTATAAATATATACAATCATTAGAAAATGTGGATCAGTATTAGGATAATATTTCAACAGAATGTTATACAAGTTCAATGTATGTTACATATTAAAGGTTAAAACATAGATGTAGTTCAATATTGACTAGTTATACCTCTGATGTACATAAGAGATATAAGATTACATCGCTAATAAAATAGTAGAAATAATATACAAATTTCTAAAAAGCGCAAAACAAATGGTATTTTATCACCTAGCTTAATAGCCAGACAAACAGGTAAAAGCGAACTGATAAAGGATCTAGGCTGGGCAAGAGAAGGAAATAAAATGTAAATGTAAAACTTAAATCCTAAGAAAAGACATATATTTTGTAGATGGTGTGTTTTCTCTGTGAGCAGAAGAAAGAAAATGTCATCTAGAACTAAAAGTTATAATAAAACAGTCAACTATTAAATCAAATAAGCAACATAAAAATATAGATGAAACAGACTTAATACATTTGTGAAAAGAAATTTTAAATGATGAAAACGAAATGCATAATGATTTTTTAACCTGGAAATATTGATTGTATTAATAAAATTTAACATTCTGCATCAAGATTTGGAAAGACCTCATAATAGAGAAGGACACATTAATATATTGTTTGCTGATCAAGATAAAAAGAGAATTGAAAGGATATGTAAATACAGAGAACGTAATAAAATCAAAACAAAAAAATCGATGAAAACGGTGACTTGGCTGCCCACAACAATAATTATTGGTATAATACTATCTATTTTCTTTTTTTTAATGAAGTTTAAAAGAACGTAGTGGTAGCGGTTGCTTTAGTGCTTCTGGTGGAGGTAGAGATAGCTCAACAGATCCCTTGATCGATAAATTTAAAAACGATACGACAAATGTTGTGGGCTATTTGTTTGAGTTAGGTACAGAAGCAGCAGCAACATTGCTCACTAGTAACAAAATAAGCTGGCTCTTTATAATGGTACCAAATAGTTTCTTGTTAGCAGCAAGCAAAGGAAACCAGCTGCTACAACCATATACATAATAATAAACACTTGTTTATTTGTGTCATGACCTTAATTACTGGTTGTACCTTTTTCTTAATTTTTACCTTCATAATTAATTATAGTTCCAATATTGTTATTAGTTTTGTTTCCGCCCATATAGTTTCCACCTGAGTAAAAAGAAACTAGGCGCCAGGACTGCGCTTCGCCAGGACTGGGATTCGCTATTACTCTTCAATAGGTATTGTTTAAGATATTTTATCAGCTATTTAGATTTATGTCACCTCAGTATATACGAGGATTTATTCCTAAAACAAATAAATTTGATGACTTTTATAAATTTTTGCTGTAACTCAGTTCGCAAGATATTTGAATCACCATATCACTAGGTTAGGGAAAGATACCATCACCATCAGCTGTATTGTTTAGTCTAACTTTTATTTCTGAGATATATGTTCTGTCTTGATCAGAAGAAGCAAGACTGTGTAATAACTGTTCCTTTTTGTACATTAGAACCTAAAATAGATATCACATACGATCTAATACTCTGATTTAGGCCTTCTGTTCCTTCATCTGCTAGTCCGTTGATATCTTGTAGTTTATTCTATTTTTTCAAAGGTTTATAACATGTTATTAATTTCTTCAGCTGACATTTCTCTCCAGTATTCAACTGTTCTGTCTCCGTAATTATAATGTCGTTTGCATGCTTGTAGCATAATAGGTGGTATTGTTTCTCCAAAGCCTTGATGTACAGTTTTATGTTCTTATGTTATAAAAAAAGATCTTGATTTTTACTATAGCTGTATCTTCAATTATGATGTGGGTGAATATTAAGGTTATTACAGATTATATTAAACTGTTTTAGATCTGTGTTGTTATTCGTAGCATGACGATGTCATAGCAAACCTCTTTCTACAAGTATGGCTGTGAAATATTAGGTGATGCGGTAAAACAATCATTCAATGAAATATTAGGTGATGCGGTAAAACAATCATTTAATGAAATAGACATTTTCCAAACACCTGAAACAAATTAACCAACCCACAAAAGAAAACATCAAAGACGGATTTCCATGTAAAGCCAGGAACATATACAAGGAAATATATCATTAATGTCAAAGTAAGTAGTCGATATCTGAAAATAATTGTACCTTTTTCTAAGCAAATCAACAACAAGAAGTAAAGAGTTTCATAATGTTTAGTCATAATTTAAAGCAGATTAAGTGCGGTCTTTTTTAAAACTGTTATTATGTTACTTTTGTTCATTATATCACTCTATTTTCAAAGATTTAGAAAGCTACCTCTGTACATTCATTTTGCTGTGCGAATTTAATCGTGTCATACAATATGCTGTAAACAAAACTGTAGAATGTAAGACTTTACCACCTTACAAACTATTGTTTGAAAAAATGTCAAAGTTTATTGAACCAGCAGGTTTGCCTGAATTGATTAAGGAGCACCTAATTAGTAATAGATTTGTTATCTAGTTATCTAATAAGATTCTTTCATAACTGTTTTGTGAATTACTTAGAAGTATGAGGAATTTGCGAAGATGCAACTCTTGAACCATTTGTGCAACAAAAACATCACTGGTGCATTTGTTTACCCTACCATTGAATTTCTAGCGCATTTTGTTATGTTTTTAAAAGTGGTATATAAAAAGTCGCTAGTGTAGTTTAGTCAGGTTTGTTTTTCCTTTTAAGTTCAATTCATGTTTTGTGTAGCAGCGAAGCGAAATGAAGTTGCTTCAGCATCTTGCAAATTTTGCAGCTTAGTCTTTTTTATAGTGCAATTAAAAATTGAAATATCAGTGAAAATCCAATCCCGACTGCTGGTAAGTAATTAGAGAAATGTACATTTTCAGGACTGTTGTTGTTTCTCGAGTGGAACATTAAGTAAACATTTGTTGAAGACTAAATATTGCAAAACCCTTATAATCTCTGTAATTAACACTGCTAGAAATAATTTACTGATTGTTCTATCGTGCTCAGAATGTATATTACTGTTCTCATAGAACCAGCATCCCTCCGCCTCCGCCTCCACCCCCACCCCTCCCAACAAAAAGGTGCATACGTGCAATAACAAGGAGGAAATATTTATATGTATATGACTGCGATGAATACTGATTAGTTGGCATGAACTGTGACACATCTGGAGACAGAGAAAGATTAGCGCACTCTGTTATAACTGAAGTTACTTAGTAGTTAGTGTAACGAGCTCGCAACCTAAAGGCCGTAGGTGCTCTTACTGCCCAAATCAATCCTGTAGGGCGGCTATGGTCTCTGGGCGAATCAATTTACTCGCATTCTATCGACCTTGTGTAGACTTTCATGTGTTGTTGTGCTATTAAACAATATAAAAAAAATTCCCTCTCTTACTATATATATGTATATTCATATATATATATATATATATATATATATATATATATATGCCCACACACACACACACACACACATATATATATATATATATATATATATATATATATATATATATATATATATATATATATATATATATATTAACAAAGGTAAAATGAAGAGAAATATAACGAAATGAAAGCGGTAAGCAAATAGTTTAGCAATCTTACCCAGGCTCGTTACTCTGGCTTGATTGCTTTCCTGGAAAGACCAAACGTAGTATATGAATTATGAATCTGATGTTCATGGAACATTTTGACAAAATATTTTTCACACAAAAGACACTAAAAGGATGCAAATAAATAGTTTTAAGTACATATTTTTGATGTAATGAGAGAAACATATGTTTCTGTGCCACTTGAAAGAGATTGTTGTACGTTGGGCAGAACACGTTATTTTACATAATGCATCGTTATAGCGCAATTAAAATAGATATATCTTTGATAAAGTATACTTTTCAACAGTTTATTATTTTGTATGTTTATCATCAGAATAAGAAAACAAAACAATTTCTTTTAGATCCACTGTCAAGTTGCTGATACACGACCGTTTCAAACATCCTTTCTTTTTCACCTCACTTTTTTTTACCAGCGCTCTTCGGTTACTTGATGCTTTAGGCCGGTTGTCATGTGACGTCATGTGAGCAACCCATGTGGTGTCGCATAATGGCTGATACAAGCCGGAGTGAATTGAATCGGTTTTTATTCACCCTAATTTAACAATATATATTTCCTATAAAATGTTTACTTTCGACGATTATTGTAAATGTCTCGACATTGTATTTATTTGTGTGAATCCAAATGGACTTTTTGTGTCATAGTATAGAACCTTTACATACTGTTTTTGGTTTGTGTTTGTCATTTAATTAGTAAGTCATTTGAACAAATTCGTTTGTTAATGCTATGTATTTATAAATAATCATATATGTTGTATGACCTCATAAATATTCTTTGCATTTGCAGGTTAAAATGTCTGGTTAATTACGATGATATAAAGTAGATCTTATTTATAAATTTTGTTTTTCAAAATGCCCACGTCAGTACCTAAAACCTCTACACTGCGGGCGGTACACAGGAAATGAACTGCGTATCACCCACCGGGGAGAACGCATCTCATTTGCACGTTGTTTTTTTCCTCTCGGCTATATATTTTTCTTCTATATATTTTGCAAACACGAAGTCATGTGTCATGCTTCATCATATTTCAGTGGTATGTGTTTAATACTGTCATAATTTGTTTCCTTTTTATTTTAATTCAATTTGCATACAAGAGATTCTTTGTCATGCTTTTATGCTTTAAGGTCACATCCAAGTAATTGTTTTATGATCTATGGAATCAGCCTATGTATTTGGAATAGCTTTAGGTACTAAGGTAGTACTCAATTATACGTGTGAAATATTTTAGGGGGAAAGCGAGTTTTGATGCGTCAACCTTTGGTTTACAAATCAAACTATTATACCGATTGAGCCATTTCAGTTAGCTGCTAATATTATAATTTCTTGTCTATATGAGTATTGAGTTCAGCTACTTGTTGTTAGAATCCCAAGCTGAGATAAAAAAAAAACTTTTCATCGATGACATATACGTACGTATTATCATGATACATTTTGACGACTTAATTATCTTTGGCTAAAAAATTTTAAACTATTCGTCAAGACTGGACAGACCAGATATGTAATAGATTAGCTATCTAGTTACTAGATGATATTTTTGTTCCAAGTTAATAAATTATATAATATAAAATAACTATTGTTTATAAATGACATATACGCCAGGTATTTATCTCCAGACAAAACATGTATATGCATGTATTAGTTATGGGTCTGATAAACAATACCAAACTTCAAGGTTACCTACGACTAGATGTGTTAAATATCGTCTGAATAAACTTCTCAAAGTGGCTTGCGGCCATAGATGTGTTTGTGTCTAAAACTGAGTAGTTATTATATTAAGATATAATAAGTTTTGGAAATAATAAATATATATAAATATAGATAGTTATAAGGTTATAAAGTCTTCTTCAGAAAGTGGTTCAAGTTGTTAACATAGGTTGCTTGTGGTGAGATAATTTCAAAACATCAAGGGTGATAATTTCTTCCATGACAGTGTCCCAAAAAGGAAAGAGCATTCTCCATTAGACTGTGTTCTAGACTTTTTGAATACTTTGCCATATAATTATAATAATAATAATAATAATAATAATAATAATAATAATAATAATAATAATAATAATTATTATTATTATTATTATTATTATTATTATTATTATTATTATTATTATTAATATTATTATTATTATTATTATTATTATTATTATTATTATTATTATCACTATTATTATAATAATAGTAAAACAATAATAATAATGAATACTTAATACAGCGCTTAATTTTCAGAAGCTCTAAGCGCTTTACAATATTCGTTTACATATAAGGATATATATATAGACAAGATTACAAAAACAAAGAGCGTAAAATTACAACCAAAAACAAAAACGAAAACATGCTGAAAATAATTAAGGTATGGAACATTATTAAGTCTTAAGTCTGTTCTTGCAGTCGAAATATGTGAGTCTTAAAAGCACTCTTGAATGAGATCACAGGGTCATTGTGTCTAAAGTCAAGATGCAATTCGTTCCAGGTGTCTGGACCCTGGTACTCAAAAGACCGTTGTCCGTAAGACTTTGTTGTGATAGTGGGAATAATGAGGTTACGAGTGTCGGCAGTGGAGCGTAAGTATATAGAAGGGGTGTACACATGGGTGAGGTCAGATAGGTATTTTGAGCGAAATGTAGAATAGAGAGCAGATTTTGTGTTTGATTCTGGAGTGAACGGGTAGCCAGTGGAGGGTACACAGCAGGGGGAGGAGTGCTCGATTCTTGGTACTCTAAGGATGATCCAAGCAGCTGTGGTTTGAACTTTTTGAAGTTTCTGTAGTAGATATAGAGAAGAGAATTACAGTAAACAAGTCTAAAGAGTACTAAGGAACACACAAGTATTTTAGTGGCATCAACATAAAGAACATTGCGAATATAGCGGATGCGTCTCAGCTCCAGATATGCAGCCCTGCATATGTTAATGAGAGAGTACTGTCGGGAGTGACACCTAGGTTTCATACTAATTGTGCTAATTTAATATTGGTGTTGGTGATTATTATTTTTTGAGGTAAAGGATGAGAATGAGAAAGTGTTTGTGTGGTGATCAGAATGGCATCAGTTTTATCATCATTCATCTGAAGCTTGATATATGTCATCCATGGCTTCACATCGGAAATGCACCTCTCTACGCCTTGGATGGTGGTATCAACTTCAGTTGGTTGGGTAGATTTATATATTTGGGTGTCATCAGCGTACAATTGGTGAGACACCGGATGACGATCTATGACACTTGAGAGTGGCTGAATGTATAGAATGAAGAGAACGGGTCCATCAACAGAACCCTGTGGAACACCAAAACATAGACCAACTGGACTGGAATGTTGACTAAGTATGACTTGTAGGGCTGTATCGCGAATGCCAAATACATGCTGGAGGCGGTGACGTAATATATCATGATCTGTTGTGTCAAATGCTGCAGACAAGTCAAACGGTCTTTAATTACTTTTACAAGGGCAGTTTTGGTACTGTGGCGAGGGAGATATGCAGACTCTAAATTGTTAAAAAGACTAAATTCAGATGAGATACAAGCTGAGACAGAACAACTTTTTCTAAGTTATTTGACATAAATGGGAGGTTAGAAGCAGGGCGGTAGTTCTCTTTAAATCGTTAGGGTCAAGCGTTAGTTTCTTCAACAGAGGCTTTACAAGGGCAGTTTTGAAAAATGATGGGAATTCACCGGATGAGAGAGAAGGAATAATAACATCGGTTAGTGAAGGTAATATTGAATCTAAGCACTCAAGCATCAATTGAATCAGATCAAGTTCACGTGACTTTTTCTCAGGATTGTACGTAAGAAATCCGAAGAGACACACTCAAATGTTGTTAAAGCTTACCTTTGAAATTCTGTATCACAACTGTGTGGTGACGACCAGTTGATTGAAACTGTTTTGTCAAGTTCATCTCTAATGGTTTGGATATGTATATGTTACACTATTTGCATCTAACTTAATCTCAACAGTTTTCTTCTTGAGCCTTGTAATCAAATGGATATTCCAGTTTCATTAAAAGTATTTCTTTTAACTTTTAAAACATTTTATCTATAAAACGTCTGATGCTACATCATTTTCATTCAAAACGTTTTTCACACTCTTTGAATCTTTTGTGTAGGAATGCTACTATAAACCTAACATTGTCACGAAGATTTTTTTGACAGAATTATACTTTTGTACTATTACCCACATACATATTCTATAATATCTACCTCTGAATGCTTACTTTGTTAGGCTGTTTGCTTTCTTTTTACATCATTTAGATTCGTACGATCGTCTATAAGAAACAAAGTGTTAGTGTCCTGGTGTGTACTAATAAATAATTATCGCTAGCGATCTCATTTATCCCCAGGTCTATTAGAATTACATTGTCGTCTCTAAAAAGCCATTTTCTGTTGTAAGTCGTATCATATATAAGCGTTTTATAATGACAACAATGTCAAACGGTTTTTATATTCTGTTTCAATCAAATCTAGAGCAAACATTTTCTTTCCGCGATATGTAACACCACAATAATGATATTATGAGGTACTTTTAGGTTCATCTGCAAAGTTAAATTATTTTGTGCTTAATGAGGACGTAATTTATAGTACTAACGTTACGTCGGTAAGACCACCAGAGGTTACAAAGAGTCAGGCCATCATGACTAAAAGCAGGTGATAACAAGCTTTCAGGATTATGTCAGGGTTTGCCGTGACATAAGTAAGCTTTCTGTCTCCAGGACAGAATAGAGTCTAATTGGTTCTTCTGAATATTTAGATGCGCATCAGAAAGAAAATAAACATAAATCTAGTGTCCACGTATGTTTGTTTTCTTTTTTTGTTTTCTGCATGTGTATTCCTTTTTTACACTAATATGAGTGTATTTTTGTTGCTCATCACATAAATATTTCCTTGGTTCTGTATATTATTGATATTAGTCATGCCCTTATGAATAAAGCATGTTAGGCAATCCTTCCATAGTTAAAAACATTCTTTTTTACTGATGAATTGAAATACTTTTCAGGATCTATATATCTGTACTCTATGCTCATTATTAAGACTCCTTTCAACTTTATTTTTGATGAATCAAGTCTTACATTTGCTAAGGTTGTATTAGCAACTATATCAATAATTTTCACTGTTTTGATATAAGTTAGTTAATGATGTCTCTGCTTGATTAAATTCTTGCATTAATCGTTTAATATTCCTTTTTCTGTTGGTCATAAAGGCACTTTTAGCACATCTTTAACTATACCATGAAATGGAAATGGGAGCTAAAAGCCTTTCCCATGGATACACAGAGGCAGCCGACTCGAGCTGGTCTGGGCGGATTTCTAATCCGCGATACTTGGATTACGAGTTCGACGCTCTACCAACTGAGCTGCCGCGGCTCCCTTTTACACTTCATATCGAATTTGTCATTTTAAAGAGTTAGTTCTTGACCTGTGTATGCATTAATATGTTTTGGGAGTTTTTCGCATTTTTGTTAACTACCTTAGATAAGTCTCCGATTTTGTTTTTGTGTTCATAATTTATTTTCTCCAACTAGGATAGAGTATTATTGTTAGAAGTTATCTTTTCCTTTATGTCATTAAAATTGTTTATTAATTGTTTCGTATTTTCATCTTATCCATCAATATCATGTTTTTGATCTAGTAAGTTCTTTATTGTTGCAAATTGATCGTTTTTGAGTTAATAAATCCAGTAATCTGAAAACTTGTAATTCATCGTTCAAGTCAGAGATAGATATCCTGGACATTGTCTTCATAGATGTAATCGTATTGTTATTGACTAGTTCTGTAAATTCACTATCTTTCTATTGGCTTCTTCAAGGTAATTTTTGTCTATTATTGTGAAAAACAATAATTGACATTTGTCAGTCTATCTTCAAATATTTTCAGCACCAGCTTTAAAGTGCTCGACTGACCATTTGATACCTCATTCATTATTTTCCTGCTCGTATTTTAATTCTTTCTGCAACTCTAGAATTGTGAATTTAATGTATTATACCTTTTTACATTCCTTTTTATTTCCTGCACGTCACGCTTTAAGGCTCATATTTTAAATTTTATCCTTTGATCAACTTTGTGCAATAATTACTGTATGTTTTCTACACGTCTTTGTCTGATTCCGCTCCATCAGTTAATAATGTTTGTAAAGCGGAATAATTGATTTCTTGGTATTAAAATCTTGAGAATCTGAAACTTGTTTATAATGTATTTTATAAAATTAATTTTTTTATAGCTTTTTCTCTTTTTGTTGTTGTTGCTTTTCTTGTTTGTTATTATTAATTTTTTTTTCTCTTTTGTGCCAGTTTTGTTAGTTTAGGAGATTAGCCAGAGCTGTTAATTTAGTATCAACTTGTTCTCTCCATGTCTTGATTTTTTAAAAACAATTATCCACAATAGTCTTACGTGTTTGTCCATCAGCACGTCTTTGTATAACGTCTTTATTAGCTTCAAAAATATATCTATCGGACCTGTTAAATTTGTAAAACGTGTGTTATTCAAGTTTAAGTCATGCTTTAGTGATTGACTTTTATTTTGATACCTTTAATTATTTATACGCTTTATTAACATCGCATGAGATAAAATCACCATGAAATACATTTTTAATAGGTAGGGACTCAAACGGAGTAGAGTATGAATCGTTACTGTAATTCTTTGTATTGTTTAGATTATCAAGAAAACTATATAATTTTTAGTCTCAAAAATTCAACAAACTGCACTTTATTTGGTAACTGTTTTCGTAGATCTCTGGCTATTTAATCGTAGTAATTAGAATTGTTTCTAAGAGTTATTAAACATTCAGAATTATGTTTCTGCTTTAAATATCTTTGTTTTCTTTGTTGTCCTTATTAGCAGTTCTTTTGTTTTTCATTTTTCTATGTACATTTAAAGATTATAAATCAATCAGATATTGATATTGTCTTGGTTTGATTCTCATCATGTATATAGTAGAATATATTGGGGTTTTATTTGTTTGTTTGTTTGACTGATCACTTGAAATATTGTAACAGCCATGTCACAATCTATCCTCTGTAATGAAATGCACAATATACCATCTTTGTTATCACTTGCATTTAAATAATATGTTTCTTTATTAGACTGTCGTTCCACAATAATGTAACTAGGCTATGCCGTGGCGTATGTAAGCTTCGCCGTGAGTTAGCGGCATGCTTCATTTAAGTAACGATAAAACTTGCCGCAACCTCTTTGCAACTATTTGTTGTATTCAGTAATTATCATATTTATGCCATCGAGACTAATTTTCTTTTTGCTTGCTCTTTTATTCGCCTTCTTATCAATAGTATTCAACTTAGTTGTAGCAAAAGTTAATATCTTTTTGTATTTTAAAACTTTATTGTATACCAGCTTGTCTCTTAAAGCTTTGCAGCAAATCCTACTTAAGTTGCGCCAAACCCTGTCAAAGCAAGAGGTGTAATAAATCTCGTAATTATTCCTGCAAATCATAAACTAGTTGTTGCAACACCCATTCCGTCTAACACACTTACCATACCGAATTCTTCTCCGTTATAACACTTACATGCAGTTTTATAATTTTTTCCTACACTTCTGTAATGTTCTATCTCTTGAATTAAATAATTCGTTAATTTCATTAATTTTTATCAACCTAGAATCGTAAACTGACTCAAATAACTAGAATAACCATTTTCCCCCGTCTTCTTGTATACGCATATTAGTTGGCGAATCTATGTTAAAGTTAAATATCCACTTCATAATCATGATGCGACTTACTTAGTGTTGAATTTAATACTGCGTGGTAAAGAGTGTGCATTACGTTGTTTGTTTTGCTTGCCATTTATCACTGTGCATTTTATGATTTTTATTTTTAGTCTTTGATAAGCTTATTAGGCTACAACATTTCTGAAAATTTATTTACTCTTCTAAGTCACGTTTAACATAACTCTTTGCGGCATGTATTCCTGACCCTTACTGAGGTGTCTTATTTCTTTAAGATATCTCTCTTTGAATATATAATACCTATTCATATAGCAACAACTACACGACATATCAAGTAATAGATGTTGCTGGATATTTTAACACCATTTGAGCAGGCTCAATCTTTAGTTTTCCCTGTCATAAATCAGTGCTCTTTTAACTTGTCTAAATTGGACTTTTTACATTCTTGCAAAAGTTCTTAAAGTTCTTTTCCAAATTTAACTCTGCGTGGATGGTTTATCTTTTGTGAAGTTACCTTCACTGATGATTTAGGAACCTTGGAATTTTCTTCAGTTTTATTTTCACCATCTTATATTTAATTTCAAACTAAATTACAGTTTTTCTAAAGAATTATTCTAGATTTTTTTAAAGTATTCAAGTCATGGTAATGTTGTACAAAACTTTAACTCTGAGTGGGTATTTTATCTGTAGGGAAGTTACCTACTATGTTGACTAAGGAACCTTAGACTTTTATTCCGTTTTACTTTCGCAACCTTCCAAAATAAATAAAAATCTTCCTAAATAGTTGCTTAATTTCTGCTTCGCGTAACGTGTAATATTCGACGTCAGCTAACGTGTTAATCTACTTAAACGATCTTAAATTATAAATATAAAGTTTCTGTCCTGTTCTGTAGTCGTTTTGAAGACACTGGCGTTGCTATTGTAACGTGAGGACTATAGATAACGTCATCGTTGTCATCTGTTTACTTTCTAATATTAATGTGCTTAAAAGTTATCAAGCTAGCATGTAATGCTGAAATCAGTACTACTGACGGTAACGGTAAAAAAAACAAATTCAGAAAAGTTTATAATTCCATTTGTTGTTAAATAATCTTGTTTCAACTATTTCTTTCATTCATTTAAGATATCTATTGAAAGTAATTTATCATTAAAGATGTTATTCATATTATTATCAAATCTGACAATAATTTTGATATTTTTGTTGATCTAGCATTTACAAAATGTCATATGTTTTCTTGTTTTGTTTGAAATCTATTTTATTCAACGCCTTATCGGTTAAGAGTTTACCAGTTATTTCCTGGTATGTCCCATATTTAATAGTAATTTTTAATTTATGTTTGTATCCCTCTTTTATTTCGTCCTCGTTTATCATTTGGTATTTATCTTCTGAGAAACCTAACACTTTTCTAAGTTTATTTTGATCCATATCAATAGTGTAAAATGGCAAAATTTGGTGGAGTTGAATTTGCAAATCCTGTTTATGACAACGAAGATATTGATAAATATGATACATATGTTGATGCTGCTGATGATGATAATTTATTTAATGTGGGCTTTGAAACCTCTCACCAAACAGTGCAACGTTGTATTTTTTATTAATGCAAAGAAATTATCATACATAAATGTGGTACAAGTGAAACATACTATGAGTTAAATAAACCCCATTTAAATATTACAATAAACAATTGTATTACGAAGAAATGGGTGAAAATTATATTCAAATTTATGTACAGGTTAAACCAATCAAAATGTTATCACTGAACGCAATAGCTAATAAACAGATGGCAGCACGTTTTTGGAATTATTAGGCTAGAATAATGAAGGAAACATATCGTATAAGCAAGCTAAAGCCACAGTTTTCCAAACTCCTCAGTAACTGAGTGGCAGGCAACAATAGTTCCTGACGGTATAGAACAAGCTTCATTTAAATCAAATAAACCATTAGATAATACAAGCAGCCCACTGCTAATAGTTGTTGTTGCGGAAACAGATTTGACAGAATGTTTAAATGATGTAAGGCAAATAAGTGAAATATTTATTTCAGGAATGAAACTGAAAACTTAAAAGGGTGTAAAAATATATTTTACTAGAGAAAGAATTGTTAATAGATTGTTTTTACTGATCAAGAAGAAAGAGAATTACGAGGTTATGTAAGTGGTACTAATATTATAAATTTAAAAACATTATCAATGAAAACAAACATTGACTTCAAATGCTACTTGATAAATCAAATATAAGAAGATACTGTTAACAAAAAAGATGCAACTAAAAAAGTTCAATTAAATCAGATTTTGCAAACGTATATTGGTAAACTAACGCAAATGGTTGGTCATTTAACAGATATAGAAAATAAGTTTATAAAAAATAGTAATACATTGAGTCAATTGTAATCGAAAAGTTGTCATTAGACGAAAGGTTAAAACGGCAGTTCAAAGAAAAAGGTGTGACAATTGCTACTGATTTTACAGCTATCGGTATGATAGTAGCAATTCTTGTTCTAACCATAATAAATGTTGTACAACAATTAAGAATAGGAGTAGATGGTAGCGATAGCGGTGGTTTCTTGGATTTGTTCATTGTTAAATTTTGAAAAACGTACCAAATATATTGCCGACTATTTGTTAATGTTATCCAAAAATACAACAACAACAGTGCCTGGTATAATTGTAGAGTAATAAGTTGGCTTTGTACTGCAAGAAGTTGGCTTTTTGCCGGAAACGTTATTTATTTGATTGATGATAAACCTATTTTGTTCATTTTTGCTTTCAATAGCTTCTTCTCGATTGAACTCCAAGGTTTATTTTAGTAACATAAAGAATAAAGAAGCAGCTAGTTAATTTGTTAACTAGCCTAGAAAGCTATTTAGAAACAGAACATTACACCAGCTCCTGCAACCAAAGACATAGCTATAAAAGCTTCTTTATTTGTTTCATGGTCTCTCTCTTTGATATCATGAGGTATATTAGTTATAGGTACCGCAGTTGATATTGTAGGTACCGTAGTTGATACTGAAGGTCATGATGCTGGTCTTGTAGGTCTTGTCGTTGATATTATCAGTACAATGAGGTATATTAGTTGCTATTTCTATCGTTGATATTATAGGTACTGTAGCTGTTATTGTAGGTACTGTAGTTGATATTGTCGGTACTGTGGTTGGCATTGTAGGTACTATTGTTGGCATTGTAGATACTGTAGTTGGCATTGTAGGTACTGCAGTTGATATTGTAGGTACTGTAGTTGATATTGTAGGTACTGTAGTTGATATTGTAGATACTGTAGTTGTCATTGTAGGTACTGTAGTTGGCATTGTAGGTACTGTAGGTGGCATTGCAGGTACTGTAGTTGGCTTTGTAGGTACTGTAGTTGGCATTGTAAGTACTGTAGTTGGCATTGTAGGCACTGTAGTTGGCATTGTAGATACTGAAGTTGGCATTGTAGGTACTGTAATTGATATTGTAGGTACTGCAGTTGATATTGTAGGTACTGTAGTTGATATTGTAGGTACTGTAGTTGATATTGTAGATACTGTAGTTGGCATTGTAGGTACTGTAGTTGGCATTGTAGGTACTGTAGTTGGCATTGTAGGTACTGTAGTTGGCATTGTAGGTACTGTAGTTGGCATTGTAAGTACTGTAGTTGGCATCATTAGATATCTAAATCTTTTAACTCTATCATTAGATAAAAGAACTAGATACCATCAACACCGAATACCTAGTTTAGTCCGTGTTTTAATATGAAATATATTGCTGACATCTTGTTGTGATGTTTTCATATGAGTAATAACCCTGTTCACCTAAAATTATTTTTAAAAATTACTTTTACGGTGTCCTGAATAGTAGAAACAGGTTGTGTAATAGTTGTTCTTTTTTTGTACTTGAGTACCTACAATGCATGGCAAATGCAACATAATGCTTTGATGTAGGGCAATATTTCTTCATTAGTTAGTTTTTTGCTATCTTGTAGAAAAAAATAAGTAAATCCAATTAATTTTTCCGATGTTGTTTCGGAGTTATACTAATCAGGACTGTTTAGTATCCACCATAGTCCATTCCACCATTTGTCTGTTTTATATCTTTCTTGTCTACCTAGCTCAGCATCAGTCATTTTCATTTTCTAATAGGTGTTAGGACCACTAATAATCGTTAAAGTTTTACCTTTATATATCTCCAATCATGATGTGGTGGAATACTAAAGTTCCTGCAGATTATGTTAAACTGCTTAGATCAATACTATTGTTGTTGGATTAAAATATTCATCATTAGGAGATAATATATTACACCCATACAACAGTTTTTGTTTCATCATCGAAACATATGTGAAGTCTATAAATCGATTTACTACCAGTGGTATACTCAAATGAAATAAATGCCACTACGTTATTCCTCATAATCACGCTGTCATCCATACTGCCTAATTTAGTTGCGCTTAACAAAATTTAATACCATACTCTGCCCTATATCTGTTTATGGAAACAAGATTATAAAAGTT
The DNA here is from genome assembly GCA_029931535.1 of Margaritifera margaritifera. NCBI lineage: Eukaryota > Metazoa > Mollusca > Bivalvia > Unionida > Margaritiferidae > Margaritifera > Margaritifera margaritifera. Next base: position 702,194 of record JAQPZY010001212.1, on the reverse strand, counting down.
TAAGGTGTATTTATCAGATAAGTTTAATGGTATATATGTAAAATGAATATTTTCGTTATAGTATATATTTATCTTTTTAAAATTTATTTGCTATTTCTTTATCAACTGGTATTTAAAACTGGATAGCAGGACAAGAATGAGGTGAGCTGATATTTGCTGTTTTAAATCTGAAGTTTGCAATTTAATTATATACAAGTTTTCATAACCACTATATTTACAGAATTTTGAAAATAATAAAGATAGTGCGCCTGCCTTCAGGATGTAAGGTATTAACTTAGTGTTTTGTAGCGTGATATAATTTCAATAGATCAAGGGTGACAACTTGTTCTACGACTGTTTCCAAGAGAGAAAAGAATCATTTAATTTAGACTGTGTTCTGCATAAAAATAAGATCGTTTGTTGCTTTTTCTAAAACAGCTTACAAATACTGTAGCATGCTTGTATTCACTACATATTGTATTTGAAATAATAAAATTAAAGGATATAAAGACCTCCTTTTAGCTTCGCTTTCGCAAAGACCAAGCTACGCGGGAATAATATTATATTAAAATAGTTATCAGCAAGTAAATAATACATATATCAAGCAAAGCATGTCCTATATGCAATAAAATTAAGCCTGTAGAAGAGCTAGAAAAGAGAAACGATACATATATCTACTGGAAAGAGTGTGCATCTGACAGATATAAGACCTATTCTTATAAACATTCTAATGAAATAATGAGAAAAATACTTTCTGACTGTGGAACATTACGCAATGAAAAGAGGGTATGAGCATCATATTAATTAGAATAAACATATAAAGTTAATTATAGCACTGACTTTTAGACAACAAATGAAAAATCCTACTGTTATTGAGATATTTGGATATCCATAAGGTTCTGATTCTTTCGTATTTATAATCCTTATAGAATGATAGTGATGATCTTACAAAGTCTGGTGAAAATATTTCATGTTTAAAATGATCTAATATTTTTAACTGTATATTTCAATTGTTTTACGTTGAATAAACAATCTTTATAGTTTTCTTTGTCACTTGTTTATATATCCCATTGCATACCTCTTTTGTTGTATGGTATGATTTAAAAATAAAATACATTTTAGATCTAATCCAACGAATTATTTTATTTGAATAGCATTATGTTTATCTCTAAATGGCCCTGGTATTGTCTTGCTTACTTGTGGGATTTTGTAAATATTATCGTTTGGATAATCCCTTCTATCAAGATAGTGGATCATCTCCTTATAACAAAAATCTTCTGTTTCAACGTAAAATATTAGTGAATCTGTACCGGAGGCTAGTAATTTACATTTATCTTTATAACGAGATTTCCAAACATTGTAGAAAAGCCATGCATTAATAGTTTTTATACTTTTAAGATTGTAAATCCAGCATATATTGGCTTATCAGCAGATATCTTCTGTTTTGATAACTCAGCAAGTATAATATCCTCATCAATTATTGTTCTGCTCTTGTAATTTGGTTGAATTTGAAAAACTTATTTAAGCAATCCTTGTCACTAGTTATATGTATAATTGTTCTCTTTCTGTGAAATTTAGTCTGTTTACCAGATACGAAGCTATTCATCAGTTTGTAGAAATCCTTCTTGAAATCGACGGCTGTTTCTGTTTGTAGTCACGTACTTAGATTAATATGCTGTTCTAACCATATTTCTTGTTTAAACAGCATAGCACTATATATTTTAACTAGACTAACACCTGCTTTCATATTTAATTTTTAAAATTTATAATGCACCACATACTTTTGTTTGTCATATGACATCCACAAGAGCCTTGGTGTGTTGGATAATTCGTTAAAAATAAATTCTAACTGATATGATGAAAATGGCCTTTAGTAATCTATGTTCTGGTGCTAGAGGATAATCTTTGAATAAATCGTGTAGTTCTTTTGGTATTTCTATGTCAGCGTCTAAACAAGCAAGAATATTGTATCATCATCGTACCAGTTCAGTAGCTTTCTGTTAATAGCTTCTAGTTGTTCTTTATTTGCTCAGGAAAAGTCATTAATACGTTATTGATGTACACTTTGCATATCTGTTACAAGTCACAACTGCCCGCATTCTAGTTTGATTTTCTATCAGTAGATACATATCCATGTCAGATAAAGTACGTAATTTAATATTAGTGATCTTTGGAAAGGCAGCATTTGCTAGTCCTCTAGTTGAAAAAAAGTAACAAGGATGAACATTTTAGTTCAAAAAGAATTATGACTCTATATTTTTAAATATATCTGATAGAATTAGAGTATCTTTTACAACATAGCAGTCCTATAAAGCTATTTTGGACTTGAATTTAGAATAGGTTAAAAGATTTTTGACACAACTGTAATCTTCTTGAGCTATATACTCGCCTCTTAACGAACTAAATAATTTGAATGGTGGTATTTAATTTTCATTAAATCTTTCAAAATAATTCATCTATTCGTGTGGATATATATTTTCCTCATAATTATGATGGAATAACCTTAAAAAGTCTATTTGTATGATTCAGTTAATAGTCTTATAAGTTATTTAATGGTACACTTATAGATTGGGATATGAAACAAATCAAACAATTTTCCTGCCTTGCATGTCTTAACCGTAACACTTTGTTAATCACTTCTTTTATAAATTAAGCCTTGCAAAATGTTCCGTACTTTTCTGTATTTTCTGGTATTACACCTACGGCGGGATCTGTATTGTACTTTAACCAAGGCGTTGGTAATCAGATGAGAATCGTATCCTTTCAAATTACGAATAATTAATGAAAAATTTTAATGTGTATAGTTCATAATGAGCAAATCGGAATATATGGTTCTTGATATAGCTGCAAAAGTTATTAATACAATCCTTTCCTTTATATATTTAATATATTTTGAGACTTGATGTAACGATAACCATAATCAATGTGTTTATGAGTGGCATTTTGTTCCATTCGTTACTATTTCATAGACAGGAAGTATGTTTTCAAGGTATGCGTAAGCAAAGTTATGTTCGATCTTATTTCTTGGGTTTATGAATTCTGTATAGCCATTTGAATGCTTTTTTCTAATAATAATATCGTGTCTTAATAGCAATATCTTTTGTGGTTTTTAAATTTATTATCGGAATATAAGTGAATATTATAGTTATCACAGAAAAGAAATCTTCTCTTACTTTTAGTTATTTGTATGTCTAATAGCCGCTGCAAGTTAGTATATATAACGTAATGACCTTCCTATAGTAGAAAATGATGGTGATTCCCTTCGATAAAGTTTCAGTTCTACAAAGTGGGACTATCTTTCTCTATCCTTCAACGAAATGATAGATATTGAAAGAAGTTGAAAATATAGTTTTTAAAAATGAAAAATCTTCAAACTATAAAGTTATCAAAGAATGTAGACAATTAAAAATATTACACTTGTTAGGTCTGTCCTTACCTCTGATTGGTTGGTTAGATGATTACTCTAATGCATACAAAAGCATCGATTCTGAGTTCTGATCATTAATGGCTGCCTTTTTGTTATTTACCCCAACTGAGAGTTGTACATATTTATTACCAGCTGATACATCTGCATATCTATTACTTTTCAATTCAATGTTTAATTTTTTTTCCAAATAGGATTGAAGATCCTTTATTAGGTATAATATTAGTATACTTTTCTTGTATATCGATTCTCAATATATAACTAAATACACTTAAGCGTATTTTGTACACAAAACCATATTCTAGTTTAGACCCTCCATAAATGCTGATGATTGCATTCGTTTGTATTTGGAACTTTGCTTCTTTGTAGTTCTTAATTGTTTCATTCATAATATATACTATATTATCTTTTATTAAGTTGAAATAAGCGAATTTATGGGTGATTCAAAGACGTTTATCCACTAGAACAAACACCATAATCTAGTAGCTATAGTTTATGGGCTGAATCAGTTGCTGTATAATCTGCTTATGGTGTGTATATTTGTTAGTAGTTCATCAGTAGTTACGTTCTTCTAAAGGTTTATAGTCAATTATGGCTTAACTTTTTTTTATCCTTCTCTAAAAGTTTTACTACATAATATGGATATTTGTTCTATCTATGAGTTTCAAGATACAACAGTGTTTAAGCTAGGTCAAGTAGCTTTCCTCTTATCCTGTTGTTAACGAGGTGTTATTGTTCACACTTTTACTACGACATTTTTAGGAGGTGTGTATATGTGTAAAAAAAAATTTTGTTTGCAAATTTACTTTACAAATATTTCATTACATATACTTTGGGCTTTAGATGTTAACATTATATTTAAATTCTAAGGTATTTAACACTTTCTGCTCTAGTGCATACAAACACACACACGCACACAGACACACACACATACAGATATATATATATATATATATATATATATATATATATATATATATATATATATATATAAATTAATACGAAAACTAAAGCAAATTCAAGAGTTGTATTTTTTCAAATTTACCCAAAATACCTTAAGTTTGTTTGAGAGCCGACTTCCCAGTATAAACGCTACTTAGGTAAAACAACGTTCAACACGTCATACCCTTCTCAAAATTATAAATATTTACCAGGCTTACTCAGTTATCTTAACTATTGCACCGTAAACTGGGGTCAAAACAAAATTATGAATTGAGTTTGTACCTTACTCCCTTTGCAGGCGTGATTCCTGTCCATTCGTGTACTGCGTCTCGTTTTCAACACACGTTATATTTTGCTAATGCACACACAACTATAAAATTATGTCTGGAACACCCAGTGACTCTGCTGTATATTGTACTTCCATGAAATGGTCTCGACCCCTGGATTCACCACCGTATTGATAATGTTTCAAAATATTAGTTCGCTGTGAACAAGATCAGCATGTAAATCCGCTTTCTCAGATGCGTTGTATTATTAATAGTTGACACCTTGATCGTGTGTATTTAATCTCACCATCATCGCCATCTAGACACTTGTAACACTGATTGTTTTATGTAAGACCATGGGTTGCTCACTATACGCATTTTTTTTTATTAGGCCAGCAAGATAAACAATGGACCTAATCCTACTTCGATAACCAGTTGCCCAAAGCAGATCAACGTCAGATTTGAAAGTTGTTTTATATTTTATCAGATGCAATATAAAATACGCAGAAAGGTTTGGAGCACACTTCTTGCTAATGTTACCCATTATCCGGATAAAATGCACAAAACTGGAAACGTTTGGTTGATATAACATTCCACAATTAACATCACCAGAGGTATGATTTCAGGAGACAAAATATGCCTTGCTGAGAGTCGGAAGCGATAGGTAAGATTCTGACTTTAGACTTTCTGGAGTCATTCACATTAGTACACTTAAGTTTTCAAGTGTTTCATAAGATCTGTTTTACAATCTTTATATTAGAATGTATTGCAGACTAGGATGAATTAATTCACTAACCTTGTTTCCTACAAGTACATCGAAAACACTGTCGTCTCTTGGTGAGGAAAATTGCAATTACCACCACAATACACACAATAGCCACTGCAGCCAATACCACAAGCAATAGTCTCATCTCTGTGGCATTCTCTGCAGAAAATAAACCAATAAATGAATTTTATTATCAATGACTAATATATCAAAGAAAAATAAATAGTAAGATAGATATACATTTGCATATATTGGAACTCCTCTGATCAATATTCCTATCCAAAAGTCAACAATTTATACTTTTTAGGCATATAAAGCTCATTAAATTAGAAGTTAAAGCTGAACTCTTTAATATATATATATATATATATATATATATATATATATATATATATATATATATATATATTAAAACAAGCATGACACTTTACTCTTAAAGACACTTTTTTGTAGCAGTAGACAATGATGAGTATATTTATTTTCTTCACACCTGCACGAAGTTAGTCAATGATGTATTAAAATACCTCTGTTGAAGGTATTTACTAAATGTTAGTGCTGAATGTTACATTAACAATTTAGAGACGTGAGACATTTATCCTCTGTAAAACTGTATTTACTCTTGAATTGGCAATAGTTCCCTACAATTGTTTCCTCACGTTAATTGCGGAAAATCGTGAAATATGTAATCCCGAGACTTCCCTATTTTTCTACAAAAATGATTACATATCTGGCGTGTAAGGGTGTACAAAGGTGCTGCATGTTGGAGAAGAGGAGAGCCCGACAATCATTGTTTGGGCGTCTGATTCAACTCGACCAGTGTATGTGTGTGTAAACATTCTTTGATATAACTCACCATTTCGCGTGTACACAACGAAGGCCTTTGTCACGTTACTTGTTAATATGGTGTTATTAGCCGATATATAAATGTCGTATCTTGTGTTCGGAGTTAGACCTTCTATAACCGCTGTCGCAATTTTTCCATATCCAGGATTTGCTGCATACACACTTCGTGTGTAATCTCCGGCTAATGCTTCAACAAGAAAAGTCTGTTCTGGTCCCCCACTGTGTCCCGCCACCCACTGTACTGTCAGGCTGGTTTGTGTCACTTGTACAATCTTGACGTCCGAAGGAGCATCTGGAACATCTGGGGAGAAGTAGGTTACATTTTAAACTGGCCTAGTACTATTTTTTCGCAACAATAAAGGAACGAGCGATAGTTGCACCGAGAAAAGGAGGACAATTTAGAAGAGCTATCAATCCCAATAAAATACAAAACTTAGTTCCATTTTCTTCTGACAATTGAAAGAGTTCCAATAAGTCGAACAAGCCTAAATAGAAATATTGACACTTTCATAAAACATCAGAGCATGAGACTTATAGCATGTTGATCCAATTATACCGTAATGAAAAATATCATCCATTAAATTCTTCGGGTAACTTTATTTATGTGCCATGGAAAATCAATCCAGAAATGTTATTAGAGAGAGCTCTAGCGTAGCTTGCCCTTCAAGTTAAGTACCCTGATTTCTTCCAGTGTAAACAATTATTCAAACCATGATTCATGCACACGTGACTTTCTATTTCCCACTGAAACATTAACATGAAATAAATATTCATTTTCTTCTTAGTGTTTATTGTGGTAAAGCGAAACACGATTAATCAGGTTATACGTTTTCCAAAGGCGCGTAAAAATAATGTCTCGAGTTTGACAGTTGTTATCTTACTTGACATAAAAAATCTTTCAATTACAGTAAGGAGGTTGCATGGTTTGCATATTAAACAAAATTGTGGACTTATGTAACTTATGTAACTTCCAATGAATATCACCCTCAGGTCAATTTAGAAATTATTGTCGAAATTTCCATTACTTTTTATACTGTAAAGGTGTGTAACCATTTTTGTCTATAACCTATTTCATCTGCTACAATCATTGTGAACATTTTCATCCTAATGATATTTAATGTAATGTTAGGATCTAAAAAATAGTTTAAAAGTTATAGAGTGGAAACAAAATTATAATATCATAAAATGGCAACGTTCTAAGTCAAACAGAGATATATACTCCATTAAAGTTTGTTGGATAATATCAAAAGTTGATCTTCTTAATGTTAAGCCTCATAATAACATTGGTTTAAAACCTTTAAGCCCTTGAAAATCTATTGAACGGAAACAACATTATGATCCAATGCGAAACGAAACGTATACTGTCAAACAGTTACATTTTATTGGAAAATACTGAAGATCTAACTTAGTCTCGAGCTTCTTAATCTAAAGTGTTCTAAAAAATTTAGTTTGAGTCTATTAAATCCTTCAGGAACTAATGAGCAGAAAGAAAAATCGCAATGGGATGGGACGTGGCGGGACGGGACAGGAAGGAAAGGGAAGGATGGATATGGATAACACTGTGTGCTCAATAAATATATATGGCGTCATAGTAATAAGAAAACTGACGCCAAACGTCTACAGTATGCATGCTAGAAGACACAGCTATTTGACTATTAATAAAACCATAGGAGGAAATTGTTTGGTTCAGGTAATTCTTTATCAGAATAAGTGAGATATATCAAGTCAGTGTGTACATCCCGTTTAAAATATGGTATATGTGGTGGTGATATTGGGATTCAGCTGTCCGGAATCCCGCCACCACCCGATTGTAGGTATCGGTTGTTATGGGCTGCTGGTACAGGTCAGGAATTTACGATAGCCTTCATGAAACACGACCATGTGTGTAGAGACTGACGGATAATTCGGATACATGTTTGGTACAGCATGTCTTATAATTGGTCCTACCAAGTTTAGTCAAAAGTGACTCACCAGTTTGTGAGAAGAGGTTAAAACTAGGTTTTCCGTATGATTGCTATGGAAGTTTATGGAGTCATCCAGGACAAAAAATTGATAGAATATTCTAGGAAATATGTCCCACAAGTTTGATAAAATTAGCTCAGCTGCACTAGAGAATAAGTCGAAGGTTTCATTTTCACATGGTTGATAAGAAAGCCACATCATTCCCAGATAAACATTTTGAAAGAAGAGTTTGAAACAAAACACTCGACCAAGGTTTATAAATCTGGCTTAACCGTTCCGAAGTAGAGAAAACGACGTTTTCCATGATTTACATCAAATAAAGTAGTAGAGAATGAGATTGCATAGTATCAATAAGTTTCTATACGTATATGTATTTCATTTTAATATATTTCGACAAATACAAGGCTTATGACAAACGAAATTTTGAGTTTTAGTTAGTATACAAGTTGGGTTCTTTCATGCATAAGGGATCAGGTGAGTTAACAGTTTCTTGAGTAGTGTTTCAGAATAAATCAACATGTGGATGTAAAATGCTGTGAATTTGTAATAGTACTGAACATATTTAAATAAAACAAAACGGTTATATATATATATATATATATATATATATATATATATATATATATATATATATATATATATATATATATATATATATATACACAGATTCACCTTTATTTGACATCTCAATTCTGAAGTTCTAGATAATGATGCAAAACATTTATTTGATTCATTGAAAGAAGTTTTGTTTAAAATGGAACAACATTTTCATTTTTTCATTTCCGCTAAAAATGTCGACAAACGTGAAATTCATGGCTTTAGAGACAAAAGAGTAGAAAATAAGTCTCAGCGATCTTGAGTAAGCCGAAACATAAAATGTACTTTCAATGTGTTCGATTGATAAGGACAGGATCATCGCGAAACAAAGCATTTTGCAAAAATTGATGATGAAACATCTGCAATCATCCTCTGCTTGACAAATGCTTTCATGTTTTATGATACGAAACGAAAAAGCACACTGCATTTAATGCCAATTATATTCATATGTGCTCACTTGTTTTAAGTATTATAATTACGTTCTGAAAGATACAGATAAACCCAATTTATCTTAAGTCTAAGGAGAATGAATACGTAGGTATGTGAAGAAAAAAAACTCACATTGTACAATGATGTGAAGTTGCCTCTGACTTGTCAGTGTACCATACTTGGCAGAGAGAGACGTGGCCTCACATGTGTAGGTTCCCGTATCCTGTCTACTGATGTTATCAAATCTCAGCAGGTGGCCATCTTGCCGATCCTTCCATTGGATGAGGAAAGGGTTGGGGTTTCCTTTTGCTTCACACAACACATATACAGAATGGGTCTCACTTACAGTTATAGGACTACTTGCATTATACCTGATTATGGAATAATCTGAAATTAAGCGTGCCATTTAAGATAGAATTCAACCCCAGAAACGCTTATAATGTAACTATATTTTTAACCAACTAGCCTGGTCTGCTTTAAGTTTAACAGAAAAAAATACTTAAATAAACATCCGATTTTATCTTTACTACTCTAAACTTTTAAATTGAAGATAAAAAATACAGGACGTTTTTAAACATTTTAATATAATGCTTTGTAGATGCATATTTAAAGAAAACACGCTCAAGAATTGAAAAGGTTAAATGGTATCCCTTTGTATCATATTCAAAAGAAGTGTTTTTAATATTGTAGATTGTTCTAATGTGTTTCTATGCAAAGGTAGGTTATCAGAACATATAAAAGGCAGTGGTAATAAAAGCAAAAGTTAAGAAATTTCATTACTAGCAACTAACAATAATGGTTGCATGTACTGAAAAGAAGGCCGTAACAAAGTTTCAGCTACAAGCTTAGAAATAGCACATGGAATATTCCTACACAAATGCTCAAACACTTATTTGCAATAGTGTTTTTTATGCACGGCTTTTTCTACTGAACTTAAGGAAAGGTTTCAAAAGTTCCAATTAGAAGAGGACATGAAAACAATATATTTACACTCAACATTCAGCATCAGAGGGTTCGATACAACTTGCTCGTTTGTGTCGATAGTGAATATGTTGACAAGCTTGCAGGAGACTTCCTTTATGTGGTCACTGGGAACAAGTCCTGTAATAACCAGATTTCCAGACCTGTCTTGATCACCTTTGTCACTTATCCAAGTCACACGGGCGACTGGATTACCATAGTCATTGCTGCAACACTGGAGTATCCCTGTGGTATTCTCAAGCCATGGAAATGCACTCTGTAGCCGCTCAACTATTTTGACATCTGGCTTGTTCGGTTTGTCTAAATAAAATGTTAGTCACGACAGATCAAAATATTGCTTAGAGCATGTTTATCTGACAAAACAGTCCTGACGCGTGTAATAATGCTGAGAAAAAAGAGTATCGAAAGCTGCATGGAAACAGCAGATATGCTGTCATAGCAGATGTACAGATGTATAATAAAATATATAGCAATGTGTGCATTGTTTTTATATTGTGCTTGTTGTCTAAACAGATCATAATTATATTAGAAACCCCTCACGGCAAGATGAGCCATGAAATTTACCCAATATTTTGCAATAATTCTATGCAGCAGTTATGATCCAAATCCAGGAATCCCTTCTTATGTTATGAACTGATTAGTCATTGTTGTTGTTGGTTTGTGTTTAACGGCATATCAACACATGAATGGTTATATCGTGGCGAGACAAATTGTGTAAAGTGTCTTATTCAGAAATTAACCGCGGCGGCCTGTTCTGGACAGGATTCGATCCGGCACACTTCGCAAGTCAAACACGCCAAATGCTGAATCATTGCGGCTCTGTGAACTGTACAGAATGGATCTCTAGATCATCATAATCTTTATTACCTCTTTTCAGAGGTAAAAGATACAACAAAGGAAAAATAAAAGCATAATGCATTAGTTATATACCAATTAACAGAGGTATACATGAGAAGAATCTCCTAGAATCGCATCTTCCCTTTGGGGATTCTCATATAAAAACATCATACTTATTGAAACAATGAGGCACACTCCTGCACAATCCTCTAATACTTAAGTATTTTAAACATCATTATTTAAGTTATCAAGAAAGTTCAGATTCCTTTAATCAATTTTCGATACAATTATATTTATCCCCAGTGAACATTCACTCATTTCTGACCGTGTGGTGTGAGGAAACCAGAATATTGATACAATGATTCTGAAATACATAGAGCTGTCTTAAATATTTGAGTCTGATATTTGACCAAACTTCAGAAAGATAAAGGGCTGATGGTATCACAATTTGGTTTTACAAGTTGACGTAGGTAAGTGGATTGGATCTAGTTTCGTTTGTGCCAACCCCTACAAGAGAACAAAATGTTTTGTACTTTTAGTAAAAGCCTTGTCTACTTTTGAAAAGCATTTCATATTGGAACACACAGTAATTCCAACATGCTCGGTTACATTTAAAATAGGTATGTTATGATTGCCTATTGCTAGTTAAACTTCTCGCGTGTTGTTGGTCTATTATGATTAAAAACTAATGCACACTTTTTACTAACGCTGAAAGTTCCATACTAGCGAGTATCTGATAAATATATCAAGCAAATGGAGGAGTGTGTTTGCAAGCAGAATTATATCATCGGCTAGTCCTCGATTTCCAAATGTAATAGACCCAACGAGTAGCCCTAATTATGACTCAACAAGATATAAAAATGTTCATAAAACACCTACCTGCCGAGTACGATTCCTTTATTACATGTAAAATCTTTTCTTGAATGCCTAGTTCTCTGACTTTTAGGAAAAGTCCGTCATGATTCACAATGTGAAAGGTGTTCTGAATACCTAGGTAAGCAGCCAGCAATCTTGAACCTAGCTTTGAAGTGGAAAATACTGTTTTGTGTAAATTGAAAGATGCTGCTATACTACTCAGTCGCTTTTGAAACCCCTATTGTTTGGCATTACGGAGGTTATATATAGTGTTATTACACCATCTATTTAACATATTCAATAAGCACTTCTCAAATAGTTTGCATGATACAGACAAAATGGAAATAGCTTTATAATTGAAATTAATGTTTATATTACAAAACAAATAGCTCTGTAATTGACATTATTGTTTATACAAAAATCATAGTGAAGGCATATTCTAAAAATATATTAAAAATCTTTCTTGCATACGTATATTGTAAAAAAAACAACTCACACCAAACTTCTACAGTGTGTCTGATAGAAGGCACAGTCCGCTGACCATCTATGAAACCGTCACAGTAAATTGTCTTGTTCCTGGCATTCCTCAACAAGGTCAGGGAGATCTGACTGGTCAATATATGCAGCCCTGTGAGCTCTGTTGTGTTTGAGATGGTAACGTTTTCAGACAACTGACTAAAACCCAGCCACCATCTGATGATGGGTATAGGTCGTGATGGACTGCTAGTACAAGTCAAGTTCAGGGGGTATCCTTCATAAAACGCAACCGTAGATGTTAACACCGATAAATAGAATGATGTCACAACAACTGCAAAAAAAAGAAGAATAAATTAAGCTGATTTATCTTAATGTTAAAGCAGTACACATATCACATACATGCATTAACAACTTTAACACGAATACAGATTATATTGGAATCAGTACAAATTTGGTGTATCGAACCAATTACTCAAATTTAATGAGTATAATAACAGACCTAAATGTAACGCGTGAGATCGGGAGGATAGTAGAAGGAGCCTTTATATGGTAAATAGAAAGTAATTGCAAATATGAAGTTCCAGACAACGGAGGGTTTTTAGAAGTGAATAAAATATAACGATGAGAATTAGACTGTGAAAAATAGAGGGTTTTTTTTATTACATGATTATTTTGAATTCTCAATTTCTGCACACAAAACACCAAGAACAATTATCCTTTTTATAAGTATTACACTGGAATAAGATCACAGAGGAAAGATTGTATGAGATGTATATAAAAATCAATCATATGGAAATAATTAAATAACATGATCTTATTAATTAAAGTGATAGCAAAGATAAAATAAATGACCTTGAGCGAGGTAATTTTTTTTCTCGACTCTTGAAATTGGGTAATATAAAACATTCAAAATAGTTAAAAACATATAAATTTAAGTGCAAAAAGTTTAACAAATACTTCCAATGCGATTAGAATTCTGTAGAAATCTATTCAAATCCCTTCTCTAAAAACAAATATTTTTGACAACATTTTTGCAAAGCTTTTGAGAATAGTGCTTAATCTATAATAAAAAAAAACCCACAACAACAAAAACTGTCATTCCGAGAGTCTTTCTTACTTATATGTTATTCTTTATTGAACCGGGTAATGAAAATAAAATTCCCTATTTCAATTTATAAAATATTACCAATTTCCTCATGATTATAAAATTACTTAGCTTGATGTAAATAATCATTAAAACACAAGTTTTGTGTCCGAGAATCTTTAAGCTCTCTTTAACGCATGATGTGAACAATTTCGAATAAAATCCAAAGTTATAGCATTGATGGCTAATAAATTATGTTAAATGCAATACTCTTTGGTTTAACTCTTCACAACCGAATGAAATATATAATCTAAATTTGTATAACTACAATCAATATCCCTTATTCATAAATGGGTCTATTGAACTTATTCTTTAATACAAGTAATCAAACTTTTGTAATATAATTTCACCTCTGACATAGAGTTTTGGTTTGCTTGACTCCACTGCTTCACTGCGACGAAGGTTGTAAGCTCGGCAGTACATCACCTTATCATGGTCTTCATTAGCAGGGGTGAAGGTAAACATAAGACTAGTGCCAGAACTCTTTATTTGTGATGCAATGTACCATTCTATAATTGGGTCAGGTCGACTGGTTCCAGGAAAACAGGTCAAGGTCACCATTTCACCAGCTGTCATGGTCAGGGAAGATTGTTCTGACACACGCTGACTGTTGAGTTGTAGCTGTACTTCATTTATCTGGACTGTTAGAAAAGATTGGTGCATATTGTCAGTGTAAGCTTTTTTCCCTTCTGGTTGGAATTGTGTTTTTAATGCCCCGAAAGAACTCACCTGGCATAGTAAGGAAATCAGTTTGCTGCTGCACAATGTTCAATCTTTGTGTTAACAAAAGCTAGGAGTGCCCATTAAGTTATATCTACTGTAAAGTTAAACGACTATATGTATTGATATTCGTATTGGCGGTAATGCGATTAGTAAGAGAGGCAGTACCGCTTCGTCGAGTATCTCTCACGTGCACGAGTTTAACTGTACATTAATTGGCTTGAATCATGTCTAGGCCCTTTGACAGTGTTAAAAGTATAAGCCAATATAATTCGCATTACACCATCTCCTTCAAACGTATGACATATTTTCTTTTCAAATGTCACTTTATAGCACAGAGTCAGTAACAGTTTCACTTTGTGTGCAGATGGATGATCTAGATACCAGTAATTCAACAATGGACACATTTGTATTAGTTTTGATGATCTGAACTTTTCTAATGCACGGATCAGGTGATATAACACTTTCTCAAATATGTGAACATATAGAGAACGAGCATTAAGTGTTACAGAGGCTGAATATTACTGACGCAATTGCTAAGAAGTACGATAATGCTGATCTTAGCCTTAGAAACTTAGATTTTAAATGGAATATTGGCTTTTCTTGAAAATAATTTTACCGAATAATTGAAGAATAGACATAATAGTTTGCAGAACCAGTCAGCGATAAGGAAATTAAAACAATTATAGAAAAATCTGGAACACGTATAAACCATGAAAAAGACAACTCTGGCACTGGATTATTTAAGAAATGTTCAGAATGGCGAAATTAGAAATATGCATCAAAATATTCTGATATTTTCTGCATGGATGTAGAAACAATAAATTTGGTTTTATGGAGAGTTGTCGAGGAATCGCGAAAGGCGGACTGAAATCATTATTATCTACGCTCCTTGATCTCATCTTTTAATGGTCTCATACATTTGTGGAATATATGACGAGTTATCTTGGAAAAAGTTACAGATTCATCCAAGTCGACAAAATGTTCAACTAAATAGATCAATTTCTGGTCTTAGGAGAAAGGACCCGTTTCTTACAATTCATAGCGAGCTCAGTGACATTTAAGATAACGTCTTGTTTTCTTTCTTGAAAGTGTTACGTATAATGTTTATATAATATTATAAATATTTTAGAAAATTATAAATGTTTCTTGACTTTAATATTTGCTCAAAACTTAATGTTACGAATCAGGTTTACATGCTTAGCTATTGTCCTTGAATTAGGTTGTTTACTTAGTATTTGAGTTCAAGGACGCTTTTGGTAAACAAGTTGTTAATTCAATTTGAAGTCAGGGTTAATTTTGTTTACAGATAAAACTAGAATTTCCTTTAGAGTTATGTGTTAAAAGTCACATACACCATATACTTTTCTAGAACATTCGGTCATGCGACCAATTTTTATATATGCCATATCTAGTGGACTGTTGTCAGTTTCGACCTTAATATATTAGTCTATAAAGAGTCATTACAGTTGTGAAAAATCATCCAAATTCAGAGAGGAATTATTTAAAATATTCATTAAAGACTATTGGCACATCAGCACATTCAAGGATGCTGGAATTCATTCGAACAAACTATATTTAGGACTTAGGATTATTGGATTATACGATTTTAATTCACATTTCTGTAAATGTCTTGAATTTCCATTTTATTTATCTAGAAATAAATTGCTTGTTGATTTTTATTTGACTTGTTGATTTCACTTTCTTTCTGTTACATTTTTGTTAGACCATAGAGTCGTAACAGAAATTGGGGGCTCGTTCGGGATAGAATTTCTTTAAAGCATATTTGAGATATTAAAGTTATATTTGAAATTCATATTGATTTTGTCTCAGAATTTTTTTTTGTCAATGTCATCTAATGTTCAGACTTTCATTTCAAATCCTACTCAAAATGGGTTAGAGTCTATGAGAAAGGATAAGGTGCTCGAACTTGCCAGAAAATATAGTCCGTCTGAGGTGAAAGCATCATTAACAAAACAGGATATAAAAATTATTTTAATTCGAATTCATGCGACCTATTTTTATATCTTATTTAAAATATTCATTAGATTGTAAAAGTGCTCATATACTTTTGGATTTTGGACTTTGAATTGATGATTTATGTGAATTTATTCAAAGATTTTCTGGAATAATTCAGTTTGGAGCATCAGCACATTAAAGACTACGGCACATCAGCACATTAAAGACTATTGTCACATCAGCACATTCAAGGATACTCAAAATTTATTTTTAACATTCTATATTTTGGACTTGTGATTAGGACACTTAGGATTATTGGATTATTCGGATTTTAATTCACGTTAACGTAAGTGTCTTTTGATTTTCATTTTAATTATTTAGAAATAAATTGCTTGTTGAATTTTACTTGATTTGTTGGTTTCACTTTCTTTCTGTTACATTTTTCTTAGACTGAAGCTCTCTCTCTCTTTCTCTCTCTCTCTCGCTCGCTCTCTCTCTCTCTCTCTCTCTCTCTCTCTCTCTCTTTCTCTCTCTCTCGCTCGCTCTCTCTCTCAACGTTAAATTATCGAATACTTTTCATTGATATTCAACACCCAATAACGTACTGAATATGGAAGCTATTTTATGGTTTTTACATCATAAGCACCCCTCCTTCACAAATGCTGGGATTAATTGTATATGTTAATTCAAACAAAAATTATTCGATGACTACCAAAGAAAGCCGTGCAACCATTCCAACAGTCCCTGTAACTCTGTATGCTGAACAATTCAGGCAACGCATATCAGCATCAAACGTCATGTACCATTAATAGCATAAATTTAAAAATCTCACATGGGTAAATAAAATCTCTAAAGGCTTTACATATTATATGACCAAAATTAATAGCAAGCTGAAAGAAAAAGCAGTGTGTAGATTAAGAACCATTATTATAAAAGGTACGGGGAGGGAATATTGTCTGACCAGTAGAGATTATATTGAAACTGGTGATCTTATTTTATTTTACTCTGAAAAACGGGTAGCTACATGACTGATTGTGATAGTTGGTTTAGAATCTAATTCTAAGTTTTGCATACAAGCTAGAAATCTATTTCCATCTTTATGTCTATATTTAGTCGAAAAGGTTTATCTTCCTAAGGTTTTAGTGCAGTTATTGGATTTGCATTGTCGGAACGTTACTTTTAATTGGCACCATGTGGCGGTTGGTGTGCTGGGGTGCAGATAGACGTTAATGCATACATACCATCTCACTCTCAATTTTTAAAGCTTTACTCTTTGGATTATAATTGTACGATATATATTATCCGAGACAATATTGTTTGTGCTCATGCATGTATGATTTCCATATCATGTTACATTTCCGTGGTTTCAATCAGTTAAATACCTCAACTGTGGGCAATTTAAATGGAAAAAGGTGTTCTTGCCAAATTAAAATAGCCGATTTGTCATCATGCAAATAGTTCAAAATAGACTGTTTTCTAAATTTTCTAAGATATGTCATAGGATTGTTGTATTTTGCTTTCAATAACGCAGCAGTATGTAATTAGATATTTTGTTTACCTTTTTGTGTTTGGAGTTATATGTTTGTGACATCCGCCTTGAAAAAGGGATCAGTAGATCTCGAAAGCGCTTGGCCAGTTTGTCAGATTTACTGCACGGTGCTTTGTCATGTTGTTTAATATATATATATATATATATATATATATACACACACATATATATATATATATATATATATATATATATATATATATATATATACACACACATATATATATATATATATATATATATATATATATATATAGTCTTTTCTTAAAACTAACTAAATTAGGTTTGTCTTTCCTTTTTAAGTATAGTGTATAGCGAAGTCTTATAAGTATTAAGTTGTTGAATTATATAGGTTCAGAACGTTAAATTTTGTGGATAAGGTTTTGCAAATCAAGAATGATGCTTTCTATAATTACGCGGAGAATATAAATTGATAATATTAGTTCGTAATATAATATCTTAAAAGTTTACTATTTCTAATGCAATGTAAGATAAAATGATACATCAGACAAGCTACAAACAAAAAATTAAACAAGTAAAGGCTTATATTTTTTAGGGAATGGGGGTGGGTGAATCATTTTTCTGAACTCCGATTTGTATCGATTAAACAGGCAAAACGTATCTACCGCCTTATCAATCAGTAAAATTGCTTAGTTAAGAAATATAAAGCGATAGTCATTGTTGAAGGTAATATGATAAGGTGTATTCTTTGTTGTAAATTTGCGAAAATTCACTATGCTATTATTTACCAGTCTTTCATTTCTTATAACGAATCCAGAAGATCCCTAATAGCTCTAAATTAAAGTTACTCGAACAAATTGTACTTGTCGAAATTTATGAAAGAGTCCTAGAAATTTGCCGAGGAGGTCCTATATCTTCTACTTTGTTTTAAATGTCAGAGTTTGAAACATCATAAAACCTACTGAAACAATAATAATGCATTTATCAAATATAGATTTCATATATGTTTTCATAAGAAACACTAATATACTACCTCTAACGTAAAGTTTATGTCTTTTTGATTCTACTGTTCTTTTTGGATCAACGTTGAACGCTCGGCAATAAATGATTTTATCATGATCCTTGTCCATAGGGTTGAAAGTAAAGGTCTGGCTGGCACCTGAGCTCCTCTGATCTGTCCCGATATACCATTCAATGGTGGGATCAGGTCGAACAGTTCGGGGAAAACAGGTCAATGTCACTTGCTCATCGGATGTAACATTCAGGGGAACTGTATCTGACAATGGTCGATTGTCATGTTGTAATTCAAGGTGTGAAACTGCAACTAATTGAGAGAAGAAATATGAGATATCGAAATACACTTGTATATTAATTTACACGTGTGTTTCGATTGCGATTTAAACATAAAATAGGTCAATTTATTACAAGAAACTCTTAGACACTTCTAGAGATAAGTATTACTGCAAATTTCTATCACACTTGCAGCTTAAAATTTACTCCCAGTAAAGATTTATTGCCTTATTAAATCAAATATGGGTGGAAGTGTTTGGCAGATAGAAATAAATAAGTATTTCCTTTGGCATCCATAAAATATAAAATTTCTTTGATTATTTCTAATAAATATGTAAATATCAGTCTTGATGATGCTCCAATTACAAATATTTAACGTTCACATTCAAAGTGTCGACGTCACTTTTGTGTGAAAAACGGATAAAAGTAGAGGTTAGGATAAAAACCAGGGTTCATAAAAATGTTTGTTATTCAAGTAATATAACTAAGTCAAGTCCATACATCAGCAATAATTAAGTAGTTTATTATTTTAGAATCAGGGTCATCTGCAGAGAATTGTATTTTATAATTAGTTCGTTATCGTTTACTTTTCTTTTCCGCCAAACTCGATTTTGCTATCTCGCTGCACAGAAATACTCTTATACGATTACACAAATTATTAATGTGTAACATATGGCCTGAAATTAATTTTAAAAAATCAAAACTTTACAATGCAAATAACTAAAGAGGAAATTGTTTTGAAACAAAGTTTATTAAACATGTGTGCATTTATGATGTTCCAGATGCCAATTTTGATCACGAGTAATTTTTGAAATTTCCCTACACTGAATAGTAATCTAGGTTTGCTGGAAAAGGATATTTTAAATAACACAAAACAACCCATCAAAAACTGACTTCTCGGAGAAGATTTAAGCATTTTTCTCATGTTTAAAATGTCTGCGCATACCTGTATAATCTTTACTTAACGGATGTGTTATTTAGACCGTGACAATGACAATGACAACATTTAATTAGTATTTAAGGCAACCGGCCCATACACATTCCATGCCATGAATTACATAACACAATATTCAGTGCAAAATTGCATTCTAATGTTGAGAGAGAGAGAGAGAGAGAGAGAGAGAGAGAGAGAGAGAGAGAGAATCGATATGGAAACACAAGATCTTAATATTGGCATTACAGTTGAAATCTATCAGATTGATCAAGTTTCTAGAACTTATTTTCTCTTTTTAAAAGCATCACAAAAAGAAGGTATGATAAATTTCCGATAATAATGGTCTTTTTAATCTGCAGAAGTGAATATAATTTTTCTTCTGTTGGACAAGATGGACAAATTGATTGTTCTTAAATCCAAATAATATTGACCACATGATATTCATCCTCTGTTTGTAAGGCATTATACAGGGTACAGTTGAGTTCAATTGTTGGTATTTTTTTTTTTTTTTTTTTTTTTTTTTTGTCTTCCTCTTTCAATCAATAAATGATTGGTAGAACCTTTAAGGCATGCACTCGCTTTCTGAACGTTATGGTCGATTATAGATACATAATCGTGGACATAGAGATTGCTTAAAGAGATTGAAATGAAGAGAATCCAAACTTTTCAAGTTCGATTTAGGTCGTATAGCTGTGCATGCATCGATTTAATCGATTTCAACAGACATTTGTGAGATGAAGAGGTGATTACTTAAACTTGTAATTGCTCGTCAGCCTCTAAGCTTGATTCAAACAAATCAATAGACCTCTCACTTGCTTACATGTTACATAGTCTCCACCCTGAATAAATATTAACTGCATTCACTTCAGTTCACAAAGATGCCTATGTGGTATATTTATCATGGGAGTAAGACGCTCTCTGTGCAATAAGGTAGGGACGAGAACGATTGATTCGTTAAAATCAGCAAAATGTAAATAGGTTGTAGATTGAACGTTCCTACCATGTGATTAAAAAGAGCGTTCCGGGTCGTTTCAATTTAATGTCTTTGAAATGGATGAAACATTACCTCTATAATCTCTTTTGTCTTACTTCCTTATTTATGAAATATCTGAAGTGATGGCTCCAACACACAATTTGACTGCTAGGAACAAACAAAAAGAGTTTTATAAATTCAATATTAAATCATTACCTATTTGATATTCTGTTCATGACAATTATAGTCTAGATATAAAGAAGAATAAATGATGTTAAGCATTTCATTTAATTCTGACTCAGACGCCGCACTTTTAAATTCTTGCGCAAGAAAAAAATAGTCCCATATGCTAGTTGAAGCAATATTGCACAATTCGATCACCAATAAAATTTATAATTTGATTTTTGTACAAGTTACATCACAAAGAGCAACTGTCCTTCCAATCAATAAAACATTTGTTACGGACAACATCGCTTTTCAACACTGGATCTCCAATGGAAATTTCTGTGTGATGACACACAGTTCACTCGGTCAGATCAGCTAGAGTTGTTGAGGCGCCATGTACATGGACTTTCCATCGAAAAGAGTGTCGACTCCACCATGTACATTCATCAGTATTGGATATGGCAGAAGAAATATTATTACAGTTGTTGGACATTTGTCTGAAGAGATGATTACTGGACACAGAAATAGTACTAAATCTGAAGCTGTTATGCAGCAGCCAGTTTACATTCATGTGGCTCTATAGTGATTACCAGACTGAATGTTTTGCGACCGGATATTTGCATTATATGATTTGGAAAAATGATGTGGTTTGATAACTTTTTGTTAGTTGAAAGACCAGCATTTGTCGACATTTTCTTCATAAGAGAGGTGAGTTTATTTACTCCTACTGGTTCACATTTAAACCATGCTTGTCTTGGGAGTGGGGTGCAAGATCCATACCGTGTGGTAACAGCAATGTAAAGGGGCTGCCTGCATTACAGATGGCTGTCGGGCGTTTCTCTGTATAGACTCAGTATGTTCGTGTTGGACAGCGTGATAGCTTTACTTGGTTATCCCACATTTTCTGTTTAACTAGGTGAAAGTCCAGCGAATTTGCTCATGCTCGAGTTTTAGTTTGGCATTCGGAGAATTCTGTGTAGGGTAAATGGGTCATATTCTGACAATCGTAACCTCTACTGTGAGTTTTTGTGATAGTCACCTGCTTATTCAGTTACCGATTTGTTAATTGTAATAGTAAAATAAAGTGATTCCAGAAAGCTGAGAACAGAAACTTCCCACGGTCGCAGCCCATTTCTAATGAGAATACTGTGCAAGGATTTCATTGGCTAATTTAAACCAATCAGATTTACAGAAAGTGATATGTTAACGTCTTGACATACAAACAATAACAAACCACAAAAAAAGTGTACCAACTATGTGATAATCTTGAAATTGTAATAATTATGTAAGTGAAAAGATTTAAGTAGAAGAGATTTCTTTTTATAGTATATATCTAGACCTTTTTGAAAGTGGATACAGTTTTATTTATTTATTTATTTCCGCTTATTATTATTTATCTGACAATTACATTAGCGTATTTGTGATGATACACGATGATCAAACGGATGGATCCTTATATTCATTGGGAACTTAGATTAAGAATAAATTTACATCTTAGAACTGTTCTTGGCAACTTTATTTACAAAATTGTTTAATATATTGATACTGAAAGCTAAACTTTGTTTCGACATGTATCTTAAAATAATAGTAGAATTTATTACTCTTTTCTCGAATTAAAGATGTCCTTAGGTTACCTTAAGCAGAAACGGAGAAAGAATTTGAGCTTTTTCAGTTATGAAGCTGCCAGCAGGTTTGACTGGAATAAAAAAAGATGCAGATGCATGTATTTGCATGCCAAATTATAGCTAAGTTGTAATGGCCCATTTAAGAGTGCAGGGAATATTATGAAGTTTAAGGAATGTGGTAAGATATATAGAGTTCGGGAAAGACAAGACATGGTGCAGCGGAGAAGAGCATTCCATGAATGCATTTTAACCTGCAAATCTTATTCCTTTAGTATCTGGGGAAAAAATATTTCTTGAAAAATTGAAAATTTCTATTCCACAGGAGAACGTTACATTCCTGTCACTGTTGTCGGACCACGATGTATAGCGGGGCAGATGCAAGCTGCTGGTGTAGATATTTTCCGGGGATGTACAGCTTTCATCTGTCTGTTTCTTTTGTGTATCTGTTACTCTGTAAAATGCACGCGGTGATAATGGTGTCGAATCCTGGAAAAAGCGAGAAACATAGAACAACATGAGCTACTTAGCCGATTTAATTATCAACTGTTTAACTGATTTGGAATATTGACTTTAACATGGTAAATATTGACTTTCAAAACATGAGCAACTTGGATAATCAGATTATATTTTGATAAACCCACCAGGCGTAAGTACTATTATCGCAATCAATTTCATTTGGGAATCGTGTAGACTAGATGTTGATTTTGAATGCAAAATCAAAACATCAAAATGTAAAGAAGGAACTGTATTGATAAATATATTAACTAATGCGTTGTAGCTATCAATTACTTTCGCAGTAAAATTTTGAGCAGATGAGAAGGGTAGGAAAATTCATCAATATGGATGATACTAGATATCATTTTGTAACAAGCTAAGCATGGATACTAGCCAAATCTTTAATTTTAAGTCAAATCGTTGGAATTTTCTCTTTCTTGTTGGAGGTGGTGGTGGGATGGGTCGTTTATATTGGATTTACTGAAAACTTCTGAAAGTATTAGAACAATAAGTCATTAAGTCTTAAACCTGGCATTGTATTATTAATTACGTTTCATCTTTCAGCGACTTGGCTTCTGCTATACATTAGTTTATCTCACTCTCAGGATGAATCTGAGAAACCCGCTTAGTCTTATCACGGGTGGAAAATACTTTTAGAAAAGCGTATTTAAACATTTAGTCCCATACAAAGTTTTTTATCATAGGGCCATCCCTGTTCAAGTTGTCATTGGTGTGTGTGGGTGGGTGTGTGTGTGTTCAATTGATAGATATCCGCTATATAATTATCTTCCTGACACACAATTGCTGGAAAGGCTATAGCAATGATGTAGCCAGAGTTGTTCATCCTTTAGACACAGCATAATACATAATATAGAAACAATCTTCGTATTGCCAGATTTTAATAACACTGGCAACATTTTCATAATACAAATTTAATGAGATTATTAGATTCGTGCCTTTGAATAAAACAAAACATAAGCTTGTGAAATGCATCGGGAAATAAATGGGCTGAATAAATATATATTATTTTACAAAACATGCAATACTGAGTAAACGTAACGGTAAACTGTTCATATGGGCTGAAGATTGTCGAAAGAAATTCCTACTAACACACGCTTTTTGTTTTCAAAGTACACAAATCGCAAATTATGTTGATGTCTTAAATGTTTCCACTACCGATATACTGATATTTTGATGACTACGTTTACCCTAGATTGTCTGTTATATATATGTATGTATGTATGTATGTATGTATGTATGTATGTATGTATGTATGTATGTGTATATATATATATATATTGTATATCAGATTCCGACAAATAGAAGAAAAACCCCTCACAGTCCTCCTAACAAAATATGATGAGCAAAACAAGACAATTAGAAGCCGATGAGCAATCGAGTCATATGTAATGGTGTATTACATTAAATATGAGAAGTATGGTTTTGTGTAAATATGGACGCGTGCGTGGAAAGGGTCAATTTAAAAGATCGTTATCTGTGCTTTGTTTTGAAGAAAATGCAACATCACTTCAAAATATAAGCTTGAAAAGTCAGCATCAAAAACGGAAAAAAACTTACATACATCCACCCGCGCACACACAAACAACAAAGAAAAGTCTAGACAGAGAAAGTGTAAGGAACCGATACGATAAGAACTTTGAAAATGACTGAGAAGAAACATAAATCGGTAGTTCATACGTCAATAAAACTAGTTATACGGGTTAATTAGTCCTAAATATCAGTTCTTAGTCACAATATCTCATTTAGGCTAATATACAAACATTTTATATAGAAACATTCAGAACTGCAATTTAAGTGAGACGATAAGCTATGGATTGACTTCAACGTTATTAAGAGGACAATGAAATACGGTCACAGAAGCAAACGCACACAAAGAGTTTCTGGTGTAGAACAATAAATATTTACATTGTGGCTGCTCTGTGCTGAATTAGGAACTGTGAAAGGTTTATTTAACTAGAATCACAGATTTGAGAGAGAGAGAGAGAGAGAGAGAGAGAGAGAGAGAGAGAGAGAGAGAGAGGAAGAGAGAGAGAGAGAGAGTTTCCTAGGTTTCTCTGTGAAATGATTTAACCTGAGTTTTCTCTTTTTTGTTCTAACAGTTAGTTAGGTTTTAAATCCATGGAGATTTAGGGATTTCTTGTGTAATGTAACATTAAGGTACAGGAGCGTAAATAAACTTGTAAATGGAAGATATGCTGCATGGATTTATTTATGGACCAGTTAAGTCACAAATATATAGCTAGTTACAACATAAAATAGTAAGACTCATATCAATTAATCCTTCGAGCATGCGATAAACTTTAACATATCTCTCCGTTACAAAAGTGCTTTGTATATATTGCGGCTTTTGAGGTACAGTCTGAAGGCATAAATAATAGTAACAGAAAATTCGTATAAGCGAATTTATTAAATGGTTGCATTATTGTAGATCTAATCAATATTTCGATGCAGATATTTACTCTATGATCTGCTCAAGCATAACAAAATTTGTATAAATAGACCGATAGACGGATTGAGAGAAAAATAGACAGAAAGGCAGATAAACAGTGTGATACGCTAATTTATTTAGAAAAAAAACCTTTGATTTAAAACATAATTCTCATAATTCGTAATTATACATATATGAATATATATATATATATATATATATATATATATATATATATATATATATATATATATAGTAAAGCTTCTGATAGGAAATGTTATGTTGTAGATAGCACGCCAGGCGAAAGTGATTTTGTAGTAATATTTACCTTATAGAACCACTTAATATTGGGGGTAGGGTACGTACAGCCATCCGTTTGACATTGCACGGTAAATTGCGATTGGGCAAGGTCTACATCTGCGTCTCCTCCGTAAGTGAAATACAATCCTTTGGGGATTGCTTTGAAAAGGAAAACGCAATTAGTAACTTATATCTCTCAAATACTCAGCACAAATGAAAAATAATTTATCCTCAAGGGGAGGGGGGGGGGGCATCACAGGTTTAAAAGATTCTGGGGACAATGGAAATTTAACACCAGACCACCATTTATAGGGGCAAGATGTAATGTTAAAAATTGGTTCATAGGTTTCACACGATGAGTCTGTCGTGCCTGGAAATGTAACAGTGCAGTATGCTGTGTATTTCTTGTGGGAAACGTAACATGCGGGTCTGGCTGGCCTCTAAATGAAATGAATATTACGCCGTAAGTTTAACATCGTGGTTTTTTATGTTTAAACTATACCTACTATTTAGCATGCCTTTTGGAATGACGAACATTTATTCATTTGCTGACCTCACTGGTTTGGGTGTAAAAGAAGGCTATATTGAAATAGAATTTAAATTCTTTATAACTAAAAATACCTTCCCTGTCCCTCGCACCAGTCTATGAACTCTTTATAAACAAAGTAAGACGTCTAGCCCCTCTATAACGTCCCTACCCTCCTTTCTTAGACAAAACTACCATCCCCTTACCGTTCTCATAATCACGATATATTCCCAGTGGATTTAAAGAAGAGGGAAAATAACTGATACAGAGAAGAACACACACACACGCACGCTTAAGGACAAGGAAATGACTTGCTGTTTCTTTTTTACATTCTCAAATACAAACATTTATCCGGCATATGTATTAATCCTGTATTTTAATCCAAGAGCCTAGACTTTTAGAATTTTGGTTATCGTAAATTGAAGATTCTTCCTAAAAATTGTTACGTTTATTACAAACAGTATGTTTGCAAAAACAAAAACTATCACTGGCTGGTTTGATTTTTTTTTAGTTGGGGTTATAAAGTTGGTAGCTTTACTATCAGCCCGTTGTGTTTTTGCATAAGGCTGGCAAATGTTCATTCATCAATATTGTTACAAACTTTAACCATTATGCCAGCATAAACACACAGTCTTTTAAATTCAAGGTCAGTGTACATGCTACAAAACGTTTTTGATAGTAGTGTGAATAAAATTGTTATGCCCTAGTAACTGTTCAGAGCAGAATTACATTTGTGTGATATTGTTAAACCAGAATTTCGACGTGCTACTATTTCTGGTAATGTTGCAACATTTTAATCTTTTCACGTCCTACAGAAACGACGCTGCAGTTTTGACTGATTAAATAAAGGTTCTTGAATGTACATGTCTCAAGCGCGATGAACCACACAAACGTTGGGAATGGCAATTCAAGTCTCTTTAGAAAATCTAAGTCAAAACAGATAAAATACACACGACAGTTCATTTCTTCTTGTTTTTGTCATCATTAAGAACTTCTTCGAGTGCCTTGTCGTATCTTGGAATGTAACACTAATGATCCAAAGCGACGACTTGGCCACAAAAATGACACCGCTTCTTTCCCACACAAACGTGAAGCGTTTTGTTATTGGTAAGAACATTCTACACACGAGCTCTAGTGGATGTATATCCTACTATCATACTATTTTGAATCTTACGAAAATAAATGGAGATGATGAAACCACTAAACATGATTAAATTGAATGATCATGGGGTCAAATGTAGGAATAAATATCACGCCGTAGGTTCAACGTGTGTCAGTGTCTATACGGTTTAGCGGGAAATGTAATGTTATATATATATATATATATATATATATATATATATATATATATATATATATATGTGTGTGTGTGTGTGTGTGTGTGTTTACATGTGTAGGTCTATATAGGGTAAAACGGGAATTTAACATTACGCCTCCAGTGATCTACAATCAAACACCCACACTATACCATCAACATGCCGTTTGGAGTGTCAAGCACCAAATGATCTACTATCCAACACCCAGTTAACTACTATCCAATAAGCTGTTTGAAGCGAGTATTGCTCAGTTATGTATTTATCCAATACCCACACCATACCATAAACATGCTGTTGTAGATCATGTGCTACTGCAAAAGTAAACGTCAGGTTGTTTTTTTTTTATTTTTTATTTGGGGAAGGGGTGTTTTTGATTGTTGTTTTTCTCACTATAATGTGTGTGCTACTGCAACGTTCAACGTCAGTTGTTTTACCAAATTACATGCTACCTCAACAGTAAAAGTCAGTTTATTTCTCACCTAAGTATATACTACTGCAACAGTAAAAGTCAGTAAAAGTCAGTCTTGCTTCACTAAATGGTAGGCTACTGCAACATTAAAAGTCAGGTTTCTTTGTTTACTGAAAGGATTGCTATTGTAACTGTAAAAGCAGTTTCTTTACTATATTGGGTGCTACTGCAAAAGTAAACGTCGGTTGTTTCACTAAAATGTGTGCTACTGCAATAGTAAAAGCCAGTTTCTGCATTAAATTGTATGCTACTGCAATAGTAAATGTCCGTTTTGTCAGTCAATTGTGTGCTACGGCAGCAGTAAAAGTCAGTTTCTTCAATAAATTGTGTGCTGCTGCAACAGTAAAAGTCAGTTTCTTCCCTACATTGTGTGCTTGTGCAACATTACAATGATATATAACGCATTTTGTATTTGCTAACCTGCAAACCTTTGGAACATTCCAGCTTATAGAAAGCGATGATTACACTCAATCTAAAAAAAACAAACTAGGAGTAAGGTTTGGTGTACTTTTATATCAAAATAGGGAGTTCCATTTGTTTGAATCTGAGAAAATAACCTACATCGAAGTCATTCATCGTACATGGAGTGTTCTGTACTTGTCAAGAAATTTTTTTTTCTGTCTGTCTTATCACACACAGACACAATAGCGGCAGGAGTGCTTACACACATTATACCCATAAACATGCTTATATACTATCACACACGAGGGGTAAGTTGTTTAAATTTTAGGTTTTGTGAAAGACACAGACATACACAAACATAAAACACATAGATTGGCAAAGAATGGATTGTATTTCTGCTTGTAAGAGGACTGATTTTTTCTATTTTCCTCTTCTTGTTCTTGGATTTTCTTTTTCCCTTCTTGCTGTTAAACAAATGTGTGTTCTTCTTTTGAGTTGCAAAAAAAGTCTGTAACTTTTCCTCCTGTTTCTTTCTGAGATCATCATATATTGGTAATGATAAAGAAGAATGCTCACTTCAGCAGGAGCAGTAGTACATCGTAGAAACGCTCACGCGTCAGCTGTTGCCACTGCAACAGTAAAAGTTATTTTTCACTTAAATTATGCTACTGCAACAGAAAAAGTCAGTATTTTGTTACTGAAATTGTGCTATTGCAACGGTAAAAGTCAATTTTCTTTAGTTAAAAGTGTGCTACTGCAACAGCAAAATTCAATAATTTGTTGCACCATGAAAGAAACCTTATTTGTTTTTAAAATAAAAATTTGTTCCGACATAAAGAAAAGAAAAATGATTTTTTAATGTAAAGTTGTTGCACCATAAAAGAAAGAAAAACATGAATTTTGTTTTGGGGGTTTTGTGTAAATGTGAATTGTTGTACCATAAAAGAAAACACGAATTTTGTTTTCTTTTGAAGGTACATTTTCCTAAAAGCCCATGCTATAATATTATGCTTCCTAAATCTAGGCCTCTAAATACTGCGGCCATGAAATAAAATCCGCCTTAGAAATAAACAGTAGAATCAACATAATAAAACGATTTTAAGGTAGGGTTATTGAAGAACCTAGATTTAGTGAGTAAAACGGAATTCCCTACTTTGATATAAAAGTACACCAAACCTTACGTCTAGTTAGTTTGCTTTGGTAAGTGTAATCATCGCTTTCTATAAACGGGTATGCTGCAAAAGTGCGCGTACAATTTAGTGAAGAAACTGACTTGTACAGTTGCCATAGGACACAATTTAGTGACAAAAGAACATACTTTTACTGCTCCAGTAACACACACTTTACTGAAGAAAAACAATTACATTCACTGTTGTAGTATTACAAATTTTAGTGACAAAACTGACATTTAATTTTGTCGTAGCCCACAATTTAGTGAAGAAACTGACTTTTACTATTTGCAGTAGCATCCTGTTTAATATAAAGCAGAACTTATTTTTACTGTTCCAATAGCACATATTTTAGTAACACCCAAAAAACTGTTGCAGTAGCTTACAATTTAGTGAAGAAACTGGGCATCTAAAGCTGCAGTAGCATCAATTTAATAGAAAAAAAAAGACTTTTCCTTTGCGGTAGCACACAATCTTCATCTGCATGTTGATGTTATAGTGTGGATATTGGATAGTAGAGAACTGGGTAATGGTTGATTCAAACGGCTTGTTGGATAGAAGATAACCCGGTGTTGGATAGTATACCACTGGGTGTTTGTCACTCCAAACGGTATTGTTTGTGTATTGGACCGTAGATCTTTAGCTGCTGGGTAGTAGATAACTGGGTGTTGGATAGTAGATCACTGGACGATGGCAACTCCAAACGGCGTGTTGATTGTATAGTGAATGTTGGATAGTAGATCACTGGGTGCTGGATAGTGGATCACTGAGTCAGTCAATGTGTATGTCGAACCTAAGGACATTTG
This sequence comes from Margaritifera margaritifera, assembly GCA_029931535.1. Lineage (NCBI taxonomy): Eukaryota > Metazoa > Mollusca > Bivalvia > Unionida > Margaritiferidae > Margaritifera > Margaritifera margaritifera. The sequence goes on along the minus strand of JAQPZY010001212.1, from coordinate 671,584 downwards.
TAGCATTTCATTTCCTTTTTGGCCCTATAAATGTTTCATCAAATTGGTGTAATGCTAAAGTCCCATTTGACCCGAAAGAGATCTACACATGTTAAACTTATAGATATATTTAACATAACATTTCCAGCCCACACATGTTAAACCATTTACTAACAGCACAGTGATAAATTCCCCTTAAACACAATTCAGCCCTACACATGTTAAACTTATGGACTAAAGAGTAATGTTTAAATTCCTGTTAGACTGCAATACATGCCCTTAGATCTTAAACCTATGGAAGTCATATGTACCTCAGCATTGTAGTGAAAAGGCTGACATTTACAGTTGCAGTAGCACACACTTTACTGCAGAAACAGACTTTTACTGTTTCGGTAGAATAAAATATGATGAGAACACTGACTTTTACTGTTTGAATTTACACTTTCAACAACATTTCTGGAGAAACTCCAGACTACTCCTCTCAAGACAAAAATCAAGATATTTGTTATGCCTGTCCATTTTAGGAGAAAGGACATTAGGCTCAATAATGTTCATAAGGTCAAAGAAAAGAAAACGATAAGACAGTAGATAAAAGAGACAAATATAAAGATACCTGTTATCATCGTCAAAAGAATGAACATTGGTCTACAGAATGTCCCAAGAAGGGAAAAATAGGTAAAGGAGGAAATTTCAAAAGAAGAAGAGGAGGAAAAAAGAAGAAATACAGATGAATTAATTTTAGCAGAGATACCATTTAAATCCAGTCAAAATAAAACACATCAAAGTGAAGTTATTCAAGAAAAAGACAGTGGCAAGTAAAACACAAATAGACCCTTTTGTGATGTGTTTTGAAATTTTATTGTCATTTCTATTCATGAATATATATATATATATATATATATATATATATGTATATATATACATATATATATGTATATATATATATATATATATATATATATATATATATATATATATATATATATATATATATAAACGTAATTGTCTCTGTGCCTACATTTTTCGCAAATATGGATAAGATATTCAATCACACTTTTAGGGACAGAACAAATACTTAAAACCTTGAATAGGATATACTTTCAAATTAATTGCTTGCAAGACTGTTTTTCATCGAGCTTCTCAATCATTTTATCTGTCGATTTTTCTGTCACAATAGATTTCCCAAATAGTCTCGTCGGGTCTGTTAACTTTACATACTGTATTTTCTGTGACGGCATATGTCTTATTTATCAAGGTAAAGAAATGCACAAATTTTCTGATGAAATCATATAACTAGTAATAGTTTATGGTATAAATAATTTTCAAGCAAAGTCCCGGTTTGTCTGTAACTCACTGCAAGAGCATCAGACTCGTAATTCGAGGAACGCTGCTTTGAGGTCCGCCTAGGTTAGCTGCCTCGATGTGTTCTTGGGAAAGACAGTTATCTCACATTTTCTCTGTATGATATAGCCAAGTATTGTATTAATAGTGCTGTTAAAGCCAACTATCCATCCTTCATTCTTCTCTCTATTCTGTTCAATGTCTATATAAGCTATTATTTTTCCTTTCCTTTCACACCCCGTGCTCTCTCTGTGTCTGTCTGTCTGTCTCGCTGTCTGTCTGTCTGTCTGTCTCTCTGTCTCTCTCTCTCTCTCTCTCTCTCCGAATCTTTGACATAGCAAATATACATTATATTCAGTGTGTCACAACAAATGAACTGAAACTGGATCTGTCGGGTTAATAACTACCACAGAGAAATGTTGCAAATTTATAAGAAAAAACTGAATTTCACAATGTCCTAAATCTAGGTTAGTAAATTTGTAACATCTGCCAAGTAGAAAAAAAATCCACTATGCCTGAATAAAATGTTGCAACTTTACCAGAAATCAAATATGAGCACACCAAATTCTAGTTTAACAATGTAGCAACAAGAACAACAACAAAAACTTAATCAGTTCTGAACAGCAACTAGTGAGAAACTTTTTTATTAATAGTACTATAACAAAATAAACACAATTTTTTTAATACGTGAAATGGACTTGGGGTGAAAAAATCGGACAATGTATGTTAGCAAGATGGCAAAAGATTTTAGCAAAATTAATACAATGGAAATTTAGCTCACATTGGATTGATTTTTTTTTTTTTTTTTTTTTGCAAAAGCAAAACAAGCTGACAGTCAAGCTGGCAAATGTGACGCTACAACTGGAAAACCTAATATGGCTGGTTTAACAGTGAACGTTTCCGCATACTTACCATCTGTAACATACGTAACAAGTTTCAGTGTGAATCTTAAATTTATAATAGGCATAATCTTAAAACTCGCCGCACTTGGGCTACAATACACGATTTTTAACAACGGATATATTTTTGTATTTGCGTATGCATTTGTACTTTTGTTTTCTTCTTCCTCTCTGCTGGCACAACTATAGAGATTATGAGGATAGAAAAGGCATGTTAGTTTTGTTTAAACGAGGATGGTAGGGCAATTATAAGCAGATTAAGGTGTTTTACTTTATTTATAAAGGGATTATAGGATCGTATGGAGGACAGGAAGTTTAGTTTTATTCATAAGCGTTTTAAATTTTATTTTGTTGTTTTTATTATTGTTGTTGCTGTTTTCTTTTAATCCTACCCTGTGCGATCAGTAAATGAGTGAGTGCTGGTCATTCCGAACACATTTTAAATAGTACGTGTAGTTTTAACATTAAATGTCTTGTTATAGGACAAAGAACACCACCATATTAAACCTACGGCGTAATACGCATTTTGGTTAGAGGCTAGACAGACCCACATGTTACATTTCCCACCAGAAAGACCCAACATATTACACTGTTACATTTCCAGGCAGACAGACTCATCGTTGTGAAACCTATGAACCTATTTTTAACATTATTTCTTGTCCCTATAAATTTCAAAATAGCGATCTGGTATTAAATTCCCTTTGTGCCCAATTTATTTTTACCCTGTTTAACATGGTGTTTCCCCATGAGGCTTAACTGCTATTCTATACCAGTCGCGTGGAATCTGGAAACCAAATCTAAATGGTGCAGATGCAGAACAAGGATCATTTTATTGCATCACCAAATCATATGTTTCAACAACTGTAAAAACAAAGGTTCTTTTTTATGTAGTTTCTCTTCCCATTCTAAGAGTTTTCTTGTTAAAACACTGTCGGAAACAATTATCAATGCGCATCTGAAGGAACGCGTTTAGGTAATGTAATGTTCCTGTAAGACTTAAAATTGCATACTACAATAAAGACATTTGTCATAAAATATTATTTGGAAACAAGTAGTAGCCTCTTTCAACATGTGTGTGCATGCTGGGGGAGGAGGCCTCAACTAATCTATTTGACTATGAATTAGAACGTTTTAGTTCAGGAACAGAAGGTTGCTTAATGATCAGTAGTGTATAAATTGGGTCTCATGCATTTAATTGGAAAAAGTATTAACCATGTTAAACACGCAACAAATAATAGATAGTTATATGCACTACACATGCAGTAAGGTGAGGGAAATAATTATAAAACCTGAAGTATAACAAAGCATTCGAAAAGCATGATTCAAACAAGTAAGGTAAATACTTAAAACTTTCAACAGATTTTGCTACTTTCTAATGTGCAGGCAAAGAATTTTAAATCATTGTTTCAGAATATTTCAAACTACGTCTAAACTGTTCAGTTTTGGGTTTTGGAAGTTTTAAGTGACCTTGTGAGGTTGATTTTAACGTATAGGGCCCATAATTTTGGTCAATAGGTTATTTCATGGTTTCTTTGTATATTACAGCTTGCACGTTTGTATGCAAGTAATGCTGTATTCGGTCGCTTGTTCTGAGCCATTTCAATTCATGGAATATAGTTCCAGAACATGTCCTAAAATTAAGAAAGTATTTCCATTTTTAACCTTGTTTTTTCTTAATTTTTCATAACTGGCTCCTAGTGCATTTTCCCAATATTGTCAAGCAGTAAAACAAAATAAGTGTAGTCATTATTGTAAATAATTATAATTTGTTTTTGGTAGATGTTTCCAAATTTATTTAGCAAAAGTATTTTGTTTGTAAGGAATTTGCGGAGATATTCCACTTTAAATCGCATTCAACTATCACTCCTAAGGCCTAATCTGTTTAACATTTTGAAAACATTTTACCTTTAAATTGAGAATTATCTCAAAGTGGAATATTTCTCAGATAAAGCTATTACTATGCATTTTGCTTTTGATTCATTTATAACAATTTTATTGTGATTTGACCACACGTCAATATTTCTCAAATCAGAGTTCGTTAGAACCTCTACAGTATTTACGCAATAGATATTGCTGATAGTTCTGAGATATGAAATTCTACAAAAAACCCTTTACTTAGGAAAACTCCCCCGTCCCCCAAGAACAAATTAATAAATAGTATAACATATAACTTATAGTCAACATTTCTGAGGTTTTGCAAGATTTTACTACAAAATAACTAATTAATCTAACGATTATAAATTTAATATCAATCTTTGAGTTGTGTATTCTTCCAGACAGGTATTTTGAAAGAGCTCTTCAATGCTGTACTAAATTTTGACATCTTTTGGTAAGCTTTTAGTTACATGGGACATTCCTTCTACTATTATACATAATATCATATTAATATTATATAGTCCAAGCTAAATCTTTCCACGGAAATGCAAATAAGACGAAATCGAAAGATTTCTCCATTCAATTAAAATTTATGGAAAAACCATGAAAAAAGTAATGGCAAAAATATAGCAGTGCTGTCGTAGCTAATCCAATGTTATGCTCCTTTTTGTTCTTGTACACAACTATCAATTATATTTTTACAAAAAAGAATAATTGTATTCCTCTGAACTTGAGCTTACGGGTTATGTGATGCTGTATAATGTTTCGTTTTTAAAAAGCCACCTTATTTTAATTTTAATGTAAGGAGAATTTCTATTTTGCATTTAAAGGTCGTAAGCTATATTTTATCTTTACAAAATCTGAGCAATTTTATAATATAAAGTTGCAGAGATGTGCTTGTTTGCCTAAACAAAAAAACTTCACATGTATGTTGGTTCATACTTGAGTTAAAATCAAATCCATAATCTTAAAAATGTGGTTATTTATCAAGATATACTATAAACTATAAATATAAGCCTCCTTGATAGGATCCATTTAATTATATCAGTTTTAGAGCGCTGATATGTGTAATTAGAGAGGTCTCTACAATCTGACCATCTGGATTCCTCAACAAAATATTTTTTGTTTTCTAGCCCAAGTTTCATTAAATTAAAATTTAACGTTAATTTTTAGAGTTTCTCTGACGTACTGGGTTTTGTTCAAAAAGTATATCTAATCTGCATCTGTATCGAGGTTGTTGGAATTAACTTGAGCGTTTCAGTACAACATAGTAAACTTCTTCACATCAATATTATATCCATACAAAACGCATTCATGTAAACATTATATCTCCGAATATACATCTCTCCGCAACTCAGCTTTTCTTTCTGTAATGCTCATGTCTAATACTCTATTGTTCTTAACTTTTATAAATTATTTATAGATCATGAAATTTAAAATTTGTGCAAAGCTGAGGAGTTAAACGTAATAAACCCTTATTAATCATTCTCTCGATTTTATTTTTTTTTGCCAGAAAAGAGTGCTTTAATCTCTTTGATATTTGAAAAATTCTCAAAGTTAATTTGTTTTTATATTTCTTTCTATTTATTTATATAGTACATTCAATAACGTTTCAGATATTTGCAAAGATTATTTACTTTCCAGATGAAGCAGCAATCTGACAAAGTCCTATAATGTCAAATGGTATCTTTAAACACAAAGAGGAGGAACGCTTCTTTCAAATAAGCACGCCAATGTAAGGCATTTAATTCAAAATTCATTAAAATACAAGGAATGTATTCCTTTTAAAAAGAAAAACAACTGAAAAGCAATCTTTATGCCATGAATTCTTCTTTACTTTGCTGAATTAATGATTTAGTCAATTATGTTGAAATATTAATTCAGAATTATATCTCAACATTTCAGAGATAAAGTATCAAATATTGGCAATCACCTCTACTTTGTGTTCTTGGTACATTTATGTTAATTGGAGTCAACTATAGACTACAAATTTCAGAGCTCTGATGTCGAATCAAATGCTTCATGTAGTACGGAAATCAGTAGATATTACATTATAATTGCATTTACTTATTTTTCGTGTTTACTCCTAATCAAAAATCGCTATATCACAAAGTTATTTAAAGCTGTCCTCTGCTGCAGGAAAGTAAATAAACAAAACCATTGTGCAGTATTTGTTATTTTGTGGAACAATTCTTACTTTTTCTGTGCTTATATAACGTATAAAGTAATAATTATCCTTGGTGTAAGACAATATTGCACGATAATGTATAAATTAGTAATAATATTATGAATTTTAAATGATAATGTTATACATTCGCGACCAAAAGTATAATACAAATCAGCCAGATAAAATAAGAACTTCCTTCCACGATAATGTGGTTAAGGATATATTTTTTCTATAAGCTCTAACAGATGATCGCTACCATACTCGAAATCAACAACACTTAACCTGCACCTGTTGTGTTAACAACCAGGTCAAGTTGGCTCTATAACATTAGCATCTTGTATAAAATGTACTCACAATAAACATTGAGAGTGATGTTGTAACTGACTCCTGCTGAACATGTCCATAACCCCTCATCTGTTGTCCTGTTGACGGATGACATGGTTACTTCTGTTTTGTTATTATCAGCGGTGTATACATAGCCACGTTTAGGATCCATTGGCGGTAGACATTCCTTGTTATTGCAGGATGACATATATCTTGTTTTGTGGGACCAAGTTCTTGCTATTCCAGTTGAATGGCATGATATCTTAACCTCTTGGTTATTTTCTGGTATGTCTGGACTTATGGTGATTTCACCTGAAGAGTAAAATATTTTCGTGCATCTTTACCTTACAACATATGTTCGTAGCAGAAATATATTATATGACAATAATTCTGAGTAGATATATTGATACCATATTGCAATCAGTAATCATTTTCCCTAATGTGAATAATGTAAAGCTTATATATATATATATATATATATATATATATATATATATATATATATATATATATATATATATATATATATATATATTTGTAAGTAAATTAAAAAAATTAAACGGATAAACCTAGTAAATCAGAACAAATGGAACCTCTTAGATTACTCACCATTCAAATGTAACATTTTGTTCTGTCCGGTACATGCATGATCTCTTCACAGAATTTGTTGAATGAACGGCAGACCCATTCTTAAATTTTATGTCGATGCAAAAATGAATATATTTTGTTCAGTTTAAACTTATAAGTAATAAACAACTGGAAATAGCTATGTCTATTTAACTGGTCTATTTATTCAAATAGATTGTATTATAAATATCATAACACATTTTATTAGACTTTCACTACAGCATTTACAAGTTTCCGAATAATTAGTTGTTTTACTATATCACACTTTGATAATATATTATTATATAATATAAATATCGGAAGAAAATGTCGATTTAATGAAATGTCTTAAAAAGTCATTTTTCAAATGATATGATTCAACTTATTCCATACACTTTTCCAGCATTCATGACTGTTTTTGTCAAGGCATGACATGCGTGTGTTCTGTAGCACAAAGACGAAAATTCCTATAAAACGACATGCAGTTTTGCTTATTACACTTTCATGTAGAATTTATTTTTCTCGCTCAAACATTAAAGCAGAGTTACAGTTTAAAGCATAAGAACACACATCAAATTAAACAATCGGACCTAAGGATCCAACAATATGAATATGAACGTCTATTATTTGCTTACAAGCTCACGTATGAAATTATTTCATATTGTATAAGAAAATAAAGTCTGTAGGATTGTTACAAGCTCAGCCGAAGAAACTGTCACATTTCTCATAAATACGAAATAATGGCGCTTATTTATGCTGTCAGATATTGTATTTATATCAGCTCACGTACCAAGTGATATGAAACTCTATAAACATCATTTGCTTACTAATTTTCTTATACGGATGGCAGATAACCTCGACATAGTGCACATATATTATTCATACTTATACGATCGTACCAGTAACGACAGTTTTCATGTGTGATTTTATGTAACGTCTGCTCTACTCAAACATGGGAATTTCCATTACTGCTTGAGTACAATGATTTTTCGTGTTTAAAAATTCTATTTTTGTCTTACTTGGTATAAAACTTCGGTACATAGTAATTGATTATGCACTAATAATGATAATGCACGGTATGCTGAGCGCAAACATTTCCCAGGGCACATATGAAACATGTTGAATCCATAGGTTCAAGTGCGTCTTTCCTTTTCCGGCAAGCATCTGTAAATATCATGGTTCATGTGATCTTTGTGTAACAAAGCTTGTTCAAGATATCGTTTATTTAATACACACACAAAGTTTTACTAACAAATCTGTATCTGGTAGAATCTAGCGCAATCATCAATTAAGTCTCATTATTAAACAAACGCTTCCTTAATTTGAAAACAAAAATTGTCAGCTAATCATCGGTCTGATTTATTTCAACAGAAGCACAGATTACACAATTCACAAAATAAATATTAAAACATTTTAATTTATGTTTGTAGTTCAATCTGAGTAACGTTGTCCGAACCCCTTTCCTTCCTGCATAGGTTGCAGACTAATTATCGCATGTCTAACGAATTATTTTACGGTTTGTATGTAGCAGATAAGTCACCTTTATTTATAGCATTACGTCACGAAGCGGCCATTATTTGGCTGTCTAACAACGCTCCCATTTAAGTGTAACCTTAATCACATCATCGCACGCCTTAATCTTTATCAATGATGTCTTGAGAAGCTTTATAATAAATTAATTTTGTGTTGTATTGAGTATCACAATCAGACATCATTGCTATCTATTTTCGAATAAATAATAATAGCGGAAGGTTTAAACATAGCAGCATTTCTATGAAATGTTCGAATATCCCTACACTCGCATCTGAGGTGGATTTCGGTCAGTGCAAAAAAAAACATTCGAGAAGTTCTGAATGATACAAAGAAACAATAAACGTCATATCAGTGATGTAATAATGAACTGATTACATAATTTAGGGCTCCATGGTAAACGTTATTTTACAGCAGCGAATTCAAGCCCTAATTTATTAGAATGAAAACAACATTGTTATCAAAATATGTTATATTATTTAAATGTCTTCTATTTTTGCGTTACTGTATATGGACCAATCAGTTAAATTGAGTTACGAATCGGCTTGATGTTTATGAGTGTAATTGCATGTAGTTTTCCTTCCATTCTGATTATGTATTATATGTTTTCTTTTACTTTTAAAGTCATGTCAACCTACATGAAGCCTATTCATCGGCAAGCTTAATAACTACTTTGAGAAATGTGCAAAACTAAAATAGCAAAATAAAAGAGACAATTTTTCGCTTGAAAATCATGAAAAGATTCCTTAGTAGCATTTAAGACGAATTTGTACACTTCCGTTCTTTCGAGGGACTGCCTCATTATGTTTGAAATATTTAATTTTCGCACTTTATGTTTTCATACCTGACGCAACTCGGCCAACTACAAGAAGCAAACTAGTATGCAACTGAAGGACGGTTGTAATAACACACATTGTGGTCTGAAAAAGAAATAAAAAGTAAACTAATTTTTAAACGAAATCAGACGTATATTCAAGTGTTTAAATTTATAACACCGATAACTTGAACCCTTTGTTTGTAAAACACGTATGCCCTGTTTCAAAGTTCAGTCCTCCACACCGAAGCATGAGCTTCTTAGGTAGATTCCTGAGGGTAATGACCCGCCTGTGACAATGCCAGTAAGTACATCTTTGGTTACCGGGTAAGGAGTTCAATAGTTTTCAAATCTGACCTATGGTTAAGTCCCTGAGTGTAGAGCTGAATCGCAGGGTCAGTGTTAACTGCATCTAAACGTCTTTGCATGTCGATTAAGTGCATTTGTGGCAAAAGGGTTGGAATCTATTGTTTCCAAATTATGAAACATTGTGCTAAGTTCCGGCGTGTAGGAATGGACCCTGGGTTCCATGCAACTTGCATGTATAAATATGTCTTTCATGTTCATTAAGTAATAAGACAGTAATAAAAGTGGGAATATCCATAGTTTTAATGTTACGACGAAGGGTTCAAGTTTCTCGGGTTGGGAAAGACCAGGAGGAATCATCTAAATGTCCCAGTCTGATATATGTTGACCTGTGGGCCATGTATCACATATGTTGATTCTCAAGCGTGTGAGAGATACAACTCGCAAGTTATTTGACATTTATATAAAGTAACCATTACGACCAAGCTCCATCCAAAGAAAGTGATCAAAGTTCTAAAAGTGTTAACACATCATAACACACGTAAGTACGTACGTACATATGTATGCATTTATGTACGGATGGACAGTATCGGTATATCTTCGTGCTTCTTTGAAAACGAACAAGGAATAATAAAAAGAAAGAAAAACAACAACAATACTCAAATTATATTTTGTCAGTTTGTTCCTGTTATTCCTCGATATTGAACATGTCACTCAATAAATGAACTTGTGCAGCAGTTTTAAACGCCATAACATAGTTAAAATTTAAGGAGTGTATCTTTGGTAACAGTCTTGCACGGGAATACAGACATTTGTTTTGAACAGTTCTGAATGAGAAATCCATGAATAAAACTATGAGTTTGCATCCAATTTAAAATATAATAAAATAAAATAAAGTTTTCTTTGCTGTCACAAAAATATATGTTATACAAATGATAAATGCAGACATGCGGAACGTCCAAGAACTTCATCATAAAAATGGATGTTTGAATTTTGAAACCTGATCTTTATGAAGCATCGACAGGAATTAAAATCCATGGGAAAGACTAAATCACTACTATGATAATATTGTTAAGCAATAACTTAGACTAAACGTATTAAAAATTCAGTCCAGGTTATATAGCATTTTGTGCAGATAGTTGCATTTGAATTAAATGACCGGATTTATTTAGAGCAATAACCTTCTCAGGATGGGCCGAATCACGTGTGTGCTTGTCATCGTATACCAAAGTCAAGAGACTGAATACAAGAAAGATTTTTCTTTCTGTTTACACGTTGATGCTGCTTCCTTTTCACGCAAGGTAATTCTTTACTGGTCAATATATATCCAGACAAAAATCTGAGAAAAATATTATTTATCACGGACTACAATAAGATTCCAAAATGGCTAACCAAATTATTGTAGTGAAATCTAGAAAATGACTTATACTCATGGCCCAGTGTCAATGCGTCACAATGGATCATAATTTCATATGCATATGCATTAGGGCTGTTTGAAGGAGTTAAAACGGTTTTGCTTAACGTAATGCAGTCTCCAAAGTCTCTAGGAAACACTGAGTGCATAAAGTGGATATTAGGTTGTGACCAAGATCTTTTAGTCAAATAAAATCTGAGTGACCGACCTTGATTTGAAGATGTTTATGTTCTGTGACTCTGATCTTAATGTCCTGTCAGTCCCTCATCTCATCTTCTCATCACTTTAGCAGCTTTATTTTTAATTAAATTCATTCATTATTGGCTTGCATAGTGCGTCAATATCTCAGCTGAATTGATTGTTTGATTGATGACTTAAAATTCACGTTGCCTGCCGAGATGCCCGCTGCTGAAAAATACTATCTCTCTTTTGGTCTCAATTCTGATAAATTTGTTAGACATGTGTGCTTTCCCGCCATTATCCAGTGTAAATGTGTCTTCATGTCGTCTATTAGTTCGGTTATCCAAGGCGTCTTTCTATATGGCAAGATACATTTTGAATCTAGCCCATAATTCTATCAATGTTTACAATCCATCGCACGTAACGTATCATAGGGGCAATTACAGTTCGTAGCAGGCGTTGTTTGCCTCGTCTTTGTAGGACTACAATAGCTGTCGATGAGTAAGTTTAACAACCGATGTCATGTTTAGTTTCTTGTCGTAGAAAAATCATCCATCAAAGGCGTTGCAAATGACAGACAAAACTGCACATACTTCAAATATATGTTTTTTTCTGTTTTCTGCTTCGCATACAAATAACTAAACGATAATATAAGAAAATTTCAAGATGGAAGAATCTATGTCTAGGCTATGTCTAGGTAAGTATGTGAAAACATGATTTGTTTTCAAGTCAATAAATGATTACATTGGGGCACTTAAATGAATATTTCTGTCATTTATGTATACATGTTCATTGCAATCAATGCACAGTAATACACTGTTTCATGCTGTCAATAGTTCTTTTATAAACTTTTGATATAAAATGCATCAAACAAAAAGCTTGGAGATTTACTTCAAAAAATCATTTTTTTTCAAAGAAATAATGAAGGTGTACTTGTGGTAATTATATTCGGGTTAAATAAACATTATTTTTCATAATTAACCTATTTATAAAAAATGAGATGCTTCTTTATTTCTTCTTATTTTGTGAATGTAAAGCTTTGTAATATGAAATTCTGTGTTTTATATGACACAAACGTAGCTAATTTCTAGTATCGCAGGATGACGATATTGAAAACAATCTAGATTCTTCGTCTTGTCTAAAGCGAGAGTTCCAAATAACTTTACTAGATTACAACTTTAATTTAAGACATACCTTTCTTAGCTACTCTTGTATGTTATCCGGTGCTTTTACCTTCCAAACAATCTCGTGTCTTGCAGCAAAGAAGAATCTGATTCTACACCGATTCCCTCACGAAAGTTCCACTGGGGACTCTGTTTCTACCACATGTTATCATACTGAAGAGTGATTTATTTAACAGATTTCTTCCCTAATCCTTTAGTTGAGGCGGGATTATTACAATATACAAATTAACTTCCCGGTTGTATACTAAAATGAGACAAATGAAGCCCAGAGATGCAGCAATTTCCACTTGATAATATCTGAAATGATACACATTTCAAGTTCCTGTCTTGTCTCCGCTTTATACAACTATCTTTCTAGAGAAACGTATATAATAAGCAACTACCTTTGTATACATAGGGACTGGAATAGACAGATTTAAAGCAATCAGTGCCGTCCCGGAAGTGGCATATTTGGTTCATCAAAAATATGACCAATTGTCACCGTATTTGGACGGACCTGTGGTAGCGGTCAGACCACAAGTAGAATCCCCGTTTAAATGCATGAGATATTGTCATGTAAGGGAAGGGAATCTACTGTCGCTGAATTCAATGGGAAATTTTATCGCATGGCGTCGTTTATTTATCATTCAGTGATCAAGGTTTATGTGCGAACCCATTCAAACTAAAAGACTATCGACAGAAATCTTTTCCAAGTGTCATGAAGACACTATTGGAAATCCTTACCATATTCGTACATCCTATGCCACAGGTATCACATTACAAGAGTGGCGTTGGTCTGGGGCATTTCAGATCCCCTGGCAAATCCGTTAATCTGAATGCCGTTTTTGCCATTGAATTAAATTAGTTTTTTTTTTTTTTTATAATATTGATTGCATCAAGAATTAAGCTCTTCGAAAATCTTGCCGGAATGATAGCCTTGTTTTCATTTCATCCAGGATTTAGCAGCATTTATTCCTAAATCATGTGGTGTATTTGTATAGAAACTGGTAAAATAAACAATTACGAATATGGAATTGGCATTAACTGTTTTAAGTATGTTTGACAGAAAGTCTAAATCATATCTAACATGACATGGTATGAATTTGACAACAGGTACTTGAATAATGTCAATAAGATTACTTATTCGATGCATTGGACATTCTAGTCCTTAAACAACTTGTCTATATTTATGAATGCTTTGGTCTCTCTATCATTCTGAAGGAATTGTTTAATGCTCGATAGCTTCAATGTTATATACTCCGACGAATTGTTTGTACGTCTGTCAGTGTGTCAGGATATTGTTCAATTAGTCATTTTATCTGTCGCATCGTTTTTTTAATCAAAGTTGTCCTGTATTTCTGTATAATAACTTTGTTGTTTCCAGGTTGTTCTTAGACCTTTTCTTTATAGTAATCCAGTTCCATGATAACTACTGATTCTCCTTTATGCGCTTTAATTTGTAATTTCTCTCAGCTTCTGTAAGTCTTAAAGAACATTTTCTTTTGTCCGAGATATCTTTACCCAGAACAATCCAGGCTGGGTAAAGCGCACGAAGACATCAGGCTGATACATAATATATGTATAACTAATTATAAATACATAAATATATAAATTAGAGGGATCGTTTACCTATTTATAACTAATTTTGACATAGTTTAATGGAACAAATGCTAGTTTAAAATTAGTCTGATACAATTAAGAACTCTTTGAACGATTGTAAAGTATACCATGACAAATAGTTGGTATTGAGAAGTTGAAGAAAAATAAATTATTCGTTCGGAGCGACAAATTAACCTATATTTGTCTCAACATACAGACAATGGCAGTGTTCAGGCATATACATTCATGCTGGTGGCGATCAGCAGGAACAGGACCGATTTTTACCTGTATAGTGCATGCGATCTGTGTGTTATCTTCGCTACTAGTAAGGGAAATGTACATACCAGTTATGTTTTGCAAACATATGGTACAATATTCATCATAATTATTTGTTACCAGGTACGAAAATATCTTCATATCCTTCTGATTATGGCTAAACGCTAATATATATATATATATATATATATATATATATATATATATATATATATATATATATATATATATATATATATATATATTTTCACCGACACATGTGCTAGGTTTATTTACTTCTCTACAAATGCGCCCGGGACAACCAAGCACTCACATACGTTACATTCGGCTGAAGTATCTTCATATCTTCTTTGCACCAGACCTTTGCTACAGTGCAATTTACAGATGCGTAATTAAGAAAACGCCCATATCTTTATATAATGTATGGTAAGATAGGTTGTTTTCTCTCTGTATTTGCGAGGAATCTTCATAAATCCTGAATTTTATGGCATTTGTCCCTGTGAGATTTAATATGTGGAAGAAAAGTCAGTGTACGGTCGAAAATAAGCCTAAAAATTTGGTCCCCTCTACAACAGGAATAAGAGAAGCACCAAAATAGAGCTTTTGGTCATCATGAATTCTATGTAATCGGCAGAAGTGCATACAATTGAATGTCAACTACATATAAGCTTAAATAGGATTCACAAATGGACAGAATAAAACGGCTTCAAATTTTAGAAATCGAAAACTTTTATTACCGGTTGCCTGATAAAGCCTCAAATTAAACTGCAGAAATTACAGCCATACTAAGCTTTAAATTACATTGAAACCTCTTAAAAAGTAACTCGTATTATCTTGTCGGACTCCCTTTCCACATTAAAAACCTTGGAAAAACTTTAATCTGACAACCCGTTAACATCCCAAATATTACAGAAATATGATTTGCTAATACAATCTGGAAAAACGTTATCTGTACTGTCAGCTGCCTAGTCACACTGGTATAAAGGGTAATGAAAGAGCAGATCAAGCAGCCAAAGCTGCCCTGCAAGTCACCCGTTTCCGAAAGGAAGATTCAATATACTGACTTCAAATATTATACAAATCAGCATGTTCATCTTATTTGGAAAAATATGTGGAACGAAAACTCCACAAATAAACTTCAGAACAATGAAGAAACTTTTGATGATGTACCACACGAGAAAATCTTGGGAATTTTGAGCGAATGTGGTTTACATGACGAATTTTTGATTATATGTTGTAAAGATTTACACTTGTTAACCTTATCTGTTATTTTATATGCATTTTACGGAAATTTAACATCTTTATGTGTAGTATTTTATCTTGTCGTATTTCATGTTTACATTTATTTGGAAGGGTTTATCTTTCTAAATTTTATGTAATTCAAGTTTACATTTACAAACTTTACTTTTAGTTGGCACTAA
Source organism: Margaritifera margaritifera (assembly GCA_029931535.1). Lineage (NCBI taxonomy): Eukaryota > Metazoa > Mollusca > Bivalvia > Unionida > Margaritiferidae > Margaritifera > Margaritifera margaritifera. Next base: position 655,690 of record JAQPZY010001212.1, on the reverse strand, counting down.
ATAAGCACTAATGTGTTGAGGTGCTGTAAAACGCTACGACATACATAATATCTAGTTTTAATTGTCCAAATTCAATTACAATACAGTCCCTTTAAACCTTACATGAGTGTGATGGCTGGCCGTGTTTACCACAGCCTAAGACTTAAACGTCGTTCATTAGAATGCGGAATATATAAACCTATAATCAAGGAAAAACGTCACTGCAGATGAACGATAAATATGTCGCGGTAATTTTAATGTATGTATCATCATGTCTTTGGATATATATATATATATATATATAATATATATATATATATATATTATATATATATATATATAGATAGATAGAGAGAGAGAGAGAGAGAGAGAGAGAGAGAGAGAGAGAGAGAGAGAGAGAGAGAGAAAGAGAGAGAATTACAAATATACACCAAAGAGAGCGGAAAGTGCTATCTTTGGATCCTACAGGAGAATGCTTGATAACATTAGCAGAAGTGTTTTAAATACGAATAAGTAATATTATCATACAGGTTAGAGAATGTTTTAATTCGTACCAGGATCCGCGGGTTACGGCACCCATCGCCTTGCCTGCAAGCACCAACCCCTATATTTGTAATTCTCTATAATAACTTCTATCTATTTTGATTTCTGTAGTAGGAATCCAGATAGACTGTGTACTTAGATGAGAATTAATTACTAGGTAGACATGAAACACACACTGGAACAGATTAATTACGGTTACTGTAGTAGGTTTATCTGTGAGACAAAGAGCGTGAAACTGCCCCAAGGGTACGCGAGGTTAAAACAACACTTGACTCGCGCGCCGACACAGATTAGGGCTGACAGTAAGCTAATCTGAAGTATTTGCACCATAAAAAAGTGTCAGAAATTTTTAAAAATTAAATACCAATTGCGTACGGGTGAAAAACTGGTTACTGGCTTTAATTTTGATAATACTGCAATGGGAAGGTTAGATTTGTTCATTTTGAGTTGTAATATCCAGTATTGTTCCTTACGTATGCGTTCTGTGTCGGTCCACACCAAGTTTTATTCAATGGGTAGCATCTCAAGGGACTCAAATGAGTGTGCAGTTGAGGTGTAGAATGGTGACTTTCCCGTTGATTTTGTTGCGAATGTGGCTTTTATGAAAATCTGAAATCAACGGTTTCACCAACGCATCGAGTGGCACATATCTTGCATGTTAGAAGATAGATTGCATTCCTGGCTCGACATCCTAACTTTGATTGATTGTGTAGCTAACTCCTGTTGTCGAACTTCTGAAAAATTCGGTATCTGGCATATGCTTGCAAATTATGCAACGCTTGTCTTTGCAGCAGTACGTGCCTGAATCTGTGGTCTTGTTTGAAGTTATCTTGGCACGTACTAGATGGTCACAGAGATTTTTAGGTCTACGGAACGCAACCATAGGAACGTCTTTAAATATACCCTTCAGATGTTCGGACAATTCAATATGGTGCCAATGCTTCCGAATGATCTATTGTAGGTTCGGGGCATCGCGGTGGAAAGTTAGCCCAAAGTGGGCACGCTTGTTGGTTTTCTTGGTGTTATATTTAAGGAGAGCTCCTCTATCGATGAGTCTAGTTTGGTTAATAGCCTCGTCAATGTAGCTCCTTTTGCATCCTCTCCTTCTAAGCGTCCACTTGAGCTCTCCGAGTGTCTTTTCAAAGGTGACAGGATTAGAGCATATGCGTTTGGCACGAACTCACATACCGTAAGGGAAATTTTGTATTACGTGCTGGGAGTACCAGCTGGTTAGGAGTCGATACTGGTTCGAGTCAGTAGGTTTAGAATACAGATCAGTTTCTATGTTCCCCTCAAGAAGGGTAGATTGAGTATCTAAAAAGATACTGGGCCTTTTTGATGACTCCGACGTAAATTTAATTATAAGATGGAACTTATTGGCGAATAAAAAAAAATATTTTGAAAATGTCTCCCGTTTCGATCTATTTCGAGTCTATGTCGTCAATGAATCTACACCAGCAATAAATATATAAGATCTAGGCGATAGTTCCCGCTACTCTCGCATGCTTGGAACGAATTATTTGATTATATTGGTGTAATTATATATCAAATTTCTTTTATATAAATATGTATCCTGGCATATAATGTGGGATCCAGGGATAGGCGCTTTCCTTGCTTTTGTCAATAGAAATCCTGTGGATTTGTGCATATAGATGAGTGTTCAATTACGTTTGCCTAGCGAGTGAGTCCTCATGCACCTTAAGTCCTTACCTTCGACCTTGTTCCATCCTTTCTTGGGGATGACCGAAGAGCCATGTGGGTTTGAGTGCTAGTGGCTGAGAGCTAATCGATAGTTACTGTTGCTCGCGGCATGAGTTCGATTCCTGCTTGGCACGAATTATAACTCTCTAGCCTGTTAGAATATATTGGTGTAATTACATATAACATTTCTTTCACATAATCATGTATTCTAATATATAACGTGGGATCCAGGGATAGGCGCTTTCCACTATGTTTGGCATATAGGTGTAAATTTATAATTATAATTTAATGTACACTATTTGCATTGCTCAATAAAAATCCATTGGGTTTGTGCAAATAACATAGTGTAAAATTCCGTTTACCTAGCGAATGGGTTCTCATGCAGCTCGAATCTGTCGTTCGACCTTGTTCTATCCGTTTTTTAGGGATGAGCGCATGGCCGTGTGGGTTTGAGCGCTGGTACGTGATAGCTAAGCGATAGTTGCCGTATCTTGCGGCATGGGTTCGATTCCGTCTTGGAACGAATTGTAACTCTCTAGCCTGTGTCTAAGAATGCACAAATTAAGAAAGCTGTTTTTTAAAAAACTTTTTATAACTTTTAATGAAAAATTAGCTTAAACATCGTATGCTCCTTCCGAAAATCACATAAGGTAACATGGACAAATACATTTGTTCCACATTGAAACACTGTCCTCGTCTCAAAAACATTTCAGGAACGATACATTTTGTATACATTTACTATAAGTCTATAATAATTATGAAGGATAATCCATAATGTTTAAATACTCTGTAAAATTCATTTAAAAAAAAAAAACTTCCTCTGCCAAATTCTTCTCCTAGTTTCTTCAACGTAGGTGTCGTACTCTATAATCAGACTAATTGTATCATGTAAGGATAGTTCAAACATATGACGCTTAACTGGTCGTACCTTCGTTCTGAGATCTTGACGTGTGAGTGAATACAAATGACAGTCATGGCTTTTTAAATTTATGCATGTGATGATTTTTCTCCTTTGAAAATAATTTGAGTGAATCTGACTTTTCGAATACTGTTTTGTCGGTCTCCGTCGGCACAGTATCAAAAGCGAGGCTCCATGGCTTGTTAATAAGGCTGGGGTATTTAATTAAAAACACAAACAGAATACGTTATGTGGATCATTTATGCAAACGAATAGCATCAATAACAATAAGATAATAAGCAGATAAACATAATCTTTCTTAAATTATATATCTACAGGTGATTAGTTATGAATAAATATACCTTAAAACTGGCTCTTTTGTGCTACAAATACTTCGGATTACTCCATTGTCGGACCTAATCTATGTCAGTGCGCGTGTCATGTATTATTTTAACCTTGACATTTTCTTATAGATAAACCTACTACCATGTATACTAACCTTAAATAATCGAGTCAAGCGAGTGTTAGTAATTTAACAACTAAAATATATTTCCAAGTTTGAAGTGAGTTTCTTTTTTTTTTTTCTTTGTTAATGTTTTTAGTGTAAAATTAAAATTTGGGATCGAAATTTGTGTCGGTTTTCTGAGGAGGATGGTTCCGGTTTACTGGAGGAAACAAATGATGACATTAAAGAAGCAAACATTCGGACACCCCAAAAATCTTGAGGGGATTCCGGTATAATACCGAGGGTTTGGTTTTTAAGGGTTTATATATATATATATATATATATATATATATATATATATATATATATATATATATATATATATGTTTCGCATTTATTATATGGTTCTTCAGGCACAAAATGTTTTTGAAAGAAACGGATGACATCTATATATGTATAAACAATTACGTCATTGACATAACGTCATAAATGATATGCTTTATCATAAAAATATCAAATGTATAACGGGATCAGAAAGATACACGAGTCTCTCATGAAAACTGATAGTGAAATTATAATGTAGAGACAAACAGTCATACATAAAACAACATATTTCTATAACTAATATATATATATATATATATATATATATATATACATGCATACATACACACACATATATACATATACATATACATATACACATACAATTTTATATAATGCCTTAGTATTCAGGCCATTGGGATACAAAGTATCTAAATATATAGTAAAGACTGTTTATTACGTTTTGGGATTGTGTGGTCCGCCTGAGAAAATTAGCTCAGTTATAACGTTTGTATCACCTGAAGAGCCGTAGCCAAATAAACAATGGCGGTCAGTGCTAAAAAAATCCGATAACCGGACGCAAGGGGCACCTCTAATTTCCGATCGGGCCCCTCCTGTATTCTAAGTGAAGTGCTCATCGGACTTGTCAAAAAAATATCTAATTTGCCTGAGAAAACTTCAAACGCTGATGAAATGCGACATTTTATTTTCAAGTTGTTGATAGACTAGTAAATTATAAATATGTATCCCCATGTATGCCTCCTACCCCACTGAAGATCGTTTACCCACCAAACTTCTATCGAAAGCTGTAAACTTTGCGTACAAAGCGAAGTATGTAACCTATGAATGGAGAACAGATTGCCTGGGGTACCTATAATTAGTGCTCACTTGGCTTTAATATACATGCGATTCAACCTGCAGTAGGACAAAAATACCGTTTTTAAGGCCGTTTCAAGTTAAAGTTTCATGAATAATAATTGAGCTGTCCCTGACTCACGCTTTCACTTGTGTAATGCAACACTGACGGTTTCACATAAAAAGTGATTTTTTATGATTTACACGGTGATATATCTACATGTATGTTGATTCTTTCATCAGGTGGTAAAACTTACTGATTTATAATTTTTTTACATCATGGACATGGACAAGTTCATAAACATTTTGAAAAATAAACAAATTTAGATATAACATTTCTCGGTTATCAAGTTCTTAAATCCCAGTCCCCTCTGAAACGTTATAAACAATCTTTACTATATATATATATATATATATATATATATATATATATATATATATATATATATATATATATATATATATATATATATATATATAATATTATCATACAACTAGAGTTAGAGAATTTTAATTCGTACTTTACGGAGAATCGAACACGGATCCGCGGGTTACGGCACCCATCGCCTTGCCTGTAAGCACCAACCCCTATATTATGTTAATGTTATCAAGCATTCTCCGGTAGGATCCAGGGATAACACTTTCGGCTCTGTTTGGTGTATATTTGTAATTCTCTCTCTCTCTCTCTCTCTCTCTCTATATATATATATATATATATATATATATATATATATATATATATATATCCTCTTAAACCAGCTGTTATGGGCCAGCGATACTGAAAGAGACAAAGTCCTCGTAAGTACTGAGTGAGACTGATTCACGTTCTTTGTTTCTCCAAAGGAATCTCACAGTTATTCACACAGTTGATTCTAATAACAATAGGTGCATTGTGAGCAAAAACATATTAAATTTCTGCACAATCCTCTGTAAGAATGCCCTTTGCGTGAACAAATTTCCCATCGTTGATCCGCTGATTCATAATGAAACAGCACATTGTGGCATGTTTCAGTTTCAGCTTCCCTGTTAGTCAATGAAGACGTAGATGCACTACATAATAATGAGTAATACACCCTCATCCCCCTCTACAATTCTTACACGTGCACCTGTTTTTATTACATGCTGCAATAAAGGTCTTTTAGAACCAAAGGGATGTTCTTGTTGTTTTGATGGTGGATCTTGGAGCTCAATTGTATGTTAAGGCCGGCAATGTCTATGAGCAGCTCAAGAATAAGAAAAGCGCTATATTATGAAAAGTAGCGTTGAGGTGAGGAATACTGATAGTTATCATGTTTGTGGTATACGAAAGCAGTAGTAGCAACAAGAGTAGCATTAGTTGTAGTAGCAGGTGCAACAGCAATAACAATGGTAGTAGTTGTGGTATATGAAACTAATAGTAAAAGTAGCAACATCAACAGTAGCAGCAGAAGTAAGATCAGCAAATGTAGTACTAGCATCAGATACATGATTATCAATGGTAGCAGTAGTGGTAATAGTAGCATAAGTAGGAAATACTGGACTGATAACAAAGCTTATTATTACATGCTTGTCATATGTTACTAACACTTAGTCACACATAATATACTTCAGACACAAACTTGAAAAGGGCCAGTAGTGAGTCACGTACACATGCATCTCTGTGCAGCTAAATATTACTACATATAATGAAATGTATTAATTTAATCTGCCTGCCGTTTTTGCATACAATATTGTACCCCAACTTTTTTATGTGCACAGATAAAAAACAAACATCCACACACAGACTGACATACTAGTGGATGTGTATGTTATTTGGATGTAAAACTACTGAAGATAACTCGAAGGTATAGAACGATCTTGGTTACTGGAACGTTTGGGTGATAGTCGCTTCAGAACTCTTCTATAGTCTGTAGACAGATTCACTAGTAGCTACCTACACACTGAATGGTAACAAACCTCGGTTCTGGACCACTTAACTTGTTTTATCCAGTTTAAACCGGTTTACAAGTTTCATCCGGTTCAAGAAGGCTTAATAAATTTTGAATTTAAAAGTGACTATCAGCCACTTTATTTTTTATGCCACCGTCATCATAACCTCCAAATTTGTATGGAAAACAACGGCCACTGACCGTGACAATTTTATTTAAAAAAAAAAAAAAAAAAAAAATTTGCTCCTACTAGTCCACTGCTTTTAACAAATTTACTAAAACAAACCTGGCTGATTGGTCCTTGATATTTTGCTAAAAAAAATGTCCGAGCTGAGCCACTGATCCTCCAAATTGTATGAAGACACATGGGGCACAATTCCTCAAAACTTTACTAAAACCCCTGATCCACTAGCCCTCAAAATTTAAGAACCCTCCCCCCCCCCCCAACGAACAAACAAAGGGACACTGGTCTTCAAGATTTTACTAAAGACTTAAGCCACTGGTTCTCAAAATTGTATGATAAAACCTGGACATTCACATTTTATGAAAGATAAAGTTAGGAATAATTATACAGCAAGCAGGTCAGGACTATTAAATAAGAATGACAAAATTCTTGCACCTACTTTCCCACCTATAACTAATATACGTGATAATATAAAAGATATAGACCATGAAACAAATAAACAAACATTTGTTAGTATGCCTATGGTTGTAGGAGCTGACATAATTTACTTTTTAAAGTAGATTAGCTCCCTAGTCAATAGATTAGTTAATCGTTTACTCTTGCTACAAATAAACCTTTTAATACAATTGCAGGGAACAAGCTAATTAAAGCAAGCATTAACTAATTGAAATTATCAGCTACTAAAGAAATAAATTTTCCAGCTAATATCAAAGCCAACATATTACACAATTAATTATACAGAGCAATGCTGCTGCTCATCTAGCTAAGTTAAACAAATAGCCGGAAACATTTTTCATACCATTTTAAATTTATCAATGAATGAATGACGCTACCGCCACCGTTGCTACCGTCACTACCGCTACCACTTCCTACTGTTAATCCTTTAACAACATTTACTATGGTTTGACGAAGAGTTGTTGCTATAATACTATATCTGTACAAACAGTAGTAATTGGCACACCGTTTTTGTTTGAACAGCTGTTTTAAACCTTCAACTAATGGTAAATATTATCTAATATTTAGTTTAATTTGTTGATAATTTATCTCAAATTATTTTCAATATATCTAATATGGATTCAAAAAAAATCAAAGAAACATATGAAAGTTTAATAAATGCTTGATCAGCTCAGATGTCAAAGTCAATGCCAGATTATTAATACAAGGAATAGTATCTTTGATGAGTAAATTTCTTCTACTTGATAACCTAAATTAATTACAGAAGGAGTTAAAAGAAGACTACTTAGCAAGAAACTTAATTCGACTCTTTAGAAAGTTCTTATCTTTTAATCTTGGATTACCAATTTCAACATTAGGTGCTTGCTTAACAGCTTTAAGCGCATTAATTTTACAAAGGAATATGAAAACCAGGATGCAATTTATAGTACCACAGAAGCGATCTTAGCGAAGCAGTCCCATCCAGACCCGCTAGTTCTATAAATTAGTATCAATCAAAACTACTACATTAATTCTATATACGCCAAACAAGAACAGTATTTAAGGTATATATACTACAATACTAAATGTCCAGTTGTTTTTGTAAATATTAATCACTTGTGGAGGCAAATTAAACAGGATAGCGAACCAAGGGGACGAGTAAAGAGGATAGCAAAACAAGGACAAAGACCGATAAAATAATTTAAAGTTAAAGATAAAACAGTTGACTTAGACATTGCACACGCATGCCAAAAAAAAGATTTCAATACATAATTGGTTATGTTAATCGGGCATATGAACAATTTCATGCAGACGTAACTTTTAATAATTCTTATAGATGTATTTTGATAGTGATAGATGTTTTCCCAAAATACGCCTGGCCTAAGAAAGCAAAAACAAATAAAGGAGATGCATACAAGCACTTTTATAGAAATATATATATACAGAGAAAACCAGAACAAAATACAGTTTGATGAAGGAAATGAATTGTATCACCTATTGGAGATAGAAATTATTGGAGAATGAAAACAAGGAATAATTTTCCACTCACTCAGACAAAAAAGCGTAAGCGGTGGAAAGATTTACTCGAACTGTTAAGACTTGAATGTGGAAGTATTTTTCTAAAAATGAAACCAGAAAATGGGTAGATATATTACAAAACATACAAGACCAGTTAGAAGAACAGAAAGATAAAAAGACAGTCACGTATATATGGTAATAACACTTGAAAAAAAGAAACTAGACCAAGATAATTATTGTGTGATATAGGATATATGAAAATTATATCAATCCAATTTAAGAACAAATGCAAGACATAAATAACACAAAAACTGAAACGATAAGAAAAATCCAATTCTTTAAAAGAAGTGTTTGAATTTATTTTATTCCGAATACGAATTACAGGAGCACAAAAGATTATGAAACCAAACATGTAACACAATAGACATAATACCAGAAGATGATTCTGTCGTTAAAACTCAAAACTAGCTAAAGCAACTAGATATTTTTTTTTGTCCTATATTGTGATTTTAAAAGTAATATTGAGCCAAATTTTTTCGATCAATTGCAGAAACTGCTTAAGAAGAACTAAGACCGTGAAAAGCCAATAAAATGAAATTCACAAATAAAGATAAAATCATAACATTTCAACCAATATCAAATCAAATCAAATGAAATCACTTTATTTGATATAGCTCGATCTAGAATAAGAATCTTCAGAGGCGCTGTACAATGACGATAAAACGATTATACACACAGACAGGCATACACACCTATAACCATGCATATAAAATTTAAATCAAATATATAAAAGCATAGGATACGACATATTGGCATTATTATTAAAATAAAGTATATAAAAGCTAACGGCATATTGACATTAGTAAAATGATATAGCACGACGATGTTTAATTATTTTCCTAGAATTTATCAAACATAAATGTTTTAAGTTTAGATTTGAATTAATCTGAGTTTGGTGATGATTTTATATGGTTTGGAAGTTCATTCCACCATAATGATGCCACTGCACTATATTAACGATTTGCAAATGTTTTTCTTTTTGTAATTGGTATCTTTAGACGTTTTGACTGTGTCATCCGACCGAAGACCTTCTCTCTGCCTTACATATAGCTCAACCATGTTTCTGAGTTACTGTGGTGATTGACCATTCAGACTTTAAACACAAGAGTGAGGACTTTATGTTTTATCCTTAGCTCGATGGACAACCAATCTAGTTGTTTGAGGCATTCATATGAATTATTACTCGAATTCAGCACTCGTTGTAGCTTTTGGAGATGATACGCTGGCAAACCAATCAACATGGAGTTATCATAGTCTAGGTGTGAAATAACTAGTCCTTGAATCAAACTTTCACAAGCCTTTTTTGTAATAAGATTTCGAATGCTTTTGATTCCTTGAATATTCCATATTGCTGTTTTGCATTTAATCGTTACGTGATGTTTAAAGCTGAGAGATTTGTCTAAATATGCTCCGAGATATCTGATTTGATTTGCTCTTTGCACATGTTCGTCATTCACAATAATTTTTGAAGTCACGCATTTTTGGAGTTGTTGCTTAGAGCCAAATAGAATAAATTATGTTTTAGATGAATTCATTTTTAGCCTGTTGCTATCCATCCATATTTAGACATGAACTGCACATGATTCAAGTTCTTGAACCAATATCTGTGAAATAAGTCTTGCCGTTGACGAAGAAACCATAAAGTAAGACTTCATGATCACATAAGTGCAAAATATAGAGGTCCTGCATATCTAAAGTGTAACTTAATTGATACGTATCCAAAGATATTGCAATGTTTATTCATAATTTATCTGGATACGATTCTCATCTGATTATCCAAGACTTAGTAAAATAACAATCCAAATCATCAAGTATCAATAATGATGAAAAATATATTTCGTTTGGTAAACAAATGTTATGGGTCAATCATTAGATCAACTTGCTACAAGTCTGCATATATTCACGATTACAATTACATGGATTAATTTTGAAAGATTTAATAAAACTACCACCAATCGAGAAATGTTATTCAAAATTAATCGAAGCAGGAATTCGCGCAGCGGATTACAAATATATTAAAGATGTTATGAAACATTTCAAAACCAAATTCTCTTGGTGATCTTCACAATTACTACGTAAAGAAAGATAATTTAATGGTATCTAATATCTTTAAAGATTTTATTATGAATAGTTATAAACTAGATCAAGCACATTATTTTACTGCTCCCTGACTTAGCTCTTCATGTTACTTTGAAAATAGGTCAGGTAGAATTAGAATTACTAACATATTAAGCTATGTTTTTAATGATTTAGTCTGGAATCAGAGGAGGAATATCTATGATACCTAATATATACTCGAAATCAAATCATGCGTGTTATGTCACTGAGAAGAATAAAATAAGAAATGATAGTTATTATGACAAAACTTAGCCAAAGGGTTTGTCATAGACTAAGACGAGAAAAGATATTTATATAGCTGGGTTATGTTCCATTCAATCTCCGTTGGGCACTTTAAATGTGCAGAAGAGTAACTGGAAAAAAGAATGGTAGAACATTTAATGCCTTGTAGTGATGATACAAAATGGGTGACATTCTAGTAGTAAATTTAGAGGTACCAACATATTTATACGGCTATTTTAAAGATTATCCTTTAGCAGAGAAAAGCTAATTCTCAGTGAGAATTATTTATCTTCAATGCAAAAGAAATTGGTGGAACATAAAAAGGTAGAAAACCTTCAGTACCAAATTATTATTCACGTTAAAGACAAATCGTAATTTTAAGTTGCATCTTCAGTTAGGAATAAAAGTAAAAAGATTCATAAAGCAGTTATATCCTATCAATAGCCGTGGTTAAAAGTGTACATATAACTTAATATATATTTAAGACAAAAAGCAACTAATGATTTCGACGAGGATTTTCTTAAGTTAATGAATAACTATGCATTCGGAGAACAGATGTAAATTTACGAAAGATAACTAATGTGAAAATCTTTACTAATGAAAACAAATATGTTCAACCTCAAAAAGGATATTTAATTTGCAAGAAGAACAATAACATGAAGATACGATATTAATTAGTTTAAATAACAATAAAATAAAATTAGCAAAATCAACTTATGCTGACTTCACAACGGTAGAAGTAAGTAAGTTGCTTTTTTACGACATTTACTGCAACAAAATGAAGTTATTAATGGCTGATACAGATTCCATGTGTTTTAGTGTTGAAACAGACAGCTTTTATAATGACATAAAATAGAATATATAGTTTAACACAATTGATTTCAAAAGTTATAACATATATGGAATGCATGTAGCTAACGGGAAAGTTGCTTGATTGTTCAAAGATAAGATGAATATCATACCAATACAAGAATTGTGTGTTCTTAGAAGTAAATTGTATCCTTTAGACCTAAAACAGGAGAAAAATATATGCAACGGTATTAAGAAATATGTTGTTACAAAGAATTTAAATTTACATATGTATAAAGATTGTTCATTTAACCAAGCTGCAAATCAATTAAGACAAATCACCAAGAGATGAATTAAATCGGATGATACCATCAAGAGATATACAATGTCACGATAAATAAGGTTGGTATTTGATCATATGATGATAAACGTTATTTGGTTTAGAAGATGAATACTTTACATTATGGCTACCCTGTTAACTGTCTAGTTAATTCATCCATGGGAGTCTAGTTAGTTAATTTGCTTCTACGTTGTGATCAAACGTATATCTGCCTCATTAAACTTTTATTTCTTTTGTTTTCTTTTAAACTTTTGAACAATTCAATCTTGTGTACACCATTTTCATTACAATAAATATCATGGACATTTTATCTTTATGAGTTAAAGACTACTCTAAATCTAACATTTTCACGAAGATCTATTATGTTGCAATTGCAATTATATTACTATCATCCATATATATATATATATATATATATATATATATATATATATATATATATATATATATATATATATATATATATATATATTCTAGATTTCTTAAGTTGTTGCTTTCTTTTGACGTCATTTAAATTCGCACTATCGTCTTTAAAAATACAATGTTTGTTTCCTGCAATACACAAATGAGTCAGTCTAGCCATTTGTCAAATATATTACCAAGATCTATTAGAATTACATTGTTGTCTCTTAAAGCCATTTTCTGCTATAAGGCTTATTTTACATAAATGTTTGACAGACAATTACAATGAAATAAAAAAAGTTTCATATTCTGTTTCAATAGAATCTGGTGCAGACTTTATGCTTTCGGAATTTGCAACACTACACACAATAATATCATGAGTTGTTGTAGGTACATTTATTATCTAGTAAGCAGGACGTTATTTTATCAAGATTAGCCGCCTATGGAAGATGATATATTTTAATTGGTTGCTCTAAATTCTCTCTTGTGCAACAGAAGAAAAATAAATATACATTTTGTGTACATCTAAGATTGTTTTCTGTTTATTTGTAGGTATATTCCTTGTTTCACATTTGTTAATGTATGTCCTGTTCCAGGCAATTTATTATCACGTGCGCTTCTTAAATCAAGCTATAAACAATGGTGATCAGTATACAAAGTTTTGACGCTATTGCTACTAATTTGTTGCCCATGAAGTATATATTCCGCTGCGTTTTTAAATTGTCGATCATATGTATACCCCTGTGGATAAAATATGCTAAGTAATCCTTCCACAGTAATCATTATTTTTCATTGCTGAATTTAAATAATTTTCACCATCAGTTTTCCCTTTTGCACATTAGTAAGACTCCTTTTAGACTCATTCTTGGTGAATAAAGTATTACATTTCTGAAGATTATATTAACAGCTATATCAAAATTTGTATTCCTTGTGATATAATTATACAAGAAAGAAATATAATTTTTGTACTTACCGCTTACAGAATTAGCCATTAGATTAATTACCTAATCGGATCAAACTGGAGACAGATAGTCTCCAGTTCATCATTTTGGTTTGTACTCTTTATTACTTCATATGACATTTCCTGTGTAATTAGGAGTCTCAAATCCTGAGGAAGAACGGAAGGATACAAGGGACTATGATTTGTCAATATATGAAAGTCTATTGGAATTCTACATTGCTTTGAGCATACATTAAGCTGAAAAATAGTTTTTTTACCCGAGTTTTGTGCGTTAGCCATTCCTCGCCATTTAATGTCTCTGCTTTTCGTGCATTATGCCTTGCTCCATTGCATTTGTTGTCACAGATGTTTATAGCTATAAATCTCTAAACGTCCTGAAAATGTTGTTATAATTCAACTTAAAAATATGTCACTACCGTAACAAATGCTTATCTTCCAAGATCGTTTATAACTGAATTAAGTGGATCTCCTCTAACATTTAGATCAATAGATACGAAATAAAGAAGGTTCTATTAAAACGTTTAGCCCTAACCTAGGTACTACAACTTGTAAATATTGCTTAGGTTTTATACTACTTGGAGTATGCGTATTACAAGGTTGTATTGGATCAAGATGATTAACATCCTGCGGTGTTTTCTCCAATTTGCGAGGCGTTATATATTATTCACGTATTGCATTCATACTTATTTAATTCAATAATTAAAAACGTTAGCTTTCTTCTTCATTTCTTTAATAGCATTATAGGGTCTGATTTTGTTCTTCATCAGTTCTATTAGAATCAAATAACTTGAAAAGATAATTCTTGCTGTGAATGCTAAGCCATTAGTAATTGCCCCCGATTATTACTGCTACTGTTGCCATTTAATGACAGCAAATTTGTATACTCCCACTTTTGAATGTACATCGTGCAATTAAGATGCTTATTTCATCTTTATATTTGACCCCAATCAACCACATGTTGTTCTCTTCAAAATAAGGTATATGTTTTCTTTCACTCTATACATATTAGACTATACTGCATTTAAATCGCAGGAGTAGCTAGCATCAGTAAAAAGAGATAAAATCTTGTGGGTTCTAAATACAAGTCAATGGAAATTGTTAACAAACCTGATTGCAATACTTTTTCCATAAAATGCTTTATGAAAAAAAACATGTTCAACAAAACGTGATATTCAAACCTACAATTTTTAACTAAAGCATCTGGTGAAAATTCAAATAAAAAAAATTATAAATAGTCATTATTGTTTACCTTCATTGCTTCTCCTTTAATACAAATATTAGTATTCAATGAACTTACAGCTAATGAAGCTCACTCGATGTGTTTTAATTCATATTGTAATACGCTTCCGTTTGGATTTTCATTGAATGTATTTAACTTGTAATAATATTATCAATTTCAGTAGTCATTTTTCCCATTTCTGTGCTTAAGTTAGTTAATGTCTCTAATAGTTTAACATTTTTTTTAATCTCATTTGCCAATATTTTTGCTTTTAAATTTAGTTCTTCATCTGCATATGTTTAACTTTATGTTAGAAATTTTCGCTTTTGTCAGTAAATAGCTTGTTTGAGTCTTTGATTTTGTTTTGTTTGCATCTATCATTTTAGTTATTTATGTCACACTCTGATTAACAAGGTATACTTTAGCATCAGCTTGTTCTCGCCATGTTTTGATATCTTTAAAAAGTTTTAAAATTATTAACCTCCACTGTCTTACCGATTTGCCTATCACAACGTCTTTGTACAAACCTATTAGTAGCTACATCAGTTAATGTAGACGTTCACTTAAATTTATCATACGATTGTTGCTCATTTTTAGTTCACGAATTATTGAAGTAACCAGTTCGTTTAACTTATCATCTTTCTCATAGTATTTAAAACTTAAACACTAGGACCTTTTAAAGATATTGCCGTGAGGTTAAGTAAAATTCTGTCATTTATTAAATATGTAAAAGGCAACATAATTTGCATTCGCTGAACTTACCTACTGTGCGCTAGCTTGGCAAACTACGCCATAGCAAATTAATTTACCTTTGCGAGCCTAAAGATGTATGTAAAATTTAACTCCATGATAATAATATAATTTTCAACTAGTCTAACTGAAAAAATATTGTTTTTTTCTAACATATATGCTTTTCAATCTTTTATTCTATAAAAGCTTAAATTTTTAAGTAGTTGACATTAGTCTCAATACAAATTCTTTATTCGTATATACTACATGTGAATAACGTCTATTTTTTACCATTATTACAATAGAAAATATTAAATCTTTTTATATTCGAGACTTAAGTACAAAACAATTGAACATAACCCTGATTTATTTATTTTAGCAACATAATAGTCTACATAATGTATACGGCTCAAATTTTTATCCAGCAAAACGTTATGGAGCATACTCAAATCCATAAGTAGTAATTACTGTTGGTGGTGTTGTGTAGTCAGAGAATATATCCAAAACTAATTCATTTTTCAAATATAGAAGAAACTTTTATCTGCCTGTAATTAACCAAAAATATGACCTTTTGGGTGTATAAATAAAATCAACAAGTAATATATTTCCAGGTAGTTCATCGCCAGTTTTATCTAACCTTGTTTTATGATAATCCAACCGTTATTATGATCATTCAACCTTTTATTAACATCATCAATTAAAATATTCTTTACTCTTTTATCTATGTTTAATTTAGTCGAATGATTTATCTACTTCTGCTTTAGCTGTACCAATTCTTTCTCAAAATCCTAAAGTCTTTTCATCTATGTCATTAGTGATGTTTGTTTAAATTTCATTTGATTCTTTATTAATTTCGTCTGTTTCTGTTGCTTCTTTTCTTTCTATATCATTTATACCTATTCTGAATCGTTTTAACTTTTCATTTCATTCGTAAATACTTCCTTGGACCACAACAATATTACTTAGAAGTTCTTTATATATATTTACTTTACTATCTGTTAGAATCTATTCGCTTTTTTCTATTCCAGCAGGTATGTCATTTTTTACTAAGTCCTGTTTCTTTAAACCTTTCAATATTTTGCTTAAATCTGGAATAGAGAAACTGTCTTTATAGATTAAGTCGTATTTTCACTCACACTAGCCTTATTATAAAAGTCCACTATCTTTCTATTGATTTCTTTGAAGTAAATTTAAATGTACTAGCAGCAGTTACCCTATCTTACAACCTTTTCACAACAGTTTTAAAGTCCTCAGCTAACATTTTAATGTCTTCATCATTCTGTTACTTCTCTCAGTTTAATTATTTCTCCAACTGTTGAAGTTGTGATTGTAATGTATTGTAATTTTCTATAGACTTCTTTGTTTTTGCTCCACGTCACTACCTAAGGCTGACATTTCAGTATTTATCCTTTGTTCAGGTGCTTGCAAGTATTGCTGTATATTCTCTATAAGTCTTATGTGTGCTTGCGCTCTAACAGTTTGTAGAGCTTGTAAAGCAGTTGATACAGTAATTAATTTATTGAGAAATAAACCCTGAGTATCTGAAATCATTTGCTCTGTTTGGTAACTTTTCATCCTTTTGGTCACGATGAGTCACATAAAGCTACATTACTATATACACGCACAGAATTGTCTCGACTACTGATTGCATCCGTCGAATGTTTACCCACCTATGCGTAACAAGAATGTTTGCTAGCCTACGCAGTAATAAGACCGCTATATTACTTCCAGATGAAATGATCTTTACTAGATTTGAACGTTGTACTTAAACCCACTTGAGTTTCTAGAACGAAGATTTGAGGATCTTGCAAGTTTAATTGTGATAATCGTTGGACTATTGCACGAGAACAACACACAAGTTATTATTATTATTATTATTATTATTATTATTATTGTTATTTTGTTGTCGATATTATTATTGAATCAGCTACCTTTTATGTCTATGTATTCAAACTTATGAGAACGTGGGAATGAACGATACTGGCATGCACGTCTTCACTGGCTAATACGAGAGGTGATACTACTGTTTGATTCCTACTTTAACTATCCTGTAAAACATATTTAAACATTGCAGAGGACGTAAAAACAATAAAAACGGTGGATTGGGTGCTAAATATATATATATATATATATATATATATATATATATATATATATATATATATATATATATATATATATATATATATTCTAGTTCATGTTAGAAGGTGGGGAACCGTAATATTTACCCTATTATCTATGTTAACCTGTGGTTCTAATTTTCATTTAGTCTCTGCTGCTTTCATGGTATAAGTCCATTTTCCTGAAGCCTTCCGTTGTGTATTTTGTATGTCCCCTGCTTAACATGTTCATGGCACAGAAAGCATCAGTGCGCAGAACAGAGGATATTTGACCTGGACCATGACGATATGACCAAAAATGTATAAAGATACACACACTCTAGTGGTAATGTACAAGTGAATCAAGTCTCATCCCTTAATATCACAAGTCTTCAAAGTTAACGAGCAAGGGAAAGTGTGAAGAATAACGTAAAGCACAAGACCGTGATCTTGACCTTGAAGTTTGGACCCTGAACGTGATTTGCAACGCATCTTCTTGTGATGATTCCAAAATTTTCAATGAATTAAAAGTTTTGAAGCTGGAACGAAAGTACGATGAACGGACTGACAGAACGAAAGACCAATTCAATGTCGCCTGCTTTTCCTGGAATGGTAGAGTACAACACTGACAAAGTTAATACTTTTATTAAGAATTATCTTTCATGTCAACAAATATTCATGATCAGGGGTTTAATGTAGAACACCATGAATTACTTCGACTTGGTTTTTTTTCAAAGAATAAAAAGTCTAACTTATTTTGAGTGCACAACAAGTAGTCCATATGTTGCAAACATATATTTGCATGATATGTTCTTTGATCGGGAGATTACAAGAAGCCTCGAAGGATTTAACCATCTATTAATATATTGCTTACCACTTAACCAGTACCAAGCACAGGACAATGAATGTGCTAAGTGAGCATGCTTTTACTGAACCGGAAAAAGAAAATATTTTGAAATAAATTGCAGTTATATGAATTGGTATTGACAATTGGTTGAAATCACATGATTCACTATTGGTTCACCATAACAGATTAAACCATCGTTTTAATCAGTGGCAGATATTTGAGATACGTTTGAATTAACAGTGTCATTTCGCATACTTTAGATGTTTATGCCCCGTAAAGTCGAACGGGTTTATCTGTACATTGTGTCGTTTGCCATGTTGTTGGCATTCCATTACGAGTTCGAGCTGAAAAGGGAATTAACAATATTAATGTTGTTCGTTTTGTCATTGCCATGAAAGGTTCGTAACAGAATTGAGCGTCCACAATCAGCGCAAGGAGCGATTAGCGGCCGAGACAAATAGAGTATTGTCTAGCTACTACAAAAAGTCTTCGGGTTTATGAAATAATAATTCTTTGCAGCTGGGATGAAACAGATATTTGTGATATCCATTTTGTTTTCCTTCCCCGAATTCAGCGCCCCTCAAACGGGTTCCACAGTTAATTGAACTATCATGGACTGAATCAATGCGTCATCAATCTCCTCTTGCTATTTGGATGCAAAGTGTCCTCCTAAACTCAGCCAATTTAGGGGATGATGCTATTGATGCACCGAAATTTGGTGTAGACCATATTGGAGAGATTTATAATGAAAATAATATACAGGCACCAGATGTGAATATATTTTTACCCACAGATGCATTAAACCACATGCAGGTCCTGTGTAATCCTTTGTCTGTTGATGGTAATAGTGGCATAAACTATTTTGTGCTTTAAAAAGTATGGTTACACAATTGTTGACTTTATCATGAACACATTCGAACAAGCAGCTTGTTCTTTCTTCTGAAAATGAAGTTATAAACATTTCTTAGCGTTGCGATCAAATATTTTGTTTGTTTCCATTTTTAGATCATGATCAATGCTGAAAATGTGCTTCAGCAAATGCCTTGTGGTGGTATACTTACGTTCATATGACATGGATGCCCCAACCAAACTGATGCAATCAAAGGCAATGTTCAATATTATCAGCGAAAAACAGCGGCCATAATTCCTTCAAAATTCGCTGTAGAGTGTTGACAATTGAGTTTTACATAGTTCTAATTAAAAATCAAATATGGAACTTTCAGTATAAACTTATTTTTGAATCTTCAATACCTGAAAACTGAAAACGTAGTTATCCTTGTTATTATAAATTTATACCGCACCGTCTACAAATAATTGGGTTTGAAAGTATGATTCTCACAAAAGTTGCGCATGTATTACTTTCACCTGATATATATGCGGAAATGACATATTACCAGAACAAAGAACTCGGTAATGTAGAAATTATAACTAATTAGCTATACGTTATGAAATGAACAGTGAACGAATAATCCTACGTGAACTTTTCTAAAAATATTTTATAATGCAGGGAAATTCTGTGAGTGGTTCTGATTAGACTGGAATTCAAAGTTGTAACAAATCGCAAGAACATTGTAAATGTTCACCGTGACCCGTGACAACGTTTTGGATGGTAGGTTTCATGCATTTGGAAGCAAACGTTTTGACTGAGGGTGTAAGTTTGATGTCAAGTTTTCAGGTGAGGATGGCACTGAGTATGGTGGCCCTCGACGATAATGTATGCGCAGAACCCTTAGAGCAATTAACAAATTAGCAATATTTAGTGGTATTGGCAACGCAAAAATAAGTATCATTCATTATAACTATAGTCTCATTTAAATGCAGTTTATACTGACACTGGCCACCATTCAGTTCTGCACTGACCCAGATATTCAGAAGTAGTTTTTGTTTCAATTTGAACTGGTTTATGTAACGGTGAAGTTAAAAATCAGCATTGAGAGGAATCAAACCAACATAGGCATTTTGTTCAAAACTATGTTGGTGATTGTTAGGACTTTCCTTTCTATTTTAATCCTGTACCTTAATCAAACGCGTAAAGACTCATCAGCAATCAAATAATATGGTTAATACAATATGTATTACAGCAAAATAATATCCACATGTTCAACGTAACATTCAAATACAATGCAGGAAACCAATCATTATACAATGAAGATAAGCAATATAAATAACATTTAAACTATCTTGCAATAAGTTTGCCATAGGAAATCGTTATAAAGTATTGTCAGTTTGTGTCACCGATGCAGTTCTAGAGTAAAATCTTAGGTGCTTAAAATAGGGTTTCTTCATACTTGGGATGAAGCATTATGAACCTAAGATCATTCTGCAACAGGTGTTTGCTTTCCATAGATCTTTGGTTACAGTCATATAGAAAATTTGCATTCAGGTTTTTGGCACTGTGTCTTCTGCAGAAACTTCAAAAGGTCCAAAACACTGCAGCAAGGATCATTCTTAGAGCACCAAGAACGGATCATACCACCCCACTTCTTCACAAACTCCACTGGCTACCTGTTCGCAGTAGAATCAAGCACAAAATCGCTTCTCTGTGTTATACTTCGTTGACTGCTTCTGGTCCGAAATACCTCTCCGATCTCACCCACGTGTACACGCCTGCTAGAAGATTGCGCTCATCGTCTGACACTCGTAAACTTAGTATTCCCAAGGTTAAAACTAAGTTATATGGACAACCTTCATTTGCAAAATAGGGCCAAGCTACTTGGAATGAACTGCCTCTTGATCTCAGACACAAAGAGACCACGATCACATTCAAGAGAGCTCTCAAGACACATCTTTTCCATCAGCAAGAATAAATTTGTAATTTACCATTGGCCATTAGTGTTAGATTGAAACTGTATTGCAAATTCATGTTTCATGTTGTTTTGTGTGTAATAATTCATTTGTCTTTGATATTGTTTGTGAGATATTTTCATGTTTGTATATGTTGTCTGTGTGCAAACTGGTTTTTTTAATGCCTTTATGTGTTAACGTTATGTTGTAAAGCGCTTAGAGCTTTTTAAAAGAATAAGCGCTCTATTAAGTCATCATTATTATTATTATTATTATTATTATTATTATTATTATTATTATCACCTTTAATCGGTTTGCCAGAAATGTCGCTTGATACTTCCATAATCTGTGGATACAGTCTTTTTTTCACTGATATAAGCATTAAAATACGATATGTACTTTTCATGAGCCTTTGTCACACACTAATTTGATTTTTAGGGACTTAGATATGACTGAATAGACGGAATATCTGAAGGACTTAGGTGTGACTAAATAGACGGAATGTCTGAAGACATATTTAACGGCTATGTTTTACATCCCGGTGAAAACTTAACATGAAGTTATGACCTAATTGAAATTTTAGTCAATATATTATAAAACTCTCTTTGCGTAGAAAAACAATGATGCGTTTCTTTTTGTTTACATTCTACTATATGCTCTGTGTAGCAAATTTACAAAAGATAAATCCATATCAGAATACCAACATAGAGCAATAGAAGTAACATTTCACACGATGGTTTTATTCAGGAATCGTCCTAAAGGACTTTTATAAGCAACAGTTATTTACCCTCGATTTCTCGAAACCGACAATAAGAATTTCGCCTAAACATGTCCTACTATTCGAGCAGATCACAAAATAGAAAATACCAAAAAGGGGTTGAAAACAAAATCCTCTAAGTAGCGGTCCAGTTGCTGCAAAATGTTGATAGACTCGATCCACTGCGTACATATTCACATAGCCGTTACCCATAAAGGCCGTAATATTTCTCGGTATCCTCTCGATATATTTTGTATATAAATCTGAAGATAAAACATATCCCTTGTTATAAAATCTCAAAGACGGGTCTAGGTCAAAATTATTTGAGCATGGCATGTTAGGGACCATATGTGGCTGCATGATTTAATCCTCTTACAGCCTGAGTTATACGCCCGATATACTTTGTCACGGAATTGTATAAATCCCTTTTATTAAATACATGTACTCGGGTTTCGTTCTCAGTATAACAACGATACCCGAGAGTGAGCTATGTATATTGTACCATATTTCGAAACAGTGAGTTCAGTTCACCCCATGCCGCACGTGCGAAGTGTTTTCGATGGGAAAAACCGAATGCATCGTCTGTGTATAAATGCCTCACCGTAAGATTAAATCTTTACATTACGGAACGTCTTGTCAGTGAGCAGTCTACTTAAGGACTTGCACGCCTTCAGCTGTAGAGGTATGTACATTATTTATTAATTTATGGTGTATGTAGCTTCGGCTTGCGTAGTACAATGCAAATATTCTCTATTCTTGTTTGTATATTCTCTATTCTTGTTTGTATATTTTCTATTCTTAATAAGACCTTTATATCAGCAATGTAAAGTGGCATTTTTAGGAAACGTTTAGTACCATAAGATTCTTATCAGACACGTGTAGGTTCATTTTTGAACTTGTTCATTGCTTTGTAATGTCGTGCCGATAATGTAATTTGTATAACTTACCGTATATGACGTCATTACGTGTTATCGTATATGCCCGTGTCAATCATACTACACGGTGTTAGATTTATTTTCAGCTGTAGAGTTGAAGAGCTGTAGTAATCGGAGTCGACGAGGTCCCAGCTATAGAGGGGACAGTAGAAGTCGACTATAGCAGCGGTAAAAGCTAACCACAGCAGCCGTGGAGCTGAATGAACAGTGGGGTGCTTCGATACCAGGTGATCGGGCGTTGCTGACCCATTGGTGGGCGTGGATCGCTTGATTGACCAGTGCGACTAGCAGCCAAGTATGCTAGTGATGGAGTGTTTGTGAGTCGCTCCATATATGTAATCTCTTAGCCGTGGGCTAATTTTGGGTTTTTTGTGATACCCAGTGGTTTGGGAGTGCAAGATATTTGGCAGGATATCTATCCCATTTGTTCGCGCTACATTTTATTATTTGAATAAAGTGCCTCATGTTTCATTGTTTGAGGTTGTACATTTTTGCTATATGAGTAAAAATACATCATTTTACTATCTGAGTAAAACATATCATTCTTTTGTCGTATGAGATGAATCATTAGCCTTTTTCTATGCATTGTGTATTTATTTATTTGTATTCATATTTGTGTTACCGTATTAGGTTCGTGCTGATTATGTTAATTAGTCCAATATTTGGACCCAATACACGCACTTATTAATCATAACCTTTCTTCCCATTCAAGTCATTCATCAATAAATATTGCATTTTTATCACCATCAACAGTGTTCTGTTATAAATCCGAAATCCAACCCGGTTATCTTGTTACATACTTACCCACTTATTTATCAAAATCGGCTAGACGAATTTTCTATAAACTGTTGCTAATGTTGGATTAGACCTCTAACTACAAAATGTGAAACACAGATTGAAAATAAATTCTCTAAGTTGGGGTTCACGTATTACAAAATTTGGATATAATCGGTCCACACTTATATCTGTTTAATATTGGCGGTATCCGACCCTCTGTTTCTCTCACGAACTCCCTCCATACTTCTTTGGGAGTCAAACATAACCCTAAGTATACATTATGAAAGAACGTCCAATGTCAAAATCATTTTAGGGGTGGATTGTAGATCCATATATGCACTTAAGAGATAATCTCCTTGTGTGCCTTGTTATACCTGCCGTTTACTTAGTTCCCTATTTCTTGCAATCGGCTCGACGGCTAGTTTTTTTTCTTCAAACTTTTGCTACTCTTGGAACAGATCCCTTACTAGAAACTGCGAACGTAGCGTTGAAATCAAAATCCTCTTAGTCGGGGTTCAGATTGTAAATATGTTGATAGAATCGATCCACACTGTACCTGCTTTTCATACTCGCTACCCATAAGTTGCCCCTATTTTTTATTCACTGATTCCTCTCAACCAAATTCATCAAGACTTCTTTTGTGGGACAAAAATATCCCTGGAGATAGAGTCTCAGAGAAGGAATCATCTCAAAGTTCTTTAAGGAGGGCATGTTAAGGCTCATATGTATACGTAAGATTGAATTCCCTTACGGACTATGTTTTACCCATCAACCCCCATCCCCACCCCCATATCTTTAGCCCCTTATTTCTCGAAATGGGCTCGACGAATTTTATTTTAACTTTTGCTACTCCTGGAACAGATCCCTAACTAGAAACTTTGAAAGAGGCGTTGAAATCAAAATCGTCTAAGTAGGGGTTCGCGCAGTCCAAACAATGGATATACATGGTTCAGAGTGTATAGGCTTAATACTGTCATTGTCCATAAGGACCTTCCTATTTCTCCTATTGCTCTCGACCAATTTCGTCAGTACTTCTTTTGGGTTCGAACATATCCCTAGGTACAAATTATCGAAATCCTCTAAGAAGGGGGTCAGATAGTACACAATGTTGATAGAACTGATCCACATTGTACCTGCTTTTCATATCCAGAAATTCGTCAAGACTTCCTTTTGTGGCTCGAAAATATACCTAGAGGTAAAATCTCAATTAAGGGTCCATGTCGAGATTCTTTAAGTAGGGGATGTTAGGGCCCACTCAAAGTTCTTTAAGGAGGATATGTTAGGGCCCATATGTATGCGTACGATTTAGTCCCCTTACAGCCTGTATTATGACACTCCCCTCATTTATTTAGCCACCAAATTAACTCAAAAACGGCTCGACAAATTTTTCTTCTAAACTTTTTCTACTGTTGGAACAGATCCCTAACTAGGAACTGTCAACAGGAGTTGAAATCAGAATTCTTTGAGAACGATTTCACACTTTGCAAAATGTGGATATAATCGATCCAGACTGTACCGGTTATATATTGCCGGTATCTATAAGGACCCTCCTAATTCTCTGATTACTTTGGACGAACTTACCAATACTTGTTTTGGGGGTCACACATATCCGTAGGTACAAAATATCAAAGAACAAACTGTGTCAAATTCTTTTTAGAGATGGACTGTAGCGTCAATATATGGACTTGAGAGGTAATGTGTTATGCTATAGCTGCTTTTCCTACTGCTGGAGCAGATCACTAACTATAAACTCTCAAAGAGGCGTTACATTTTTAAAAAAAACTCCTCTAAGTAGAGGTACAGTTGGTGCAAAATGTCGATCCACATTGTAGCTGCTTTTCATACCCGACACCCATAAATTGCCCCTTAGACATAAAATCTCAAGAATGGTTCATCTCGAAGTTTTTTTAAGGAGGGGATGT
The DNA here is from genome assembly GCA_029931535.1 of Margaritifera margaritifera. Classification (NCBI taxonomy): domain Eukaryota; kingdom Metazoa; phylum Mollusca; class Bivalvia; order Unionida; family Margaritiferidae; genus Margaritifera; species Margaritifera margaritifera. The sequence goes on along the minus strand of JAQPZY010001212.1, from coordinate 629,940 downwards.
TAGGGCTCGTGTGTGTGTGTGTGTGTGTGTGTGTGTGTGTGTGTGTGTGTGTGTGTGTGTGTGTGTGTTCTGAAACTGTGACTCTTGAAGAACTGAGGTTTAAGGCCACGCATAATTAGTGATGTGTGTAATTGATTGGTGAAGTCATGCCTAGTAATGGGTAAGTCGGTAGCGATAAGGAAGATTGGACCAGAATCATGCCCTGAAAGTGTAAGTATTTCTCGATGCGTGGATAGGGCATGGGTCATCACCTTGTAACCAAAACATGGTCATCACCTTGTAACCAAAGCATCCCGCTTGATAACTTTCAAGTGGAAGGATCCACCTGATAACTGGAGAGCCAAGTGGAAAGAGACACTTGAGAACTGTAGTCAAGTGGAAAGATGCACCTGTTAACTATAGAGTCGAGTGGAAAATAGATCACCCTATTGCTGTAGAATCGAGAGGAAAGAGCCACTTGATAACTGAAGAGTCAAAGTGCGTGCTATTGAGAAACACTTGGTTTTGGAAATGCACGACTTTGCTTTTGATAAAACAACACGTTTTCTAAATTGCAACTGATCACAACTGTTGTGTGGATTTTGTTTGATCAAACATATTTTAAAAATCATCTGGGACAGATGTGAGAAAAAAAGCAGACTCTAAGTGACGTCACTATCTCTTACGCGTGTTTACCATGAACAGGACCATGTCTTAAGTATGCTTAGCTTAACCTTTGATTAAACAATATCTGCTACAATTCCGAGTTGTATGAAAAGCAACTTCCTCAAAGGCGGAAAATACTATCAAAAGTACACAACTGACGTATGCAGCTAATTAAAAGTCAGACCTGAACAATTGTATTACTGTGGGCAATCTTGATTTGGGGTTCGTAAAGTCAAAAAAGAATTAATTGTACTGAAACAAACTGTTTACATGGATTTACACGTTATATACTACCAATGGGAAGATACATACTGACGATACCAAAAACGTTTCGTTTGGATGCCTCATTTACAGTTCGCTTCTAGACGTTGATAAACATTTATCGTATTTTAATGATGATGGAGTTTTCTAAGTCTCATTGAGACAATCATTACAATTTGGTATGGAAAGTTTCTTGATTTGTTTGGTGTTTTACAGCACAGTAACACACGAGAAAGTTATATCATGCCGGGGAAATAGGAATAAAATATTTGCTCAGGGGCACACCATGGCATCTGACCCACCTGATCCGATAATAGGATTCTAACCTGCACCCACTAGATCGCGAGTGTGGCACCTTATCCAATGAGCCACCTCGGATCATTTTTGTATGGAAAAAGAGAAACTTATTTTTTGCTCCAATTCTGATAGTTAGCCTGCGGCATGTAAGATTCACTAGTAACTACTGCGTAAGTCCACAAGTTCATGCAAACAGACATATTTGCGCGTGAACTTAATTATGAGCCAAGTCTACATAATAACTTTGAAATAACATAAAGTTTTATCATCACGCATTTTTAAGCACTCCGAGAAAAAAAAAAGGGGGGGGGGTGCAGGTGCCTAGTAATACAGCCAACGTTTGTATACCCCTACAACAGAATGTGGTATATAGAATTCACTTTGTCCATCTGTCTATACCTTCATCGGTCAACAGCCTGCTTGGGATGTGATTCTTTCTCATCATCGCCTTTCACAAACAAACTTGTCTTTGTGAATGAAACGTTGGGATAAAGGTGTGTCGGGTACAAAACTGGGATACGGTGTCTTACTATTGAAAATACGTCACACGTCGCTTAAAATCGCTGTCAGGCTATATTTCAACACTGTCTCACCTGCTGCTACCAAATGTACGAATTCGATGTTTGTGCTTGTAAGAGATGATATTGCTTGTGTAAATGAAACAGAACAAGCACGTTGTCTACTACACGGAAATTATATTCTGCCTGTTTCTAGTAGATATCATAAAACAAGGGACAACTCGACACAGAAGTGGCCTACCCCTTGCATTTTATATTGATGCACGTGTCTCATCTACAAGTAACGCGTGGAAATAATAAGACAGTGGGGAGGGATTGGAGAGATTAGAATTGCTAAATTTTATCTGCAGGATTTCGAAAAGCAGTAATGTAATAATAAAGTATATTGATATGTAGATGTTTTAGCATATCTTGTGACGTGGTTTAATCCACACTCATACAAACACACACACACACACACACACACACACACACACACTGCAATTCCCTACGTCCTCCCCCCCCCCCCATCCAGAAAAAGGAAAACATCATAATTTGCTATATATAGTTATTTTACTCCCATACGTATAGTAGATCATCCGCTTTAGTCATCATGTAGCCATATAGCCGGTTGAGTTTAGTGATGTCCACTGTTGTCCGTCTTTTGCCGGTCTCTCTAGCGTCCATTCGTCCGTCTGTTCATTCGACGTCTAAGTGCTAGCATGTAGCTTTTGAATGTGATAATTGTCGTCTCCCTTCAAAGCAAGTCACATATTCGAATAGAATATTTGTAAGTCTTTCTAGAACTATGTGTTGTTCATCTTATTCTGCTTGCGAAGAAAGGACAGACAATAGGAATGAAAACATGGCAAAAACAATATTGTCTGGAGACCTATTCGAGATATTATCAAAGAAAATATTTTCTGAAAACCTATTCTACATAATATAAAAATATAGTCAATTTTGTTCACTTTCTACAGGAAGAATTTATTAAAAATTACTGATGTTTAATAATTATTTAGATAAAAATAGCGAACATACATAATTTCTCTTTTTTTGTTCCACTGTTTGCCAGAACATTAGGAAAATACTTCAAATCCTTACTCTTCGTCTTCGTGTTGAAACTCTTATCTCATTTGCCGCACACGTTATGAAACTCTTATGTCGTGTTCCGGCACATGTTATGAAACTTGTGAGACATGTGCCGGCACACGTTTGGACTTTAGTAAACCGTAAATGATCACCTAGAAAAACATCAAGCAAGTATGAAATTCTTTTAAAGATTTTGCCACCGGTAGATGAATTATCCATTTATGTTTGCTGGGGATTTTGGCAGACAACACACCTAAACCTGAGGTGTATCGCTTGGAAGCAATACGAAAATTATGATAAACTGATGAATGATCGTCGTATATTAAACTTAAAAAAACTTTTGAGATATTAAACAACGATTTTTGTTTTATTGTATTTGTATGGTGTAGACTATATAACACTTTGATTTGTCTTTCCATTCTGTTTGCAATGACATCACAATAAAATATTAAATGAATACAAAAATTTGAAAACCGCGATCACATATTTAAAGATAACAATATGTATTCATCAATAGCTGCTATCTCTCTTAGGGCATTAATAATGTGTTGGTGGCAATACTATGTGTGTTTGTATATAATGCTTTCTTTAGTAGAATGTAGTTACAATGTATTGAGTAACTGGTATAATTTCATACAAAAACACTTATAATACTAATTCATTCTATAATTAACTACATGATTTAGTTTGCATTAATTGTTACCATGACAAACAACAACATCTCAATCTTTTTTATTTTCTTTTTTTTATTTCATGTGATAAAGGCTTGTTATATATGCAAAGAATGATTAAAATATGTTAAATCTTGCTTCATTAGAAGATCACTTACAAACTTCAAATAAAATGAGAAATCCCGCCAACATACTGCCGCAATTATATATATATATATAACTCCTCAGTTCCATACAATTGTAGGTTTGTAGGTTGCAAGCAAAGTTTCATTTCTGTGCGATATTAATTTGTATCGCTCAAATCCATTAATATAACCAAATTAACGATATCTTCGTAAGATTTTCATTACCACGTCCAACATAAATCTATCATATTTATTATTTACAAATTTCTTCTTTCCTTGTTTATAAAATGAAAAGTGCAACAAAATAATAATAATAAAATAATAAAAGCATAATCGTTGTTTGTGCCATTCATGTATATTTACAAAGGAAAACAAATAATATGCATTTGCACATGTTTCATTCGTGTGCATTTGTCCTTGTTACCGTGTACGAACGGTAATACGTGTATTGGTGAATGTCTCATCCTCTGTATACGTGTATGTATGTTCACCTGTGTGCTTGTACAGTGGGTGTGTTTCCGCATGCAAATACAATCTTATGTATAGAAATATGTGCGTGTGTTTCCATGCATACATGTGTATCTGTTCACATGAATGATGTTTTGTACTTAAATATATGCCTATGAAATGCCGTTCTGCCTGTTGTGATGTACATGTATCATTTATTGTTACAGACCGTCTAAAATTAAAATGCACAGTCGACTAAATCTTTAGTGACTTCAGTTATCTTGGAAGCACATACATTTTTAAAGACGGTTGTGTGTGTGTGTGTCTCTGTGTGTGTGTGTGTGTGTGTGTGTGTGTGTGTGTGTGTGTGTGTGTGCCTCTTTCATAGCTATTGGGTAGACTTTTTCTTTCCAATTGAAGATTCAGGGACCCATTTCACTACTAATGTACTAATTTGGTCACAGAATATTGACGAATATGAAAGTGTGGCAAACATTGCGAAATCTTATAACAAACTGGCTGAAATGTAATAAAATATTATTAAACTCTGTTTCCTTTGCGTATTTATTTTACAGAAATGATTTTTCGTGTATGTCATATGGTATCTCAATTCAAGCATTTTACGCTATTATAATTTCCAACATTTTTGGAGAAAAAAAAGATCATTTACAGAATGAGTACTTTAATCCACGACTGTGCTTAAATTCTTAGGATAATGTCATCCAATTTTAGAGCAAAAAACAGCGAAATATATAACCAAGACTGAAATCGTTTTTTTTTTCTAGATGACCTTACGTATCAAAACATGAAACATAATGATTATCCATTGTTATCATTATATATTTCTAGATGGCATTTTAGTGTCATAAGCGAAATAAGTTAATGTGGAACTCATAGCTAAATATCCGTCAATTGGAAAAAAATACCCTTTTTCAGTACGGTCGCTTGCAAACGATGTTTATCATCAATGCTCATAATTTGCCTGTATGCAATACAGGCTAGCAGCTGGTCCGATATAATTCAACAAAACCTTGCTATTTTCATAAGGGTTAGATTTTAAAAGAAAAATTTTTTCCCTGGCTTTCCTCACTGTTTATCCTGGCTATTTTAAAAAGACCTTGTATATCTTAAGGAATTGTTAAAAGAACTTTGAATTCTCTTTAGTTTCGTGTATGATTGATGGGTGTAATTTGTGTTACAGCTTGGCCTTACTTCAGATGTGCATCTATCTAAGAACTGATAGCTTCGCTTGGTCATTTTCACTTTTTGGACTTCAAAGATAAATTGTAATAAAAGACACAATAACGTTTTTTACTTTATATATAGTTTTTAATTCGTTTCATTCGCTCATTGCACTTTTAAAAGGTGGTATTGCCTACTCGGGCAAATTTCGTTTTTCCTGTTTTAATAACTGCTAACTTTAGTGTACTTTGGACTAATTCAGGCTGATTTTTAGAGCACGTGGGAGCGGCCATTTTGGTCAGCTGTGTGTTTACATCACGTACAATTCCACAAGTACAATATGTAAAGAAATTTCAGCCACTGTACATGAAAGTAGCATAGAGGTATGCCAACATTTTTTACATTATGCATGTTGCAAATGCAAACAACTTCGTCTTACACCTGTCACTCTCTCAGAAGTACGTAATATTAGTAGAGCGCCACTATAAAGACCACATAGGTATTATTATTGTATGATTTATTTTTTGTTGTATAGCTTAAACATATAAGTTGCAAGCATCTAAACAGTCCTTTTTAATAATTGTCATGTATTTTTCCACACAACAGTATTGATTAGTAGCAAATTCAAACACAAGCACAGCATCCCCACCTCCATGACAAAAGTGAGCTAATTTTAAAATGCACATTGCATTTTATCAACAATAGCAACCACTGGTATGCTAAGAGACAGGAACATGAAACTTGCCACATTTAATCCTGAGATGTCACTAATACATTTTACAGTTTGAACAGGGATGGAACAGATCAGGTTCACAGAGGTCAACGGTCAAGGGTACAATTTTTATTATTCTTCTAACACTAGTATATGGAAGAAAGCGAATCTGCATTGTCATCATTTGTTTCCTTCATTTTATTACAAATGAATGAAAATAAACGGTTTTGCTATATTTGTCTTTCACTTAATGCAACAGTTTTAAATTTAAGTTGACTTTACTCCTGTGTTCTAAGACTTCTAATTTCCCCATAATTAAGGTCATTGCAAACACAATACTGCCACAATTCATATTGTGTAAGCAAGAGCAAAATAGGCATAATTAGCTTATTTTCATGAATAATGTCAATGTTAATGTATAATTTTGTTGAGAAAAGCATACATGATGATATGTACATAAGAAAAGAAATTGCACGTATTTTCTTATTTGTTTGAATGTGGCGCTCTACAGTTTCGTATTTTGCATGGGGTTAGAGCTTTAAAGAAAAAGAATTTCCCATGCTTTCTTCACTGGTTATACTGGCTATTTAAAAAAGACCTTGTATATCTTAGGAATTCCCTTTATGTTGGCGTATGATTGATGGGTGTAATTTGGATTATAGAGTATACAGTTTGGCCTTATTTCAGATGTGCACCTATCAAAAAACTGCTAGCTTCGCTTGGTCATTTTCATTTCCTGGACTTCAAAGATAAATTTTAAAAAAAAAACGAGACGATAACTGTTATATTATATTATATATTTTTAATTCATTCATTTCACTTTCAGAAAGTAGTATTGCCTACTCGGAAAGTCGGAAAGATTTCATTTTCCCTGTTTTAAAGTTAGTGTACTTTGGACTAATTCAGGTTAATATTATAAGCACGTTGGAGCGGCCATTTTGGTCAGCTGTGTGCTTACATCATGTACAATTTCCACAAGTACAATATGTGAAGAAAATTCAGCCACAGTACATGAAGGTAGCATAGAGGTATGCCAACATTCTCTCTATTATGCAGGTTGCAAATGCAAACACACAACTTCATCTTACACCTGTCATTCTCTCAGAAGTTTGTAATATCTGTAGAACGCCACCATAATCAATGACAACGTATATCGGTTGTAATTCAATACGGCCGCCGATGACGACATTCTGAAAAGGAATTTTACAATGTGTATTTTTAGTACTAATTATAAATGGATATGCAAAGGCAATGACATTATTCTCTCTCTTGCTCGCGCACGCACGATTGAAAATCGGTCACAACCGACATTTATTATGAAACTAGACGTAAAATCTATATGAAGTCACGTACGTTTATTGTTATCAAAGTGAAACGACCACTGTTAACCATCCACTAAATGTGTGTACAGGGACTCAATGGGACCATGCCAACACTCAAACGAGGAGTTGGCACAATTAAATTTCATATCCCTGGAGTGATATATAAAGTTATCGTATCTTCGAGCAACATTTTGCACAATAAGTGAGTTTTCTACACAATTTTGGACTTCAAGGTAACCTTTTTTATCTTTCCGTTTCTTTATTTTCTATTTGTTTTCTTTCTTTCAACATTTTGTCATTTTAATTACTTTAATTAGGTGCAAGGACAAGATACATATAAACTGAACATTTATCGTTTGAATTTTGTCAAATGTGTATAATGTTATCCTTATATAATCCATCACCTTATCTGTTATTAGTTGATTTTAAAATAAAATCGGTCAAATCTATTTTTCCGGAATGTTAATGACTTGAGCAATCGAATACAGTTTTTCAGACATACTTTTCTGGCTGCTCTTGGTGGGCACCTTTTTTCCGTATTACTTAGAATTTCATCGTGCTCACTTTGCACTTATATGGTCACCATGCAAATCCCCTTCCAAACCCTGCAAAGACACGTAGTAGCCCATCCAACTTCTACAACTTTAAGTTCCAGAAACATATAGACGTATGCAACTATTCTAAGACTGGACGCACTACATTCTGTCCTGCCGGCTAGACGTTGTAGACGTATGTTGGACTCCAGTAGATTACATGTCAGTATATTGTAAAATCCATTTGAAGGGACACCTTTACTAAGCAAGTGCTTTCTTATGGACGCAAGTAACTACCATGTCAATATACCGTAAAACCCATTCGAAAGGACACCATTACTAAGCAAGTGCTTTTCTCTTGGACTCAAGTAACTACCATGTCAATATACCGTAAAATCCATTCCAATGGATACCTGTACTAAGCAAGTGCTTGTCTCTTGGACTCAAGTAACTACCATGTCAATATACTGTAAAATCCATTTGAAAGGACACCTTTACTAAGCAAGTGTTTGTCTGTTGGACTCAAGTAACTACCATGTCAATTCACCAGAAAATCCATTCGAATGGATACCTTTAGTACGCAAGTGTCTGTTAAACTCAAGTAACTATCGTGTCAATATACCGTAAAACCCATTCGAAAGGATACCCTTACTAAGCAAGTGCTTGTCTGAAAAAAAGCTAAATGTATTTGGATCCCCTTTCATCCGCTAAATGTACAAAGGAAGTGTTTAAAACTGTATTTGTTTCTATTTACGGTATCAGTAGATTCACAGTGTTCTAGTGACATAACTTAGCGATGAGACGACACTGAAGATATGTGTAGGACTCTCCTCACCCAACTTGATTAATTAAGGAGATAGTTAGCAAATACCCCCGGGCTAATATGCATTACAATCAAATGTAAGACTAGAAGCCTGTGAAAAATATACCATACTGCGAGGTTATGAAAGTAGGTTTCTAAAAACATTCAATCTAGGAACGAGATATGATGCTGATATTATTGGTTGTATTCCAGTATGTTGCTGCCGGTAGGTATGATACAAGTGAGTCTATTTTCTAGGCAAAAAAATCTGAGACTGTGTTAGTTTGGTTTTTAAAAAATATCTTTGGCAAGTTTTCTTTACAAAATTTTCATGAAAATACTTAAGAGATATTCACACGTGAAGCCAAATTTTGATCCTTTCCAGCAGTGTTATTAATATTATAGTGGTTAAGTAGTTTTCTGTCAGTTTAAAAATGACTTTTTTTTTGTATATGGTATATATCAGTTAGCATGCGTGTACATTTACCACTTAAGTCCATAAGAGTCAATTTTACGAGCTTTTAATTTTGCCATTCTTCTGGGTGTTTACACATTAACGAGTCTTATCCAGGCGAAGGTAAAATGGGCATTCACTAATATTTTCTTGCCTGTATTGATATGTATCTTTCCTTTTTAAGTATATGATAACACTAAAATAAATGGACGACATAATGATCACCTTTCATCATCATGCAGTAAGATCCATTGTTGCACTTTGGTCGATCTGTCGGGGGGGGGGGGGGGGGTATGTAGCTCTGTTACTAAATAATGATCAAGATGTAGGGATTTGTTAAATTTAGGGTGACACTGGCAATTTGAGGTGGAATAATGTTTCTTGGGCTAGCCAAAGGTACAACGCTGATTATCGTCATGCATATGGAGAAATAACATTATTGTTTCACTTTTGTCTTAATATGTATTTTTGTATATGTACTGATCCATTCACATGATCAAGATAATATGATCTGCAGACGTAGATTAATTTTGGTAATTTTATAAAAGAAAAGAAAAGAAAAAAAGAATAAAAAAAAACGCTCAATCTTACTTTTCAAATAGGACCCGGTGATGTAAAGAAAATTGTCTCAGGACCACGTACTATCACTGACAATGGGGTTACCCGAAATGAGGTCACCGTATCTTATTTCATCACCGGTAGCGGAAGTGAGGATATCCAGCTGTACCGGATCTACAGTAGCGGGAGAAGAGAGCTAATAGAAGGAGTAACAGGGAACTCTTCTGTACGTACGTACACGTTCTCCAATCTCACCTGTGTAGACATTGGTCTCTATGAATGGGTAGCTGTGTCCACGTCCATTTCTGACGAATTTCCGGAAGTGGTCAGTAAAGAGGATTTCCATTTGCCAGTGGACGGAGAGGAGAGTAGTTTCAAATGTAAGTATGCTTCCAAATCTTGTCTTTATATATGCCAAAGTCATCCGAAAAAACGTATAAGCTTTGTTCGTTATACCTGTATCGAACCTAACACCCTAAATTCAACCACGAAAGCAGGTTATACTATTAGAATATACTCTTAGAGATGCAAGAATCAAGCGTCTGTGGTAGCGAGGACCCTCGTGATCCTATACTGGTACTGCACTTTGGGTCGCAAAAGATGGTATTTAGGGTAGCGATCAGAAAAGTTTGGGAACCACTGGTCCAAGAATTAGTTAGAGCTGCACCTAGCGTTTCAAATTTTCTTCTACAAAAGCAAACAGATTCATATATTTCCTTGTCTGCCATCATGCAACTGTCACAAACAGTAATCAATTGCTGTAGTTGAAGAGAAAGCCATTGCATATTTTATTCTTTTTCAAAATATATTCCATCTTTGTAGATTTTTATTTTCTGTGTACTTGGTATCTACGGAAGCCCATTAGAGCCAAACTGAGTCACCGATCGCCTTTTCTCAGTTACTCAGGTTGGTACATATGGGCTTCCGTAGGTATGTCTATGACAAAAGTCATAACATGCATAAATGCAATGTATCTAATATATTTTAAAATATCAATCATAAGATAAATTTTAAGAATTTTAAGTGACACCTGGATTTGGACTACGATGTGTTAAGTCTACTAATTAAGCATCAATTAATTCTTATGTTCTTATGTGGCACAAACCAGTTCTGGACGATAAAAATGACATGCTAGTCTTGAAAAAGATATATAATTTAAGTCGTCATCGACATTAATTTATAAATTTCTAAATGATCTTATTGGTGAAACCCCATCATTCCCAAGTTAATTACACGAGTAGAAGGTCTGAACCAGTTACCGCACGATCGTTATTAAATCCTGACTACGTGCAATTTGTGCCTGCAGCTAGCAAAAATATCGCATAGAATTTAGAACAATTATCAATCGTGCGGTAACTGGTGCAGTCCCTCTATGTTAAGCATTCTACTATGATGAATGTAAATACCTTGAACGAGATATTTATCATACCACATATTGCTATTGTAAAACCGATGTCACAATTATATTGCTGTTTCAATAAATATATAATGACATTTTCTACAGGAGTTACTCTGTGTGTGTGTGTGTGTGTGTGTGTGTGTGTGTGTGTGTGTGTGTGTGTGTGATAAATTGTGCCACGTGATCTTTGGTTCAAAACGTCAGAGGTAGAGATCACGGGTACATTCGCAGTTTAGACTATAATTTACGGTTGTTTGGTTAAAAAGGCAATGTAATTAAGTATTTGATCTCCTCATTTGAGGTGGCCCCATAGTTGTCGGTGACCATATGGATCAAGGCATTCTGGGATATCCAGCAGTTGTCGGGGTCACTGTGAAAGCTTATCCACGCGCTTATACCGGAACTTGGACCACTGCCAGATCAGGAAATACCAGTCTTGACAGGCGAGTGGAGTCTATGTTTCTTTTGTGTGTGTGTGTGTGTGTGTGTGTGTGTGTGTGTAAATATATGCATTTCTTTTTATCGTTGCTTAATGTAATCAGATGTGGAAATTGTACAACATGCTGATGGTTTAATTTATAATTCACTTAGATAACCGTGAAAGTTGCAAACCTTTGTGTTTCAGTAATATGTTAAATGGCGGGATAATATGTTCGATGACGGAGGCAATATATATGCTCTACCTCATTACATGCAAGGTATGCAGCATCCAACATGTTCGACAAATCAAAGACATTAAGCATTAGAATGAATCTCCACAGATCAGATTGGCAAACAAACAAACAAACAAACAAAAATAATGGAAAGAAGCCCAGTGGAGGAACGTTTTTCTTCCCCCGGTCACACTTTCAGTGATATAATCCTGACGAGAATCGCCCATAATTCAAAATGGAGCACAGAAAATAGGAAATCCAAAGAAAGCTATCGTATTTGCCGCCTGTGAACCCAAAGTCAGCGGCTTAAATCAATAATAATCCAAATGGGTTGATTCTCGTGATTCAAGATAATAAAAAATTTCCTACTTAAGTTACCAAAATCATATTTCCCTGCCACTGATTCGCTTTCTCAAACCCATGATCTCGACTTCCATTCTTATTTTGTTTCTTTTTAAATGTAAATATGTATATCATTTTGTAATACTGTTTGGAACAAAATCTTTACGAGTTTTAAGTAATCGCCATTTTTGAACAAAAATACTATATCCGGGATAACAGTTTTCATTGGACAGTTGTCAAAAACCATTTAGATGGCGCAAATTGTTGTCACTACTGACATGTTGCTCACGTAATCAATTATATTTCTTTGCTCTAACCATATTGTGGCTTGCGAGCACATTCTTATCATCCATCGTAAAAAGTAAATGTCTTTTTTTTTTTTTAATATACAGCCAAACATCAAGAAGGTTCTGAAAAGTAATTATGTTTTGGTTCTATCTTCCTGTCTCGCTTGTGTAATCGTCCTATTTAGATTTGTGCCCTTTATCAAGAAATTGGGAAATTCCTAAAGTACTTTGGCTGGTGTCACGCCAGTTTTACACTGTTGTTTGTCAATTTTTCTTTAATTTATTGTGACTTTTATGCCTAGAGTAAATATAAATTTAGAATGTTTTGCATCGGACCGAGACGGAAACAGAAAAATGACATTCATGTGAGCGATGGCGATATGATCTATACCAGAGTCTTTACCGCTGACTCAGTCAAATACAATATCACACATTCGAATGCAAAACTATGTAAAACCATTAAAGGCTACCGACTCAGTCGAAAGCAAGAAAAGCTTAAATTTAATGGTATTATGTAGAAAGAAAAGTAATTTTCTTTGCAAACTCTTTATTACAGGTAGATGTGGATTTTAAGGATGGTCCCTGTTTGTGTCTAATAGGACACAATTATGGTTATCTGTATTTTTTATGTTAGGATTTTATAATTGTTTTTTTCTGCTAGTTGCATAAGTCTTCCATCATTGAACATATTTCACCACTATTTAACATTATTATTATTTTTTCTTTATATAGTTTTTTTTAAAATTTTATTGTGTGTGTGTGTGTGTTAAATTCGCATATTACTTCTTTACAAATACCGCCAGAGGACTGGTATTATTTTTTTCCTCCAGAAACTTGTGGTCCTTGGTATAAGCTTATGCACTTTACCAAAATTTACGTATACTTAATGAAGTAAAACAAAGTGTATACTGTATGCTGTTATACCCACAGACAAGTGCCAAATATAACTACGCCTTAGATTAACCTTGATGTTAAAAGTTTTTACTTTCCTTTTATTTCTTCCCACCGTCTTCGGATTTGGAATGTATAGCTTCAGTGTGCACTTATCTTCATCTAGCTAAATAAATGTCCTCATTAACTTCATCTAGCTAAATAAATGTCCTAATTATCTTCATCTAGCTAAATAAATGTCCTCATCATCTTCATCTAGCTAAATAAATGTCCTCATCATCTTCATCTAACTAAATAAATGTCCTCATCATCTTCATCTAGCTAAATAAATGTCCTCATCATCTTCATCTAGCTAATTAAATGTCCTCATTATCTTCATCTAGCTAAATAAATGTCCTCATCATCTTCATCTAGCTAAATAAATGTCCTCATCATCTTCATCTAACTAAATAAATGTCCTCATCATCTTCATCTAGCTAAATAAATGTCCTCATCATCTTCATCAGGCTAAATAAATGTCCTCATCATCTTCATCTAGCTAAATAAATGTCCTCATTATCTTCATCTAGCTAAATAAATGTCCTCATTATCTTCATCTAACTAAATAAATGTCCTCATCATCTTCATCTAACTAAATAAATGTCCTCATCATCTTCATCTAGCTAAATAAATGTCCTCATCATCTTCATCTAGCTAAATAAATGTCCTCATTATCTTCATCTAGCTAAATAAATGTCCTCATCATCTTCATCTAACTAAATAAATGTACTCATCATCTTCATCTAGCTAAATAAATGTCCTCATCATCTTCATCAGGCTAAATAAATGTCCTCATCATCTTCATCTAGCTAAATAAATGTCCTCATTATCTTCATCTAGCTAATTAAATGTCCTCATTATCTTCATCTAACTAAATAAATGTCCTCATCATCTTCATCTTGCTAAATAAATGTCCTCATCATCTTCATCAGGGTAAATAAATGTCCTCATCATCTTCATCTAGCTAAAAAAATGTCCTCATTATCTTCATCTAGCTAAATAAATGTCCTCATCATTTTCATCAGGCTAAATAAATGTCCTCATCATCTTCATCTAGCTAAATAAATGTCCTCATCATCTTCATCTAGTTAAAAAAATGTCCTCATCATCTTCATCTAGCTAAATAAATATCCTCATCATCTTCATCTAGCTAAATAAATGTCCTCATCATCTTCATCTAGCTAAATAAATGTCCTTATTATCTTCATCTAGCTAAATAAATATCCTCATCATCTTCATCTAGCTAAATAAATGTCCTCATCATCTTCATCTAGCTAAATAAATGTCCTCATTATCTTCATCTAGCTAAATAAATGCCCTCATCATCTTCATCTAGCTAATTAAATGCCCTCATTATGGAAGATAGATGTTCGGTTTTTCCCAAATGACTGCAGTTATTTAGATGTATACAAATTACTGATACTGAAAACATGTTAATCCCCTGTCTGAAAAAAATATTAACCAATACATATTTATATTGCCTTTATACACGGCCATAAACTTTCATGCATAATGCGATGCCATTTCGATTAAACCTTAAGATGGATCTTGTGTGCTACGCAGAAACAGAATCACCAATGCAGTCAAATATGTCAGCTGTGCTATCGAAGTGGGCATTTCTATTTTTACGTAACGAGTTTCCAAAATCGAAAATTGTGATTCGACCTGACCATCAACTAAATATGAAGATTTGGCGCTGCTATTTCTCATGAATGAAAGTCATATTTAATGGAATATGCGTAAGATGTATCAGACATGTTGGAGTTTTGGGGTTTTTTTTACGTTTAATAAAGCGTAATTTATATGAAGTGTAATATCAATCTTTATTTTGTTTTGGATATTTCATATGTGTTTGGAGAGTCTTTAGACAACAAAACTCTGGTATAAATAGTATGGTACGGTAATTCTATCTCAATATTTCAGATTTAGAGAATATTCAACTTTCATACGAAGGTTTGACCTTGAGCCCTACACAACACATTTCTACCTTGTATTGCACAACGTAACGGAAGAGGACTTCACTGACTACGTACTACACGTGTCCGCCCGTGACGGTCATGTAAAAGAGGTCAGGAAACATCTTTACAGATATACGGGTAGGAAATTTTGAATTGCTTTATCAGATGAGATATAATAACTTACTAATGCAATAATAACTTTGACAGAAAGATAGTTCAAGAATTGGTTGTATTTCTCATTGTGCTTGTATCGTTGTCACTTTCTAAAAATTATGATGAATGCTTGTCAATATTTATAAATTCTCAATCCAAAATTTATAGTTATATTCAGCTTTATATCAATATTTTTATTTATTTATGAACGAGTCTCCAAACTATTATCACAGAACACAAACTTTATTTAGCATTAAATTGCACCAGCAATTTATTCGGGCAACAGACTCGTAGCTACAGACGTCATGATGTAAACACGTGTCATACCGCAGAGGATAAATATAGAGCAGTTTATACGGGCAACAGACTCGTAGCTGCAGACGTGATGAGGCAAACACGTGTCATACCGCAGAGGATACATATAAAGCAGTTTATACAGGTTACAGGCTGTAACTATAGACGCGATGATGCAAACACGTGTCATACTGCAGATTATAAATAAAAAGCAGTTTATACGGGTTACAGACTCATAGCTACAGACGTAATGGTGCAAACACGTGTCATACTGCAGAAGATAAATATAAAACAGTTTATAGGGGTTACAGACTCGTATCTATGGACGTGATGATGCAAACACGTGTCATACCGCAGAAGATAAATATAAAACAGTTTATACGGGTTACAGGCTCGTATCTATGGACGTGATGATGCAAACACGTGTCATACTGCAGAAGATAAATATAAAACAGTTTATACGGGTTACAGGCTCGTATCTATGGACGTGATGATGCAAACATGTGTCATACTGCAGAAGATAAATATAAAACAGTTTATACGGGTTACAGGCTCGTATCTATGGACGTGATGATGCAAACACGTGTCATACTGCAGAAGATAAATATAAAACAGTTTATAGGGGCTACAGGCTCATAGCTATGGACGTGATGATCCAAACACGTGTCATACTGCAGAGGATAAATAACATGATTCTGTTGAATATTAAATATAATATACATATTATGTAATAAAGAAGCACCATAAAATTTACATAAAATATAAAGACAAAAATATAATTCATTTTATTAGTTTTACAATGCAATTTTTAATCATTAATTACTAACAAATAAATCACTAAACTTATCGACACTGACACCATAGAATGTGTAAGGATACCTAACCTTACTGAGCAGCATTTCTGACGAGCAACATGAGATAGACGAATATAGACATTACAATATGACACCATCTTCTTGAGTAAAAAGCAAAAAATAAAAAAATAAAAAAAATAAAAATATATAAAAAAAACACGTAGCTCTTGTATTATAGATGATGACCAACTTTAATGAAAGTGAAAGATCACGTCTATTAAAGTTGGTCACCGTTTAAAATACAGTAGATTGCCTAGAGATTATACCATCTACAGCTACCCCCACCCCAAAAAAGGAAAAGGAATACGTCTATAAGAATTCCTATTATTAATTCGTACTTGGATCTTTCACACGTGAAACGTTTGAAGCTCATCCTCTTCAAAGCGTCCCCATGTCAGTATATGTATGAATGTGGAGCAAAGTAGATTACAGAGACCTTTTTGATTGTACTGTACAGGTGAGAAGAAAGGTCAAGTGTGTTACTGTTGTTTTTTTTTTAATGAGAGACTACAAAAGAGTGTCATTTCAAACGTTCATTGATAAAAAAGTCAATAAGATTTAAATTGAAATTACCATGTGATTCTATTGTTGATGAAGTTAGCATAGGTATACATTACCAAGATGCAATATTTAAATAAACCAGTCTTTGACGGGAATATCATTTGGTCTTTCTATATTTCATATATAGACGGTATGACTGAGAATGGTCACAAGTAAACAACGTGGGCATGATTTTAAAAACCACATTTGATGCATATCAACATTTAATTCGGCAGGTGCCCACGACGCGAGGCAGATGGATCCCCGGTGTAGTGCTGTTCTAGCCCTAGGATGGGGCGTTGCCGCCGCTCTTTTCCTTGCCTTGATATTCATTGGTTTGGCTTATGCCATACAAACAAGAGGTACAGTAGGTATACAATATGTAATGCTTGTGAACGAAGGGGTGGGGGTGGAGGCATTGTATGTGTGAGTGAAATAGTATGTTTTCAGAGCTCTTTCCTTGTTTACACCAGTCACTTTAGCAGCTTTCATCTGATAATTTTTGACGCAATTCTCTGTTTATATCCTTCATCACTGAGGTACATTCTACGTATGGTTACATTTTATTTTTTTATAAATGGGACTTACCTATTTATCACGAATTAATTGTACCCATTTATTCTTTTAAATCTGCTTAGCTAATGTTTCCAAAAAATGTACTTTCGTAGAAGCAACGTGAATGATTTGTTAGATTGGTATCAAATAGTAAATTTGCTAAGTAATCCAAGAATGAAAAATTATTGACTAAATTTGTAATAGGATACAATAGAATTAGAGGTAACTTTTAAATTATATTCATTACAGACAGACATCGCACAGGTCGATTGGATTTGAGAGAAACCGAACTACTTTCTGGTCAAGATGGGAAACGCACAGAACTCGAGGATTAGCTAGGATATGATATAGAATAAATATGATGAAAATTACTATAGAAAATTTTATAAAGCATGTTGAAATACTGTGTCAGACATTAGGTTTCACCACAAATGACAATGTTACACTAAAGCCGATCTGCAGATACGATATATACTACCAGTTCCGAGTCAATGAATGTGCGATCTTCAGTTTTTTTCATTGTGATCACTCTTCACACAAGACGATCTGTTGCCAAATCAATCAAATTTTACATATTTGCATACATTTAGTGTGTTTCTGAAGAGCATAAGTCATCATGATATGCAGTATTTTTAGATGTAATGTTCAATTAAACGTTTTGAAATAAAATTTGTCACAAACAGGGATGAGGTTTACACGTACTTCATTTTTTTTTTAAAATTCTGAGTCAGTTCCTTGTGTATAAATGATGTGTTGCTGTGATGGTCATGATCAGGATGATAGTGGTTGCTGTTGTTGTTGGTTGGTTTTATACGGCACTTTTAACACAGTATTGCTTTTATCATGCCGAAGAAAGGAGAGTCAAGTCCCTTTCCCATGTACACACCAAGGCAACCGAACTACGCTGACTTGGACGCGTATAGAACCCGCTACCCTTGAATTACGAGTCCGACGCTCTACCACCCGATGGAAGTAATTGTGATAATATTTTTTCCCCGTCGTCGTTGGTGTTGTTGTTGTCATTATTATTATTATTATTATTATTATTATACTCATCAGGGAACCAAACTTAGTTTTATTTATATTACATAGCAGCACCTTCCACGTAAAGGCTGGTTAGACAGGTAATATGTAATGATAACTCTACCTCATAAATTCGGTCTCGAGACTGCTTTATTTTGTGTGATATTATTTTTCTTCAGTATGTTACTAAAAACAAGAGAAAAAAATGACTAAAAATAACGATCAACTGCGGGCTCAATAAATTATTGACTTGAAATTACAGCTTCATGAAAAAATGCATTAACCTTTGGAAAAATTAATCATCCTAGTCAAAATTTCGATTCACTGACAGTTTTACACAGCTGGGATATGGATGGGCAAAAATAACTGATTCATTTGACCGATTTTTATTTATTCTGCATAACAGATTTTTTTCTTTTCCCCAGACATTACTCAAGAAACTTCTCAATCTTACACTATTGCTGTTCGGAAGGAAAATTACTGGCAAACGTCGAAGGGCGTTGTCAATAGTTACCAGAGTCAATTTTGTGTCTGCTCGATAACTCGAGATTATCATTAGTCTCAACTTGTTAAATATCCTAAGGAGCAGTATTTTTAAGTCGCGATATTTGAAGTGAAGGCCACTTCTACCTCAAGCAAAAGTTTTACCCTGCCGTCAAGTTTCTTCGGGTGAATAGTTTCATATGCTGTCTTTGGCTAGGGAAAATCTTTTTAAAAAATATTTTAAATGGGATCAAAGGACCAAAAGTCAAGGCCAGAGTAAAGTATTAGATCATCAAACAAAACTCAACTTCTGTTGTGTTGTTGTATATGTAATCTTCCTAAGTTCTCCTGGAGTAGTCCCAAAGTTCATGTCTGACATGATTGGGAACTTGAAGTCAATTATCAAGTTTATCACTGCATAGAAATCTTCAGGTATTTTCCTTGCTACATGACAATAACATGTCATAGCATTTTAAATTTTCATATAACTCAGCCAAAATGTAAGGGAACTGTTACATGTACGTTATGCGCGTATCACTTAAAATTCAACAACTCTTGTATGTTTAAATTGTGAATTGAAAAATAGATATACAAAAAATACAATTGCCTTATAAATAAAAATTGAATTTATGAATATATTTAAAAGAAAACTCAACGCATCCCTATTTGCAACTCCACACGAAAAAAAAAAAACAAAAAACAAAAAAAACACTAGTAAATGAAGCAAGAGGCCCATAAAAGCCGGAGATCGTTCACCTGGCTAATATCTATCTAACAGTCCAATACAAGGACAGTTGACCAAGAAATATAGGATGGTATTATGCTTGCTTTATTTGGTTCTTCATTTGTGAAAACTGTAAAGGCCTTCTTGCCAGTCAAAGCAACCTGAGCCTCTTTTCTCAAGTCATAAAAAGATCTCGGGTGTGTAAGGATGATTCATTTCCCCCGTTTTGGGGGAACTAAAGAAACCGACCACAAAATTCTTGTGCAAAGTAGAACGCAGTCTACGATTAGTTTCTTGAACATAAAAGGACTATAAAAGGTCAATTAAAATAGTCAAGCTAAAACATTTTTTTAACTAAACGAAACGTTTTTATACACACAGTGACGTAATATTTCATCACGGATCCCGGAACGTAATAGGTTCGTTTTCATTAATGATATTCAAAATTACTGCCTCTGCAACACATCTGTGGTGTTTTCACATAAAATGAAGAGGATTATCCAATTGGCCTTCTTTCCAGACTCTTTAATGTCAAGTTGGTCAAATTCTGATCAGCAATTTTATTTATTCTTTTTAACAAAAGGCTGTTTAAAGACGATTCTATTTTGAGTATCAGCGGCCATATTTAACAGCAGATCGGTATCAATTTACCAAATAAAAAGTCCATAATGCCAATATGCTTTCAGTCAAATATGGTTAAGTTCTGTCCACTGGGTTTTGTGAGGCGTTTGTTGAAATGTTATTGCATTTTTGTTACCGGCGGCCATATTCGATAACGGATCAGCATTATTCGTAAAAAATCTGAAAGACATTTCTGTCTGGATGCTTTTTTCTAGATTTGGTCAAATTCGACTTAGCGGTTTTTGAGAAGCTTTTCTACTTGTAGAAATGATGTCTATATTTGATGGTCTATCAACGCCATTCATACAACATTGAAAGGCCTTCATACCAGAAAGATCTGTCGAATTTGGTCAAAATCTGTTTAGTATATGTGAAAAACAGTCATGGCAACGACAGCCATATTTGATGCCGGGTCGTCAACTTTCCTGCAAACTTTAAGACCTTCATGCCAGAATGTTCTCTGCCAAGGTTGGTTGAAAATGGTCCAGTGCTTTTTGAGAAAAAGTTGAAAAAAGCAATTGTTCATGGACGATGCAAAACGCACACCGGACGCAGGGCCATACCATAAGCAGGCTTGCTTTAGGTCAGGTGAATTAAAAAAGAAGATCTAGACCTATTATTTAATCCTTCCATTAACATAATCAACAAAAACAAGAGCCCCTCGAAGGGACTGACGCTCTATTGGGCGAAAAGAATTCCTAGAAATTCAAGACAAGACCATTTCTTCCTTTTAACTGCCGAGTGTTAAAACGATCTCTGATATTATTCAGCGATATAAAGACTTTCAAATTAGCTGATGTGATGGACACATTGGGCGTCAGATTGGCTCTATTTTCATTCAGGACCAAGTAGACATAATTAGAAGTCTTTTGATGGAAACCATATATCAACATAACCATCCATTCAGGGGAAGTAGCGACATCAGGACTTTCAAGACAGCCGTCGTGGTAGCCATATTGGATGTACGGACAAAAAACCCATCCTATAAGCTCTTCTGGTCTATGAGCAGTAGAGCTAATAAGAATTTGTACAATAGATCTTTCAAATGCAACAAGTTTTACATGTTTAAAATTCAAATATGGAGAAAATCTGCAAAAAGTTACCTTATCGTGTTTTTGTTATAGAACAATATGTGGAAATTAAACTTTATTTCCCCAGTACAATTTACCTGTCAAATTCCTGAAATTTAGTGCATAAATTGATGAAGATATAGAAAGTCCACAAATAATGACTGCATTACATCCCTGGACTTAGGCTCAGTTTGCGTCTACAAGTGACATCATTCCAGAACAAGCAAACCATTTGTTTACTGCAGAAGTGGAATGATCATTTTAAGACCAATTACTGGTTTCTTGTATATCATTCAATAACAACTGAAGATCAAAACAGAAAAAAGGACAAATTATTTTCTCTAGTTTGAGTTCTTGCCAAAGAAAGGCACAGAAAATACAGGTCAGTTGCACAGACTATCTGGGTAGTATCATAAAGAGCTCTCTGAGCATTGCTTATCATGAAATTTCTCCCAAGCAAATTAAAAGTGATCAAATTACAAATCACAAATTGTTATTAATGCTAACAAGGATGCAGATATGCACTCAAACCTGTCATAATGGTCACTTTTACATAGCAATCACCTGGTCACAATGGCCATTCTAATTCCCCCCCCCCTTCACAAATTTTCTATATAAATGTCACATGTGTAACAGTCACCTACTTTTCTGCGGTCAGTGGCCAGGTGTTCCTAACCAAACAATGGTTTCTCCCTGCCTTATGCGGTCACTGGAGTGTATCCACACTGACCGCTCAGTCTATGCAAACTAAACTTTTACTTCAAGAGAAAGGCATTGTTTAGACAAAGGAATATTATGTGAATCAATGTGCAAACATTTCTTATCTCACTTGTACCCACTGTATTCCAGTCACATTGTCAATGTAACTCAAAGGTGTCAAGATGTCAAATTCCATAGTGAGGCAGTTTTATCATTAGGGTAGAAGGTCGAAGCATTTCATTTGCTGGATGGTGGGGAAAAGTAGTCATGTTCTTGCAGTAGAAATGGAAGTCACTTTTTGTGCCAGAGTGACGGGTATAGTTTGATATCTTCATCTATTTGCCTGTGAATTGAAGCTATCTCTGAAGAAAAATGTTGATCTTTGAGAAAAGATACAACTTACACTCCTTTTCATTAGGGTTGGGGGTCATTCAATATTTGAAACTTATCTGTAAAGACAGGCAAAAGTTTGGCTCATGGGTCACAAAGAATAGCCATATACAGCTTATTTTGATTCCCTATTCATCACAGGCCTCTCACATAAGCCAACTATCTTTTGATCTCACTGAGTTGGGCAACAGAAACCCAAATATAGTTTCTGAAGCATGAACAGATCTTTCCAAGCCTAATTTATACAAGCTGGCCAACCAAAAAGTCAGTCCTCTGTTTTAGTCATATGTAAGCTGTCAATCAGTAGTGGAATTAGTGTTTTGTCATGGCGCACAAAACAAACTAAGATCAGTGATTATTTTTAAGTTAGTGATGATTTAATTTACACGATGGATTAAAGTGAACAGGATACAGTAATCTTTTGCAGAAAATAAATTTGGGAGAGAACAACATATATGCATATTTTATGATTTTGTTGAATAGTGTATATAAAACAATCTTGATAATAATAATAATAATAATAATAATAATAATAATAATAATAATAATAATACAAAAACGATATAATGATTATAATATTTGAAACATGCTATTCGCTAAAAAAAACAATTTTGAAAGGTGAACCTGTGTTCCCAGGTCACCTGTGTACAATGACCAGTTTTGTATTTTCTCATGGGTGACCGATGTTGACAGGTTTTGGCTGTATATGGAAACAGTGGAAACCCTACATGGTTGGGATTATGGAAAAAATGAAGGCAGAGAGAAAGAATTAAAAAGTAAATCTTCATGGAGTTCAAAAATTACATTTTTCACAATTCTTCATTTTAACATTTTGCTCAACTGATTGGCAGTGAGATAAAAGCATCAAATCTCAGGTAGAACATGGCAAAGATATGGGTTGACATTTAAAGATGGTTTCCACTGCTAATGCATTGGAAGATATGAGCAGAAGATTTAAAAATTACATTTCAATTGAAACCTCCATATCTGATCTTTAAAAGCAAATTTGAAAATAAAACTCAGTTAAACTCAAAAGATTACTGATGTTTACTAGTCCTCTTTGTAGAAACAAGTATGGCATAGCTGACACTGGACCATTGGGTTTCAATGACTTGGACCTTTGGACAAAAGTTATGGTGCAGAAACCATTATTTCTTATTAGACTTACTATGATTGTGACCTCTGATCTCTAGATCCCAACATTTATTGGTTGTTTTATTGCACGCCATCCACAAAGTTTGGTCAAGGAAATCTAGAACAAAAGTTATTTTTACAAAAACCAACTCTTTTTAGTCACATTTACAATGATCTTGACCTCTGACCTCTCGGCTCCAAAATCAATAAGCATCTTTTTAATGCAAGTGCAAGTTATCCACAAAGCTAAGTCCAAGTCTGTGATGTAGCACTAAGTTATTGTGCAGAAACCATTTTTCTACTTGCAGTCATATTGACCATGACGTTTCACTTTTTGACCCCAAAACCGATAGGGTTCTTTCTTATCCCAAATGCAAGCCACCAATAAAGTTTGGTCACTGCAGATGGTGGATAATGAAAGTTATTGTGCAGAAATCATTTTTCTCTTTCAGTGACCTTGACCTTTGACTCTGAAATTGATAGGCTTCTTCCTTATCCCAAGTGCAAGCCAACAACTAAGTCTGGCAACTGTAGACAGTGGAGAACTTAAGTTATTGTGTACAGCCCTTTTTCTTCTGTCAGTCACAGGAACCTTTGACCTTTTCGACTCCAAAATAGATAGGGTTCTTCCTTATCACAAGTGCATGCCATCCTCAGAGCTTGCTGTAGGTAAATGCTGCAGAGGAATAAGAAAAGTTAACAGACAGACTGACACCCAGGGTCATAGCATAATACGCTCTGACAAACTTCAGGACGTATAAAAACTAAATTGCATTTACGGGTATGTTTGGACAAAAACAAAAGACATCCTTTGGCGTGATTTTAATATAGTTTCAAATAAGTAAAAGCTGTTTCAATCCTTCTCACCTCCAATATGGAAACAAATTCTATGGAATGTTGAGTTTCACCTTCTCCACTATTGCAAGATTTAAACAAGCTTGCAATGGCCTGCATGTCAAGCCCACCCCCAAGTTATGTTCCAAATCCAAGATTAATCTAGGGTGTGGGCAGATGTACAGACACACACTGATGCCAAATTGATCACTATGCTGAGTTTCTGCCAAGGTTGACTTGGCAACAGGTCAATGTGATCTACTTTTGGCAGATTGGTGTAACTGCTTTTCTGCACAGTTCCATGACACTGTGACCTATAGTGGATTTAAAACTAAAAGAAGTTAAGGAATGAAATGTAAGTCATAGTGACCTACTTTTGGTAGAAAGAGATTGCACCCACCACGACAAACGAACATGTTGATTTCCATGACTCTGTGGCCAATAGTACCCAAGAAACTTACCAAAACACAAAACTTGCGAAACTGAAATAAACAAAAAACTTGATTCCATAGTATACCAAATAATCTCCAGCTTAATGTGCTATCACTGTGAAAACAGAAACATCATCACTCTCTGGGATGATCCCAGCATGAAATGTTGATTATAGTGACCTACTTTTGGTGGAAAGGTGTTATACCCACCAAGACACATCCATATTTAAATTTCCATGAATATGTCGCCAATAGTACCCAAGAAACTGACCAAAGCATAAAACTTAAAGTCACGACATATAAAAATCTAGGTCAAACTGCCCTACTTTTAGTGATTGGTATTTTACCCCAAAAGATGTGTCCATTAATGAAATTGAATGACATCCTAACCAACAAAACATAAGAAGCTAAAGGTAAACAAAAACTTAATGCAATTCAGTGAGGCATGACATGTCGGTCACTCTGAACTCCTTTGGTAAACTGGTGCTGTACTCACCAAGATGTACCAATATATCAAATAACATGACTCCTGTACTTGAGAAACTGATCCCATTTTTGAAGTATAGGCAAAGTAAACATCATGGTCAATCTCAAGCTAACTGTGCTATCACTGTGAAAAAACATGAAAAATCCTCATTCCATGAAATGACTTATGAACAAGGATTATAGAAGATAAAGCTAATTGCATACTAAAATTATATTCCAAATCTGAAGTGGGTGGGATAAAATGGTATTGAAATAAAAGGAAAGGAAAAGACATTAACACTGAAAGTAATCTAGGATGTGGACTGATGTTAAGATGGATAGATGGGGACAGATACATATAATGATGTCATGGCAATCACTATGTTGAGCTTCCACCAATGCGGACTCAAAAACAAAACCTATGATAAAGACTAGAGCAAGAAAAGTGTATTGTACATTTTAAGGGTGTAAGTACTGATCCTCAAAACAAATGTATTTATAAATTTTCATGAATGTACAAGCAAGAGTGATAAAGAAATTAATCTAAATACTTCACATAATCATACAAATACATTACTAAAATGCAAAAATTTTAGTTCTGATCCCTATCCCTATACAATAACACACAACAACCACAAGTCCTATACTCTCATCCCTATACAACAACACATATCACCCACAAGCCCTGTATTCTCAACACTATGCAACAACACATATCACCCACAAGCCCTGTATTCTCAACACTATACAACACACATCACCCACAAGCCCTGTATTCTTATTGTTGTACAACACACACTACACCCACAAGCTGTTTTCTCATCCCTATACAACAATTCACAACACACACAAGCCCCGTTTTCTCATCCCTGTACTACAACTCACAACCACCACAAGCTCTGTATTTTCATTCCTTACACAACAACATGCAACACCCACAATCATTGTATTCTGATCCCTATAATACAACACACAATGCCAACAAGCAATACATTCTCATTCCTATACAACACACAACAACCACAAGCACTGTATTCTCATTCCTATACTACAAGACACAACACCCAAAAGCACTGCATTCTCATTCCTATACTACAACACCCACAAGCAATGCATTCTGATCCCTATACTACAACACAACACTCACAAGCACTGCATTCTCATTCCTATACTACAACACAACACTCACAAGCACTGCATTCTCATTCCTATACTACAACACACAACACCCACAAGCACTGCATTCTCATTCCTATATTACAACACACAACACCCACAAGCACTGCATTCTCATTCCTATACTACAACACACAACACCCACAAGCACTGCATTCTCATTCCTATACTACAACACACAACACCCACAAGCACTGCATTCTCATTCCTATATTACAACACACAACACCCACAAGCACTGCATTCTCATTCCTATATTACAACACACAACACCCACAAGCACAGCATTCTCATCCCTATATTACAACACACAACACCCACAAGCACTGCATTCTCATTCCTATACTACAACACACAACACCCACAAGCACTGCATTCTCATTCCTATACTACAACACAACACTCACAAGCACTGCATTCTCATTCCTATACTACAACACACAACACCCACAAGCACTGCATTCTCATTCCTATATTACAACACACAATGCCCACAAGCACTGCATTCTCATTCCTTCTTTTACAACACACAACACCCACAAGCACTGCATTCTCATTCCTATACTACAACACACAACACTCACAAGCACTGCATTCTCATTCCTTCTTTTACAACACACAACACTCACAAGCACTGCATTCTCATTCCTTCTTTTACAACACACAATGCCCACAAGCACTGCATTCTCATCCCTATACTACAACACAACACTCACAAGCCATGCATTCTCAAAACATTTATGAAGATGAAACTCTAGCTCAAAGTCTGAAAACTTTGAACTTTCAATATTTTTATTATAATGATTGGGAATCAGAACTTTCAGAATATTCCCACCTTTTATTTCTCCTACAGCATACTCACTGCACAAAATTTTATTTGGGGCTTTTGATTTTGACCTTCTTGCTCAAAAAGTTTACAGAATATGGAGTCAGAAATACTGTCAGAAGGGCGATGCCAATAACATGCTTAAGCTTTGCAGCAAAACAAACAAAAGTCCTCGAGGGACTGATGCACTTCTGGCTAAAAAGAATTTCCAGGAATTCAATATAAGACTGTTTCTTCCTTTTAACTGCAAAGTGTTGAAACCATCTCAGATATTTTTCACTGATAAGATTTTCAAATTAGCTGCTGTGGTGGACATATTGGATGTCAGATTGGCACCATTTTCATTTAGGACCAACAAGACATCATAAGAAGTCTTTTGATGGAAACCACATATTGCCATGACTTCCCATTTTGGGGGAGTAATGATAAGATTTTCAAGATGGGTGCCATGGTGGCCATATTGGATATCAGATTGGTACCATTTACATTTAGTACCAACTAGACATCATAAGAACTCTTTGGTGAAAGCACAATGTTGATATGACCAGCCATCTAGAAGAAGTAGTGACAAGATTTTCAAGATGATCATTGTGGCAGCCATATTAGAAAATGGATTGGCACCATTTTCATTTATGCCCAACCAGACATCATAAGAAGTCTTTCAGTGAAAATCCCATACTGATATGACCATCCATTCAGGAGTAGTGATAGCAATATTTTCAAAATGACCTATGTGGTGGCCATATTGAACATCAGATGAGCACCATTTTCATTTAGGACCAACTAGACGTCATAAGAAGTCTTCTGGTGAAAATCTCATGGCAATATATTATTTTTTGTTCAGAAGGAGTAGTGATAGCAAGATTTTCAAAATGGCCACTGTGACAGGCATAATGGACATCAGATCAACACCATTTTCATTTAAGACCAACTAAATATCATAAGAAGTCTTTCAGTGAAAACCCCTTGTTGATATGACTTTCAGTTTAGGACAAGTGGTGATAACAAGATTTTCAAGATGGCCACTGTGGTGGCCATATTTGATATTAAATTGGCACCATTTTCATTTAGGACCAACAAGACATTATAAGAAGTCTTTTCATGAAAATATGATGTTGATATGACTATCCATTCAGGAGGAGTAGCGATAAGATTTTCAAGATGGCCGCTTTGGCTGCCATATTGGATGTCCGAGTGGAACCGTTGTCATTTAGGACCAGCTAGACCACGGGATGAATGTGTGTGTAAATTTTCATGGTAATCCTCCAAGTAGTTTAGGAGGAGTAGCGATAACAAACTCGTGCTAACAGATGATGGACAATGGACAACAGACCATCTCATAACTTTTATGGTCTATGACCAGTAGAGCTAAAAAATGACATGATGCAGAAGTTTATAGCAATAACGCTCAAATCTCTGACAACAAAATATTAAATACTATATGGGTTTCTATTTTATCTGCATTTAGTGTAGCCCAAATTTCCTGTCCTGGTTATATCAAGAACATTCGTACCATGGGTGGAAATGTTTTGAAAAACCTGTTGGGAAGTCTGGCTGCCCAACAAAGCTATCGGGTTGCCCCAAATTTCCATAGCTAGTTCCGCTAACACTATAATTCAGCTTTTCTGTACATCACTTACATTACACAAAGATTTAAAACAATTGTTAAATTAAGAACAACTTGGTTTAGTCTGCAATGAATAGTATCAAAATCTCTTGTAATATGAAATCATATGACTATTATTAATTTGTATTTGTTTTGTGTAATTAGAACTTCATCTGATTGATAGAAGAGGTCACAATATACCATATATTAACAAAGAGGTCACAAGATACCATATATTAAGAAAGACATCACAAGATACCATATATTAACAAAGAGGTCAGGTATATAAAATATAAAATTTATTTAGCCATTCAAAATTTCATAAAGAAAAGAAAACAAATCTTGTTTGACAGCATTAACCAATTACTTTAAAAGCAAAACAAACAACCTGAAAGAAAAATAACATATTCCTGCAGTTCACAATCCAGCTGGTAGTCAATTAGCTAAGAGTGAAATAAATGTTAGCGAGCCATATACAAATCACATATAATTATCATGTAATGTAAATTCCTCAAAAAAGTAATGTATCACTGAATAACTACAGCAGGAATGAAACAGAGTCCATGTCATTCGACATCATTTAAGGTACAATTTTATGTTTAATATGAATTTATTTATAAAATGCTAATCCTTCATGAAAATTAGAGCTATTAATAACAGGACATGTAAGTGAATACACATTATGTCACACACTGTAATATTTGGTTGAGCTTCATTCATGTCCCACAATATATTATTATGGTGTTACTTCTTGTATCAATGAAGTCTGGACTCAGTTACCTTTGATTAATCAAGTGATGATTGTATCAATGAAGTCTGGACTCAGTTACCTTTGATTAATCAAGTGATGATACTGAGTAAGGATTACTACATGTGTAATTACTGGGCACAGGGG